>CM053784.1:370364146-370786646 GCA_028749045.1 Cupressus sempervirens | reverse complement strand
TCTCCCTACCCATCATCTCTCTTCCCCCCCCCCCTCTCTCTCTCACTCTCCTCCCTCCCTCCCTCCCTCCCCTACCTTAATTGTTTAATATTTATTTAATTTATGTGAACTCTCTCTCTATGCTCTTTCCACATTCCTTTCTATCTTTCTATTCTTCTCTATCACTCTACATCATATCCCCTACTCTCTCCCCAACCTCTACTCTCTCTCTCTCACTCTTTACCCTCTCTCCCTCTCTACTTCTATCATTCCCTCTCTCCCTATCCATCCTCTCTTTTAAAATTGAAGGCTTAAATAGTGTGTATGTGTTATTTAAGTCATCAATTTAAAAAAGGTTTGAATAACATGTATGCACTATAGAGCATATATGCTATTTAAGCCTTGAATTTTAAAATGTTTTAAATAGAACACATGTAATATAGTGTGTACACACTATTGTGTGGACACACTATCTAAAGCATTGGATACCACCAAGTCTAAGGCTTGGATTTTGCTTGGGGATCCAACCCAAAGGTTTGGAGGCTCTAAACTAGTCTAAGATGTGTTTTGTAAAAAGCATACAAAAAATGCTTGTTTTTTCTTCTGTGTTCTACTTCAAGTTTTTCTATGGTTGAGAATCAATAAAATTAGGTTACATACTATTATAGATATCTGTGTTAGCTATATAACCATGTAATTTATTTCAAATTCATACTATTTCAAGCCTTTCAATTATAATTTCTTTTGAATGTATGTCCAATTTCTCTCAAAAACCAACATGTGCTAATTGGGGTGTAGATTTTAGCTCATTCATTGAATTCTACAAAAAGTTAGTTTTTTTAGAAACTAGACTCCATTCTACACACTTTGAAAAAAAGAAGTTTTAATTTTGGATTAGTTTTCAATAATTTCTAGGAAGAATACATAGATATTTCATGTTTTTGGGATGTGTCCACTTATGAAATTCATTAAAAAAATACATATCATAAAATTAACTTAAAAATTTGGGATAAACTACACGGTGTTAGGTAACATTTGACTAGAGAAATCAAAGAATTTCAAAATAAAAGTTAAAAGTTTAGGGGGTCATACTTTGAACTATGTTATGTTTTTTTCTAAAAAATAGTACCTTTTTCCATGGTCCCCTTTTTTGAGGACTAAAAACTAAACCATTTTGAAAAATATTAGTAGTTTAGAAACTAGATTCAAAAGACTACTACTTTTATTTTTGTCATATCTTAAAATTTTGAGCATAACTATCTTCAAACTCTTGTCAAAGTTCAAAAATTGTTGATTTCAAAAAAAAAGGTTTCTACTTATATGCCCCTTTTGGCACCACAACTTGGTGCACTTACCCAGGGTACAAGTTTTATGTTGGTTAATGGAAGGTTAGCCTTGATGAGCATGTTGATGAAGCAGATTGCACATGAGGTAATAGAAAGTCAGGGTCCTTGTATGATGAGCCCTTATATGCAAATGATAACATGGAAACACTTTGGCCTTTGCATACAAATCATGAGAAAAAGGTAAAGAACACCTATGATTTTGAGGGAGGTGATGAACCATATATTTCTAATATCCATGACATAAAATTGGAGGAACAAACTAAGATGACACTGCAAGATGATGAACCATTTCAACTTGAGGATAATGAAATGTGTGCCTTATAGAACCACCTAAAGATTAATGAAGACATTGTTGTGATGTCATTGGTACATTATGATACCACTTACAAAAAGTTTGATTATCTCTATAGGAAGGCTCAAAAGAGAGTGGAAGGAGATTGGATTGTTGCTGATTTACAAGTTATCAAAATATATTTTGAGTCTAAATCAGATTACTTATGTTTTCTTTCCAACAAGGATTATACTCTTAAGGTTGTTGGATCCTATATTGACCAATTGAATAAAGAAAGGGATGAGATTAAGGAGCTCAAAAAGCAGCTTAAGTATGTTTGTGAGGCATTGGTTAACACTCAGTTTTCCCTTTAGGAAGCACAAAATCAAATTCAGAGCACAAACCATTTTCAGGAACATGAGGATGCATAGAGACAAGAATTTTTCCTAGAGGTAATTAATGAACTTGATAGCATTCAATAGATGTATGATTTAGATAGTTTCCCCAGTGACCAAGTTCCAAGAATTCAGATCACATTTAGCTTATGTAAAACCCATTGTTTGATGTAGATATTGTTTGGATTTTTGATAACCCACTTTTTGAGGTAGAAGAGAGAGGTCCTCTTGATTTCCAAGAAGAGGATGACCTTAACTTTAGAGGTTTATATTAAGCTATAGTTTTTAATAGTGAACCTTGGTCATGGGATTGGTGTGGTGAAGTGACTACTACTGCCCCTCTTTCATATATCCTTTACATGGTTTTAAATCCTAACTTATATATAGGTTGAATGGATTTCTTATTTTATTAGTTAAATAGGTCCTAGTGGAGGATTGAGGAGAGTTATGTGTTGATCATAGGGAACTCTTTTTCAACTTCATTCTTTCTCTTCACCCTCATGTATTTAGGAATTCTTCAGAGTGATGATGACAATATTAGCTTTTATGTGCCATCAGTGTTGACTTTAGCTTTGGGGCAGCTTGTTTCCTACATCATCTATTTAGGTTGGGTTGTCACCACCTACTGGGATATACATAACTTTTGGATACATTTTTATCTCATAATATTAGCTAGTTATGTCATCATTGTTTGGGACCCAAGTGTTGGTCATTTGTAGCTATGGCTTGTTGAATACTTGGTTGTAATCCTATTTAGCTCGAGGTTGGTTGTAGTAATGATTAGAGTTGTACAAATTTTAGGTGCAATGTTATTTCATAGAGTTATATGGAATCTAGGAATCTAGTTGCCAAATGGATTGCAGATTGACATATTTCTTTGTATGATGACTAGATTTGTTTTCAAATTGGACTACAGGGCTACATGAGGACTCATATGGGATCTTGGTACTGATTGCTCAAGGAAAAAAAAATTTAAGCAGGGGAGAATTGTAATGTTCCCTTTTTGGGAAATTAGAAATATTGTAGTCTAATTATATATAATGTTAAAATTGATTATTAGAGAGTAGACTCAAATTTTAAAAAGGTCAATTTAATGTTATAAAAAGGGGAAAATGTCAAGGAGGAATAAGATGAAAATTCAAAGGGAAGTTGAAGAGTCACAAGGGAATAGGACAAAATCTAGAGGGGAGTCAAAGAGTCTTAGTTTGCGTATTAAAGTGGGAAAGAGGTTCATTCCTAGGTATGCTTGATTTATTATTTAGATTTTAGTTTCTCTCTAGTAAGAGTAATCAAGAAAGCTTCATTTTTTAGCTAGTATGAGGATGTAGCCCCTTGTGTTGGCAAATAGTGCATGCAAACCCATTATCCTCAAAGGTGTCATATCAAGTGCCTCAAATGTGCTTACAAGTTGTTTTATTCTAGTTTTTCAATCTGATTGTAAAGCTATTTTTAGGATTGGATTTTGAATGTTGGTTATTGTATTGTTGTTGTATAATGCAATAACGTGTTTTTTGTGGAGTTTAATGAGAATTTGATGATTTTATTCTATTGATTTGTAATGCTTTTCCACATGCTTGAATACTAAATCTTATTTTGAGAAAGTATGTGTTTATATAAATTGGGAACTCTTCTAGTCACTATGGTGTTTCAAGATACACGAATCTATGTTAAGTTATAAACATATTCTCGGAAAGGAAATTTAGTAAATACATAGTTTGGGATATTTCAACATATCCACAATAGAATCTAATTAAACTTTAACAATGAAATAGACAATGATAGTAAGGGAGGGGTACTACACAAAAAATATCTTTGTGACACTTTTCAAAAGGGGAGAGGCTATGAGGGAATGAGGATTTATGAGGTCCAATGTCAGCTATTTTTGGAATGTGAGGGGATAGAGGAGTTACTAGGGAGATGGGTGTGTAAGGGATGTGTTGCTACATTAAGGTAAACTTTAAGGCAATTGGTTTGGGGTGTGAGTAATGGAATGTTGAGGGTGGACTTTGCATTGGGTTAGGATTTCTTAATTCATAATTAAAGTTGTGCAAATGTTTAGGAAGTGATTAGGCTTGGATTAGAGGGTATATTTGGAGGCAAGTGGGCTTCTTAGGGAAGTTCAAGTGGATGGTTGTTTAACTTGGTTTAATTAGTAAATCAATTAGGGTTAGCATGGGTGAATGGGTTGGGTTGTGTCTGAACCTCGAGGGTAGGATTGGGTTAAGTTTTAGGATTTTGATTAATTGATTTATTTAATCAAAAGAGGAAAAATGAATTAAATAAAATAGGATTGTACAATTAATCTATTTAATAAAAGAATAGGGATTTAATTAAATCAAACTATTGGTTGTCATTTGATTATTAATTGGACTATAGCCAATTGGTTGAATTAATTAACCAAGAGATAATGATAAATTAACTAAATATTTAATATTTAATCAATAATTCCTTAGGAGGTGACTAAATATGATTACTTAATTATGTAATCAAACTTAGGTGTCTACACTTGTCACTTTAAAAATATTCTTGCAATTTTTTTGGTGTGTCAATTTTATTGTTCTCTAAAAAAGTTTCTACTATTATTTTTGTGGCTTCCTTGCCCTAGGGACTACAATAACATCATTCATGTTTTTCTTCTATAGATTTCAATAAGGGGGGGGCGGTGTGGGGTGGTCTTTATAGATAGAGCTTGAAAGCTATGATGAGTTTAACAGTGATTCTAAGGCATGGGAGATAATGGAGAAAGGTTATATGGTGGGTTATGTGAAGGGAATGAAGAGATACAAACTAAAACTCTTTCAAAAAATTGTGGTATTGTGGAAAGATGGCGATATTTTAGTGGGGAGCATAAAGTTTATCATTACACCAAAGAATATTGTTGTAGTCAATGGGATATATCTTGAGGGAAAGTCGATTCCCCATAATACAAAAATTCCTTAAAAGAAGGCCTACAAGTGGTTTTTGGAAGAAGGTGAGAAAATCCCAAGGTTACAAATAGGTTTGAACAAAGAGAAACTCCTCGAAAAATTGAAGATTGTGGAAAATATTCTCATTATGTTTTTGATTTGTGGAGGTAAAGTTTTTTTCATTCTCACCTTTTTCACATGTCGAATCATTTTAGGAGGACTATGTATTTATTCCATCCTTTTTGGATATTTTCATCACTATCTCTATCCATTAAGAAATCTATGGTCATGCATAGCATTCACGTCTATCATTCTACCTATCAAGGCTTTTTGTTACATCTTTACAAATTCCACAAGGAGATCATCCCTTAAAGTAGTCCACATTTTTTTGTGGAATCGAATATCCTTGAGGTTCTCACTATTTCATCCACTGAAAAAAAAAATTTGATCCCTCACTCTACCCCCAGAGACTCCCTTATTTTAAGTACTAGAGTGATGTCAAACCAAAAAGTTAAGCATAATAATGAAGGTTGGTTGGATTAGGCTAAAGGGATCATTGACATTTCATATGACTCCACCAAATGGTCTCTATGGGAAATGAACTCTATAAAGTACCACACATTTTTGCACTCTCAATTCTCCCTTCATTCTCCTGTTTCCCCCTTTCCATAAGGTTAATTTAAGAAATCTTGAGGACCCTAATATTCCTCAAGATATGAATTCTCCTTCTCTTATTCCAAGAAAGGATGATGGTAGAGTTGATTTATAGGCCTTGTCCCTAGACTCTGATTGTAGGACCTAGAAAATGGGCTAATGCCTAACATATTGTGACAAAATCACAAACTCAATCAACATATTCTACCGTAATCAAGTTTTATATAGCAGCTAAAAAATTGACCTAGCTTTTGGCCCATTACCACTTTGAAGTCCTCCTCTGGCATACCCAATATCAGGTATGTTGGTCCAAGGTAGGCTTCCTATAGAAGTTCCACAGATTTCTCTTACACCCAAGATCCACCAATGACAAGGGGAGAGGATATGTCCATGCAACTCCTAGGGATTTAAACATTAAAAGCACACTAGGTAGAAAAAAAAAAGGTTCATTTTAAGCACCAAACAAAATGTTATCTAATCTAGGAAATCCACACACATGGTTTTGAAAAACACAAAATGGTCTTCGACAACGTCCTACAAACAAGCATTAGTAGTTTTTTATGATCATGACTTCATCCAATGATTAAAAAATGCTACAAATAGACCATCAATACCACAAAATCATCTAACATATGTCCTACAAGCAAATGGAAACCTTAGATGCAGATTATGTGTTATGTATGTGTTTTCTTGTGAACTAGGTGCACTCTGACATAGCAAACTGCACCCCAAAAGGCCAAAATGGTGCAGAATTCCATCTAGTGCACCCATATAGTTCTACTACACCCATGGTGCACTTGGGGCTAGTTTTCATGCACTAGGTAGTTTTTGGGCGTAGTTGGGAGCCCAGGTGCAAGTTGTGGGGAAATGGTGTCTAGATAAGACCCAGAAACTACAATTCTTGAAACCTATGCTCCCAAATGTGCCTAGATAGTGTATACTATGCCCATGATATAGTTGGGGCCTAGAAGGGCATAGTTGGTAGTTTCTAGGCATAGTTGGTTAGTTATGAACAACAAGAAAGGGGTATGGTGTCTCCTAGGCTCTTAAAACTACTCCTAGGGATCCCAAGTGCACTCTAACAGAGTAGAGTGCACCCTAGGATAAAAAGCTAACAAAATTCATGAAACAAGAGCATACAAGAATGTTACTAGACCCCCTAATAAATATAGGTGTGATAAAGGAGAGAGAATAAGAATGATACCCCTCCAAGTGAGCTCCTTCCACCTACAAGCATAAAACAAGAAAACCCAAGTTAGATAAGCATGTTCACGTCAAGTTCACCAAAATGTAGGACCTAGAAAAATGGATAATGTCTAACATACTATGAGAAAATCACAAAATCAATCAACATATTCTAACACCCAATATTTTACCATGAAAGCCAAACTAATAAAGAAAGCAACACAAGGTCAGAAACCCCCTCTTTCATTTGTAGCTCCCATGTCCTTCTTTTTTCTCCCAATAATGTAGCTCCAAAATTTCCTATAGTGCAAAAAATTATGAAGAAAAAGTATAAGATGATGATAATTCTATGAGAATTACATGAATTTGTGATTTTAGTGTGAGAAATGGAGTGAAAAAAGTGAGAAAACTAGTGACCTGAAAAGACTTAGGAATTAGGGATTAGAAATGAGAGGAAGAATGCTCATTTTATAATTGGCATAGAGGATGAGAGCATTAGATTTGTCACCCTTAGATGTGTGATGTGGAAAGAGATTCCTTTGAAAATCCATGATGCATATGACAAAAGATTCCAAATTTAGGATTCTATGACACATGGAAGTCAAACTTGCCTAAAGGTGGAAGAGAATCTATAATGCATCATAAGACACCTCAAGCCCACTTAAAGCCAAGAATCTATGACAAAGAAGCCAAAGATAGCCATGTGTAAGAGAATAAGAATATTGAATTATGACATATCTTATCCAAGTTTCAAAGGAGAATCCACGAGGTTTCATACCCAAGTGTAACAATGATGTTAATATTTTGTGGAATATTTGAATTAAAAATCCTTTATTCCGCAAAATAGAAATTAGTGAAAATGGAAGTAATGGTGGAAAATATGACTTAGGAAATTGTGAATTTCCATGGTTTTTTGATGATGAATCAATTAATTAATAAAACTAATTAATTAGGAATGATAGTTATGAAGAATAATTAGTAAGAATGACATAGGATTAAATTATGGGTTATTTAATCCTATAGAGAAAATTAGTAAATGATTGGTCAAATTGATTAAATAAATGCAACATTATCCTTTGATGATAATTTGACGATGATATGGATTGAATAGGATGATGACATGTAGACCAAAACCATGGTCAAATTGATTGATTGATTAACATGCCAAGGACACATGACATGAATTAAAGATACATAACATTTAACTAACATTGTAAATGCTACAAGATCGAGACTAATTGATAAGGTTGATCATAATAATATCAATGGACACAATCAATATTATTAAAGTGGTTTAATGATGTCATGATCTGACACTAAGAGCCTTGACAATTTCAAAGATTGGATGACATGAATGATAGTTTGACCTAGCACTGAGAGCCATGACAATACTAAGGCCAGATTGATAAGGTTTGATAGATTGATAGGTTTCCAAGGCACTAAAAACCATAACAATGGCTAGGATTGGATAGATGATGATTAATTTGAGATGTTTGATACATTTTGTGATGATTATGGTTGATTCCAAGTGATTTTGAGTTGATTTGGGGTGATTTTGAGTTCATTTGATATGATCTCGAGTTGATTTGAAGTGGTTGCTAGTTGATTTGATATGATTTTGAAATGACATGAAATTGATGTGAAAGAGGATACAAATGATAAAGTATTATTAATTTTTCCAAAAGATTAGATTTAGTAGAATGAGAAAATAGGATTAATTAGTATGAAGAAGTGATGAAACTATAGATGCAAACCATTTTTTAGCATCTACATTTTGCCTTTCTTTGATACAATGTGATTTAGAGCATTGTGTCAAAGAATACTAATGAAAAAGTCATAAAAGCATGCCCTAGTAGGAATGATATGTATGGGTTACCCCTCAATAAATTGACTAAGATAAGTATATGATAAGTTAATTTGACAAAAACAAGAAGACAAAACCATAGAAATTGACAAATCACAAATCAGAGCTAAAATGTGAAAGTTATGAGGTCCAGAGTGTAGAACGAGGTCAATCAAGAGCTTAAGAGTAATTGCATGGGTTTCCACTCAAGAAAGACCCAAAATGATGAAAATGATAGCTCATTTTTTTTTCAATGAAGATATGATTCCAACACAACTAAAAAAATTTCAAATCCGAGTTAAAATGAAAAAGTTATGGGATCCAGAGTGCACCATAAGGGCTCTAGGAGTAGTTTTGGGCATCCGGCTACCCCAAGTGCACTCAAAATGCACCCAAGTTCACCTAGTGCACACTAGGCAAGACCAATGGCACCATGATAGTACCAAGTATGCCCTAGATGCACTTGGGAAGCCCAAGTGTACTCAGAAAGTGAAAAATGTGCTCGTGGAGGCTCTATGGGCCAAAATCAACCTGATGAGGGGATCAATCAGGAGCCCAAGAGTAGTTTCAAGGATTACTAATCAATATAGTGATCAAATAATGAAAATGATAGCTCATTTTTTTCAAAAAATATATATGAGTCCAATAAAATTGACGGTTCATAAATCCAAGTTGAAACACAAAAGCTATGGCCTTTGGAGTGCAACATAGGGGCTTCAGGAGCAATTCTAGGCATCATACTACCCCAAGTGTGCCCAAAACTCATCCAAGTGGACCTAGTGCACACTTGGTAAGCACAATTGCACTATGACAATACCAAGTGTGCCCTAATTGCACTTGGGATGCCCAACTGCACTCTAAAAGTGCAGACTATGCCCTAGAAGGCTCTGGGGGCCAAAAATAGTATGATTGGACTCAAAATGACCCGAAACTATGTGTGCATACCCAAAATGATGGAAAGATGTCATAAAATGAGTGAAATCATCAAACATGGTTAGATTTTGTCAAATATGGTTAGAAAAAGGTCAGACTGAGACTAGACTAGGTGGAAAGTCACAGAAAGTTGATTGACAGCGTAGGATGATGCAAGAATGCATGAGCACTAAATAAATATGAGTTGGTGTATCAAAATACATGATCATGGTGATGGATCAGGAGATGAATTATATAAGGTTGAGGAGATGAGATGAGGAACTATTAGTATGATGGGAAGACTTTTGCTTTTATAAAGTGCACTATATGTCAAATGGAGCTTTATTTTGATATGGAAAATGGAATGCAACGCATCATGGCATAAAGGGCCAGAGTGAAAATGCAAGCCTTTTGCCTAAACAAGTATGATGCAAACAAAAAATGACCTTTTCCTTCCTGAAGCATATGTACATGGCCAAAATTCTCAAAGGTACATTGTAATAGATAGAAAATAAAAGATGACCATGAACCATCCTGGCCACTTTCATAGATCAGTTTATATCATCAAGTAGCAAAGGAACATGATCAAAGAAAAACAAAGAAAAAAATAAATCACTTACTCAACAGCATGAGCCAATAGCTATTCTTTTCCATTATTACTTTTTTTCAGTGTTTGATGTCTTCAGATAGTGTTTGATAAGTTGATCATGTGATGGTTGTGATTGTTGATTCAATTGATAGGTTCATAGTGACATGTTGGATTGATTGTTGGTTCACATTGCTCAGATAGTGTGATTGTCATTGAAGTGTAGTGCTTTGAGTTTTAGAATGCAAAGTGTAAGTGTTCATGCAAAAGGGGTGGTTATGTATAGTGAATATGTACAAGGTTTATTGCAGATTTTTGATGGGTTTTGTGATTTTTAGGGTTTTTAGGGATATTTGATGTTTTTGTGTGACTAGTTTTTTTAGGACATTTTACAATTTTTAGGTTTTACTTCAGGATGTCTTATGATTTTTAAGGATTTTTTTAGGACATTCTATGATTTTTTAGTGCTTCTCTCAGGATATTTTATGATTTTTAGGTGATTATTTTAGGATCATTTTTGAATTTTTAGGATTTTTCCAAGATCATATTTGAATGTTTAGGATCTTTTTAAGGATCATAAAAGCATATACTAGTGTTAGCTCCAATCCATTATGCAATAGGTCCAATGGATAAAAATTTCTTAGGGATGTGCCCCCAATTCAAGTTCAAACTAATGTACCATGTAGGTAATATGCCCCCAGACAAGACGCAAACTGTGTACAAAGGCCAATAATAGAGTGTGTGCAGACTAGTGATGCATAGGTAAGATAACAATGGACAATAACCAATTTTTGAGCCATGATAAGGGACCAAGGATGTCTTTCAATATGAAGGATATGATCAAGGAATGACGGAGGGGCAAAAAATAGATGGAATCCCAATAGATGGAGGAGCAATAACTGATTACACATGGCGCCTGTTTGCCAAGTTTTCACCATGGTACTTGCCCAAAGTGCCTATTTGCCAAGTTTTCACTTGTGGACTAAAGTTTTCTCTTGACTCAAATTTTCATGCCAAGATTCCTATTTTCCAGGTTTTCATCAAGGCATCCATTTTTTCATGACTTTTTTCACTTATTTCTTTTCTTTTTTTTAGGATTTTTTGCTTCTTCTTTTTTTTGGATTTTTTTTAGGACTTTTTTCAATTTGTTAAATTTTTTTTAGGACTTTTAGATGGAA
Organism: Cupressus sempervirens; assembly: GCA_028749045.1. Lineage (NCBI taxonomy): Eukaryota > Viridiplantae > Streptophyta > Pinopsida > Cupressales > Cupressaceae > Cupressus > Cupressus sempervirens. Next base: position 370,775,391 of record CM053784.1, on the reverse strand, counting down.
TCATAAATGTTTCTTCTAACTGTTAAGAAGAAATATGTTGTTGGTGCTGCTAGTTGATAATCTCTAGACTTGCAATTGACCATAACTATGTAGGAGTTATTTTGAGTTTGTAGCTAAGATCAAACCACTAGAAAGATCTCAAGATATACCATTATGTACTATATGTAAGACAATGTCTGCCTCTTGCGACTCAAGGCATTTGAGGATAAATGGGTCAAAGGATTCTGTGTATGGGATGTCACTGATGATGACATGTGCAAAGGCTTGTTAGATGGGGTATGATTATGGGTGTTCGAAAAGTTAGGTGGTTGGATTTGGGGGCAAGCAATTGGATATAAGGGAGGGTTGGGAGGATTGAGACCAATGACTTCACACATGAATGCTAATCAAGAGAGCTCAAAAAGACTTCGTGGCATGTTGAACAGTAGAAGACTAATATTCATGGCATCATCTTTTTCATTTTGTATCCTTGGGAGCTGCTTAGCTTTTGATTTTTCACAGTCTAATGGAGCCTTTCGATTTTCACCAAGAGACCTAATTTTATCATTTTTTCTTTTTCTTTTAGCTTTGTAACTAGAAGAAGGATTTGGCTCCCCAAAATATGCTAATGTGTTAACTTCAGGAGAAATTGCTTCTATATGGTTGCTGTTCATAATCCCTCCATATATTTCAAAGTCTATTATAAGAGTGTCATCATTGTAAAATTGATCAAAAATTCATAATCCACATTGGTCCCAATCCAATAATTTAGGATAACTTGAGGGGGTATCATCATCAGTGTTGAATGGGCTTTGGTTGAAGGTATAGATATGGGCTAGAAGATTTTTGGTTTCGAGTGGGATATCCTTAGAATCCTTTTCATTGTTCAAAACATCCATAGTCTTACACATAGGTACCATAGTACTAGGAGGACCTATTCGTAATGGTTTAAATCCAAGCTCCAAACTAGGAAGACATCCTTTTGTAGTGATAGGTTCAATTATACCTTGTTTTTGAGATCTAAGACCACTAAATCCATCATAGCCTTGTTTCTGCATGATAGTAAACCCAAGTCCATACTTGCTAGGAGATATCAAAGTGGGTTTTCATCCTATTTTTTCCTTCTCAATTCATACAAATTTATTCTTATTGATAGAAGTGGCATATTGTGTACATATCTTAGAGTGTTGTGCTTGCAATACTTGTGATTTACCATAATATTGGGGAGAAAGTGGTGACTCCCTAATGTAGGATACTTGAGACATAAAGTACTCTCCACACCCATTGTCTTCAATCTTCAGCTTTTCCTTGGCCTTATCGAGGAGTATATTAGCATCCACATGATTAGAGGAATCTATGAGCTATGCTACATTGTTTGTTGGGACTTGGTATGCAGTAGCATCTCTTAGATTAGCACAAAACTAGAAAGGGTCTGGATCACCTAGAATAGTGACTTCTACATTATTATAGGAGAACTTTAAACACTAGTGATATGTAGAAGGCACTACTTGCATAGCATGGATCCATGGGTGACCTAGTATCATGTTACAATTCATTTCTATATCAAGGACCTAGAATAAAGTGTTCTCGGTAGCTAGACCAACTCTAATAGGTAAGATGATGACCCCTATAGAGAAAAATTCACCATCATCATAGGCTTTAATTGTGAACCCCACTCCTCCATCTATTAAGACATGTCTAACTTTAACATTGTGGATGAAGACTTCAAGATAAAGGGGATCATTGTGGTTTGGTCTATCTTTAGGAATATCCCAAGGGGAAAAGGTGATATGTTGTGATGCAGAAATGTTCCCCACCATGGATTGGAACTTGGCAACATTAATGTTATCTAGGACTACTAACTCTTTAAGGGCTTGATCCAAGATCTTTTGATGTTGGAGAGATGCACGTAGTAGGTCCAAGATGGATATTTGCATAGGGGTCTTGCTGAGCTATTCAATAAGGCTATAACTAAATTAAGCATGAACAGTGGGTCTACTAGGGGGTGCAGGTCTTGTAGAAGCAGTAGGTCTAGATGGGGCTCTAGGAAAAGTGATCTTGGTACAATGTGTAGTGATAGCATAGTGAGGGCCTTCAGCCTTTAAGGTGAATGTGGATATGTGAGAATCTAACTCATTGAAATAGTTGATAGTGTAGTCATATCTAGTGCATGAGTAATTCACATTACCTTGTGAGTTCGAGTTTAAACTAGAGGGTTTCTCTTTATCGTGATTACCCAAAGGATCTTTGAAAATAGTGTGATCAAATTTGGATGCTAATAGTGATGGATCAACTATGATTACACCATCATCAATATGGTCTTGTATGGCATGTTTCAATTGGAAGCATGATGAGGTTTTATGTCCTGTGGTGCGATGGTAATCACAGTATTTTTTGTCATGCCACTAGTTGACTTTAGTCAATGGCTCATCTTTGATTGGGGGTAACTATAGGAAGTTATTACTCGGTAACTATTGTAGTGCAATCTCAAGAGGTATCCCTAATGGTGTGAATTCCTATCCTGGGTTATAGGATGTCTTCAGGGTTTGTCCTATGTGGAAGTCTTAGTTGTCAGTTGTTGAGGTGATGTTTGATTGGGACTTTGTGAATTTATAAGGTTTTCACCTTTCAAAGTCAATTAAGGTTGTGTTGTGCTAATCTTTCATGCATCCAAAATGCCATCATTAGTCACATTTTGTTTTTGGAGAAATTTTTGTCCTTGTCATTAGACAAATTGGTGTTTGTGTTGTGCTTGTTCGTCTTGAGGATTCCCTTATAGATAAGAGCATCTTCAATGCTAGCCCCTTTCTTCATCAGTTTAGAAATGGTGCTTGGACTTTTGATTTTGATTTCATACATTAATTTGGGGACTAGGTTTTCAATGCACAAGTTTACTTGTTGTTCTTCACGAATTTCTAGTAAGTATTGACTGACTAAGCTTCTCCAGCATAGTAAGAATGTGATAAATGGTTCTCCCATCTTCTGTTTAGTTGAGCACAAATTGGAAAGTGTCACCTCATTTGTAATGTTAGAGGCAAATGGGAGATGAATTTTTCTATGAATTCTAACCAAGATTTGATATTATCGAGAAGTTTGGAGTACCATTCAAGTGCGGGCCCACCTAGAGAATGAGGGAATGATCTCATGTGGTAAGTGGGCTCATCATTGAGTTCAGTACATGAGGCACAAAATTCTCTGATGTGATCAATAGGGTTTCCTTTTCCTCGATATTTTTCAAACCTTGGAGCCTCAAAGTGTTTTGGGAATGGAGGCATATACAAACTTTTATCAAATGGACTAGGATGTAAGTCCCTTCCTGTATATAGAGGCTATTTATTTTGGACTCCCAATGTCTCAACTTGTTTGGAAAGTTGTTTGAATTGTTGTAATAGCCCTTCATTGGGATTTTGTGTGATAGTCTTTCCTTCAAGTCTTTTGTGTCTGTGAGTAGACCATTTTCTATGGTTAGAACTACATCTACTCAGCTCTGACATCTCTATATCTAATGAGTCTGGTGATGTGTCACTTGGTGGTGGAGGCATGTTGGTACCTCAAAGACAAAAGGGTTTTTATTGTGATACCTATTGGGGTACTTGTTGTGGTATTTTATGTGGCACTTGTTGTGGGATTGATTATGATTGTTGCACCACATGTTGTTGTTGTGCCATGTGTGGCAGTTGATGTGAGGTACCTCTGTTGGTTGTTTGTGAGACCATGTATGTGATTGTTTCTATAGAGGTATCTATTGAGGCTATTGTGGCACATGTTGTTGTTGTCACAAATGTTGCTGATATGCAATTTGTTGCTCAAGGAATCTTTGGTATTCCAACTATTGTTTGAGTTCCTCTTGTTGCTTAGCAAACATGGCTTGTTGTTGTTATATTTGTTGTTGATACATTGCACAGAAGTCAAGTGGGTTTACGTTGGGTTGTGTGTTAGGGACATTGGATGCTTGTACCACTTGAGGTTGTTGTTATTGTGGTTGATGTCTCTTTTGATATGTTGGATGTGTGTTGGAAACATTGGGTCCTAGGACTATTGTAGGTTGATTTTGTTGGGGTAGTTGGTTATGTCCTTGAAAATTGACCACCATATTGGTATTTTTGGTTTGGCACCTTTGTGTTTTGGAGGTTTCTCCATGGGACATCATATTGACTTGACAATGAGGTGCATTCCTTTTGGGGATAGGTGTAATTTCAGCAAGACTTTTCCTTTGCACATCAATAGGGATGTTCCACAACATTTGATGTCATAACACTTGGTAGAGTTAGAAGCAAAGGTGCACTTTGTTGATTTGTCTCCAAAGGAGGCATGTTTGGCATCCCTAGAGCACAAATCCCTTTAGGTGTGTCTTGTTGTTACATCATGTGACTAAAATCAAGTCTTAATGTCCTCTTAGCATATTTAGGGAGACTCTTGTTTCCCTTCATTGGTTGTAGTTCATCAAACAAGGGATTAATGTTGATGTGTTCAAATGTACTTTGGAGGATTTCAATTGTTGGTTCTTGATGGGACCTTATAGGTGCCATTATGGTCTTTGAAAACTCCAAAGGTTTTTTTCCCTTATCTATGTCCAAATTGATCATAGGTTATATGTTTTCAATGGTTGTGTTGGTTTGATGTTTGGACTTAGGTCCCTCCACATTTGGGTTGAATTTGACAATTTCTTGGGCTGCCAAAAGTTTAAAGTTCTTGCGAATTTTTTTGTCTTGACATGCCCTAGCCATTTCTTCATCAGTAATGCCATAGTTAGTGTCAAATTCATCACTTAGGTGTATAGTACCTTGTTGTATGTTTTATGTTTTATAGTTGAAGGTACCTGCATTGATTTTTTGAATTCAAAGGAATGTGTTTTTTCATCCTCGGGTGTGGTTGGTACACTTCCACCTCTAGGTGGTACCAGCACAAATATAGGTTCAAAGTTAGGACTCCATTGAACCATCCTAGTTGTGGGGGAATTTTTTGGAGGAAATATCATGATAGATGCATTGTTTAAGGTTTTTTGTGTCATAGCTTGATTATGGTGATCTTGCGGATACATGTTCAAGGGGTCTGCAAGTAATAGTTGTGATGCCTCTATTTGGTCTTTGTCAAAGGTTTGTTGGGTTTTCTTGCTCTTCTTCTATCTTGGATGAGTTTTTGGTTGTGTTAGTGCCTTAGAAAAAAAAATTTGATAAAGTTCTTTAGGTCTCTAAGCTGATTGTGTCCTAGTAAGTGGTGGGATGATCCCTGAGGATGTAGATGCAATGGTAGAAAACCTAAATGGACTCTCTACCTCCCAAGTGCACACCTAAACTATCAACTATGCCCAGATAGTACCAAGTGTGCCTTTGGTGCACTTGGGGCCCTAAAGGTAAGCAGTTGGCAAGTAGGAGGTATGCAATGGGAAAACAAAGGTGTTAGGGTGTCTAAAATGCAAATTTTGAGTTTTTTGAGTGATTTAGAGTGTTTTCTAAGGTTTTGGGATGCAATGCAAGGTGTGGAAGTGTAGATTAGGGTTGTGGAACCTAAAATGAAACACCTAATTACCAAGTGCACCCTAAAACTACCAAGTGTGCTCTAAAAATACCAATTGTGCACTTGAAGTGTGTAGTTGGTAAAACAGGGTTACAGTTGGTAAAATAGGTCAAAACTTGATAATCAAGATGTGGGTATGCAAGATATGACTATTTTCTTAGATTTTTTGGTGTTTAAGGATAGTATGAAACCTAGGAAAATGACAAATGAAGTGGGGTTTTGATATGCAAGATGAAAATGTCCTAGGGAAACTATGTAAATGCAAAGGAAAAGTGACGTTTGGAGATTGAGTAAAGGAGATGAAAATGACCCTATCGTATGAAAAATGAAGGTTAGGGTTAGATTTTAGACTTGGTAATGATGGTAGGGGTTGATGTATACGAGGTGGACTATGCAAGGGATGACATTCTAGGGTTGATAATGATGTCTGGGATATGAAAAATGAGGATAAGTGATCAAGAAGACAATTTGATTGATGGGCAATTTGATAAGGTTTGATAGTGGAAATGATGCTAAGGTTTTGAACAATGCAAGATGAAGGGGGAATATGCCACTAGGATGAGTCAAAATGACATTTAGGCACACTAGGAATATGATTATGCTAATGGTAAAGGTATATGCAAGGTTTCATGAACTTAGGTGAAATATTTTAAAGGTATTAACCTAAGAGTGTAATGTTATGACAACAGACTTTGGATCTTGACCAAAAAAAAAGAAAAAAAGTGATAAGATCAAAATGAAAAAGTCAAATATACCTTGACATAGATAGTTTTTGACTAAGGAAAATGATAAAATGACCATGGTCAAGATCCATTATTCATTAACACAATGTAACACTCTAGGGTCCATACTTTTGTTCATATTTTTGACTAAATTCAAAGGTTTTGGGGTTCAAAATGACATTTAGGGGACTCAAAATGGTGGTAATGCTAATTGTATATGTGATATGTAAAGGTCCTAAGGTGGAAAATGATAGTTTGGGTGCAAGATGTAGTTTTGGGTCAAATTCAGAATGAGGAGGTAAAGAGGCTCCTAAATGCAATTTTAGGGTCCCAAAATGCAGTTTGGAGGCCTAAAATGGTCATGCAGGTGCCCAAGTGTGCCTTAAAAGTGCCAAGTGTGCTCCAATAGTACCAAATATGCCTATGGTGTAGTTGGGGCTAGTTTGGGCGCAATTGGGAAGCTAGGTTAAAGGTTTTCTGATTTTGAGTAGTGTGGTTGCCAAATTGATATGCCAGGAAGCTAAGATGTTGGGGTTAATGTTAGGATGGGTTAAGAGATTTAGAATGGAGGTTATGACCTAAGGAATTATGTCCTAAGTGAAGGCAATGAAGGCTAGGAGATGCAAAATGAAAATCAAGGCATGCTGAGATAGGGGGACTTATCTAAGTACCTAAGGACATTGTTGAAGCCACAAAATGTTATCTAGAATCCTAAATTGGGTCCTTAGATCACCAAGTACACTTAGATAGGGCCAGTTTGGATGCAATTGGTAGGTTCAAGGCATAGCTAGTAAACTAGGCCAAAACTAAGGCAATGATAGGTGTTATGTTTTCTAGATTGTTGCCACAGTGAGCTAGATAGCAGAGCGCAATGCTAAGACTAGAATGGAGGTTCAAAATGATGTGTAGGACACCTAGAGTGATGGTTAAAGTGGTCAATATGAAGGTTGGGTATGCAAAGATGTAAGATGGACAATGCAAACTGCAGATTTTGAGGTTGAAATGCAAAGGATGCAAGCTAAATGCTAATGATTACAATTTGAATATGAGGGATACTAAGTGAGGACTAAAAGATGCAATATGAAACCTATACGATGCAAGTATGAGGCCTAGACTAGGGTGAATGCAAGTGGAGTCTATGCAAGGATGAAATCTATTTTTTTCCAAGCACATTTAGGATTACAAGTTGCTATGTTTTCCAAGATTTGAATTTATTTGAGTAAATTTTGCAAAGATTTGACAAAGGTTGTAAAATTTTGACAATGTGTAATGTTTGGAGAAGGTTCAAGGTGTAAATTTGAATGTTGGCTATTATCTTCATTAATGTTTCACACATACGCAAGACACATTAAGACAAGAATAGCTATTGTTAAAAGTGAACAAACACACCACAACCTAGGCTTTAAGACTATATCCACTAAATTCCTACTTGAACCAAAGTTTAGCTGTGCTTATCCAAAGTGAACAACCTAGGATCTTGGCACCACAGGCTCGCCCTTATAGTGCACTCACTTTTCAAGGCTACCAAGATCTGCTTCCCAAGGGGCATGACTTCCCAAGGGACTGTCACCTCTACTAAGGACTGCGAGAATGTAGGATGTCTTCATGGGCATGGGTGAAGACATTCCATTCAAAAAGTGAATGATAAACTTCAATGAAAGGTCTCCCAGCCTTGAGAACCAGGGTTTGATGCACCACAAGGGTACTAGAGGAGAGCTATCACTCAGCAATACTGCTGACACAGCTTTCATGGTAATTGAGTTTTATATAGTAGCTAGAAAATTGATCGAGCTTTTGGCCCATTACCACTCTGAAGTCCTCCCCTGGCATACCCAATATCAGGTATCTTGGTCCAAGGTAGGCTTCCTATAGAAGTTCCATGGATTTCTCTTACACCCAAGATCCACAAATGGTGAGGGGAGAGGATATGTCCATGCAACTCCTAAGGATTTAAACATTGTAGACATGCTAGGTAGAAAAGAAAAAGTTCATTTTAAGCACCAAATGAAGTGTTATCTAATCTAGGAAATCCAAACACATGGTTTTGACAAACACACAATGGTCTTCGACAACATCCTGCAAACAAGCATTAGTAGTTTGTTATGATCATGTCTTCATCCACCAATCACTGCATGTTGCAAATAGACCATCAATAACACAAAATCATCTAACATATGTCCTAGAAGAAAATAGAAACCTTAGATGGAGATTATGTGTTATGTATGTGTCTTCTTGTGAACTAGGTGCACTCTGACATAGCAAACTGCACCTCAAAAGGCCAAAATGGCTCAAAATGCCCCCAAGTGCACCCATGCAGTGCTAACTATTCCCATGGTGCACTTGGGGATAGTTTGGGTGCACTAGGTAGTCTCTGGGTGTAGTTGGGAGCCCAAGTGCAAGTTGTGGGGAAATGGTCCCTAGATAAGACCTAGAAATTGTAATTTTTGAAACCTATACTCCCAAGTGCACCTAGATAGTACAAACTACACCCATGATGTCATTGGGGCCTAGAAGGGTGCATTTGGTAGTTTCTAGGTGCATTTAGTCAATTAGGAACAACAAACAGGGGTTATGGTGTCTCCTAAGCCCTTAAAACTGCTCCTAGGGGTCCCAAGTGCCCCCTGATAGAGCAGAGTGCACCCTAGGATAGCAAGCTAACAAAATGCATGAAGCAAGAGCATATAATCATGCTATTGGACCCCCTAATTCATGTAGGTGTGATAAAGGAGAGAGAATAAGCATTATAGCCCACCAAGTGAGCTCCTTTCTTGCACCTACAAGCACAAAACAAGAAAACCCAAGTTAGATAAGTATGTTCATGTCAAGTTCACCAAAATGTAGGACCTATAAAATGGGCTAATTTCTAACATATTATGAGAAAATCACAAAATCAATCAACATGTGCTAACACCCACTAGTCTACCATGAAAGCCAAACTAATAAAGAAAGCAACATGAGGTTAGAAACCCCCTCTTTCATTTGTAGCTCCCATGTCCTTCTTTCTTCTCCAAATGATGTAGCTCCACAATTGCCTACAGTGCACACAATTATGAAGAAAAATCCTAAGATGATGATAATGCTATGAGAATACTTGAATTTGTGATTATATTGTAAGAAATGGAGTGAAAAATGTGAGAAAACTAGTGACTTGAAAAGACTTAGGAATTAGGTACCAGAAATGAGAGGAAGAATGCTCATTTTATAATTGGCATGGGGGATGAGAGAATTGGATTTTTCACCCTTAGATGTGCAATGTGACAAGATATTCCTTTGAGAATCCATGATGCATATGAAAAAAGATGACAAATGTAGGATTCTATGACACATGGAAGTCAAACTTGGCTAAATGTGGAAGAGAATCTATGATGCATCATAAGACACCTCAAGCCAACTTAAAGCCAAGAATCTATGACAAAGAAGTCAATGATAGCCATGTGTAAGAGAATAAGAATATTGAATTATGACATATCTTAGCCAAGTTTCAAAGGAGAATCCACGAGGTGTCATACCCAAGTGTAACAATGATGTCAATATTTTGTGGAATATTTGAATTAAAAATCCTTTATTCCACAAAATAGAAATTAGTAAAAATGGAAGTAATGGTGGAAAATGTGACTTAGGAAATTGTGAATTTCCATGGTTTGTAGATGATGAATCAATTAATTAATAAAATTAATTAATTAAGAATGATAATTAGGATGAATAATTAGTAAGAATGACATAGGATTAAATTATGGGTTATTTAATCCTATAGAGAAAATTATTAAATGATTGGCCAAATTGATTAAATAAATGTGATAGTATCCTTTGATGAGAATGTGATGATGATATAGATTGAATAGGATGATGATAGCTAGACCAAAGCCATGGTCAAATTGATTGATTGATTATCATTCCAAGGACACATGACATGAATTAAAGATACATAACATTTAACTAACATTGTAAATGCTACAAGATCGAGATTGATTGATAAGGTTAATTATAATAATATCAATAGACATAGTCAATATTATTAAAGTGGTTTGATGATGTCATGATCTGACACTAAGAACCTTGACAACATCAAAGATCGGATAACATGAATGATAGTTTGACCTAGCACTAAGAGCCATGACAATACTAAGGCCAAATTGATAAGGTTTGATAGATTGATATGTTTCCAAGGCACTAAAAGCCACAACAATGTCTAGGATTGGATAGATGATATTTGATACATTTTTTGATGATTATGGTTGATTTCAAGTGATTCCAAGTTGATTTGGGGTGATTTTGAGTTGATTTGATATGATTCTGAGTTATTTGAAGTGGTTGCTAGTTGATTTGATATGATTTTGAAATGACATGAAATTTATGTGAAAGAGGATACAAATGATAAAGTATGATCAATTTGGCCAAAAGGTCAAAGTTAGTAGAATGAGAAAATGGGACGAATTAGTATGAAGAAGTGATGAAACCATAGATGCAAACCATTTTTTAGCATCTACACTGATGAGATGGATATGTGTTACAACTTGTTGAAGGTGATTAACAGGTGGCTCATGTTTTAGCTCAATATTTCCCATGGAAAAATTAATAGGTTGGAAGTCCTAGTGAAAGTGAATGACTAGACTAGTTGTAGACAAGATGGAACTTGTTGGGAAGTGGGAAGAAATTTGGGAGATAAATTACACAACTAGGAGTTGTTGGCATATTAGGTCTCAGATATCCTCTCTATGGTGTTGATGGAGGAGGAAAAATCAAAGATTATTAATACCCTTAGTTTGATGAAGGCCTTATAGGAGTATATGGAGGATCATCTAAAGTAGCTAATGGTATAGCATATTGTGGCCTAGAAGAGGATGGAGTCTACTATTGGTGGAATAAAAGATTAGCTTGAGGAGAGGAAGCTGGAAATAAAAAGGAGGGAAGATGGTTAGGGCAAGGAGGAGGTTTTGCAAAAGAGTTCCAAATTGGCTACTAGGTCAAGTGAGGCTAGTCCTTCCCTTTGCATTAAGATTTTCTCCTTCCTTGATATTCTCAAGGATTTGTCATAGTAGCTATGGGTGTTGGTCTTTTTGGCTACTAGTTGTACCTCTAATCATGGTTGGTGGTTTCTTGGTGAGTGTTGTGTGGGTTTTCATTGATGGGTGTTTTCTAGTTTTTGGGTTTGAGGTTGTTGGTTACTGGTTCATGGCTAGATTCCACAATCTATTTTTTCCTATTATTAGGTTTCTTTTTCTAAGTATTTAGTTATTTCAGTATTTTTAAATAAGGGTCATGAATTGTGAGCCTATTCTTGTTGTCCATTGACTTGATGTTACTTTTTCTAAGGAGTTGAACCATTTTTTTCTTTAATTAATCATAAGTTATTAGAAACTTCCTTAGTACACAACTCTTGCATAAAAAATAAATCTAGGGGAATATGACAAAAAGGTAAAATTTCTAATGTTTGCTCTAAGTTTTTCCCTTTAGAAGATTTATCCTATCCCAACAAAAAATATATATTTTAGATTCCTTGATGGATATTCCTCCATACAAAATAATAGTAACAATCTTGCAGAATGGTATGGAAAAGATATGGAAATCTAGTAAGACAATCATGCTTAACCATTCCCCTTGACTTCATCACCACTAATCCTCTAGGCCATGTACTAAAATTAATGTTAAGAGTAAGAGTTACTTAGAGAATTATCATTTTATTAATTGTGTTATCTTTTGTGTCCCCCGAAGGATGATCTCATGGGTGGAGATAAAACTAAGGAGATTCTCCATGTTATTTTGATTTGTGGAGATCTAGATAAATATAATATCAAATAGGCTCATTTAATAGGTCAAAAGAAAATTGCTTGTTTCATTCGTGGATTTTGACAAGATAAAAAAAAATTCACTCATATACAAGTTAGCAAGATAAAAATGAAATTCAAATAGCTTTTTTCTTTTAATTCTCTAATTGGTATTTAGTTTGTAAGATTTGATTATTTTTATTTATAAGTAATTAAATGATTAAATTAATGATTTATTTCTTTGTAGCTTTCATTAAGTTAAATAAATGAATAAAAAATTGACATATATGTACTTATCTACATAAAAAGGTAGCCAAATAGATTTTATTCCTTGTAATTTTAAATTTTTTCTAAGGTTTTTCATGTGTCATAAAGCTCAAAATGAGTAAATATTATTGGTTGGAGTCTAGCTAATTTTGTAATGGTCTCAATTGTTGTAGAAAGGACATAAAATGTTAGAAGTATTGGTTTTAATTGCACCAAACAATCAAATTGTTAATCTCTGATATAACTAATAGACATATAGATGATAAGAGAGGTAGTTAAACAATACTACAAATCCTCATGAGGGATGTTGATGTATTGCCAACAACACTCCTCCCATTGTTTTTTAAGTATTAGATACCATATTTAACCTTTAAACAACACCTAACCAATACTATCTTTAAATTTCAAAAAAAATATAATATCTAGAGCCAAATAAACAATACCATCAGTCTTGAAACTAGCATAAAGAAAAAACTTAAAAATATTCTAGCAGCACAGAAACAACTTGTTATCATTCTCGTATATAAACATATAATGTAAAACCCCATAGGCTACCCAGTTCATAGTAAACAATAACATAACAAAAAAAAGGAAAAAATAACTAGACCCATGGCTAGCTACCCTCCTTTCCAAGATCCTCATCCTTCTTCTCCTCAGGCATGCCCTTGTTCACGTCGTCCCCCTCCACCTTGATAGGTTTGTCTAGGAGCATCTTTAACTAGCCCTTTGCCAGAAACTCATAAATGGATTGGGATGTCTCACTCTCCTTTCTTGGCTAGGTCCTTATCATCCCTATTCACCTCTAAAAAGTAAAAGGTGGTGGCCATAGAATGCATGACTTTGGTAGATAATTCCACCAAAGTTTCAAATTGATGGTAGATACCAATGTGATTATCTGTTTGATCCCTCATTGACTACTCCAGTCTATCCAATCTAGCCTTTCTATGGATCTAGTCATGGCTATGCCTTCCTTTCCCCCACCCCTCCCCTCCCCCCCCACCTTTAGGAGTATCTTTTCCTAGAGAGGTGATGTCTCCCCCCACTTCCCCCCCCCCCCCCAACTTCTAGCTAGGGTAGCTTCAAGGGTGTCAAAAATGTGAGACGGGCTAGTGGAGCTGGGGACAAGCTTTGTATCCTAGGGTAGTCTCTTTCTTTTGGTAGGTTTAACATTATTTTTGGTAGATCCAGAGTTGGAATTATACTTGTGATGGGACTTGACTTTTCCAGCTAAAGGCATTTGATAGTTCTCTTGGCACTCTACTTACTCTTTCTAGTGTCCATATCCAAATTGATGGGGCTAATTTTAATCTCAAGGCCAAAGGTTTTCTTGGTTTTTTTGTGGCTGGGACCAAGGCTAGGGTCCAATGAGACTTGGGGGGTTATAGAAGCTAGTGGGTTGACTAGGAGCGGTGGGTTTTGGGCAAGATGGTAGATATATAGTTTGTTCATGAACCCCTGGTGGATGAAATAAAAGATTTTTCCCTTTCTCTTATTTCCTCCTGGCCTTAAAGATACAATATTCCATAGAATGCAACAAAAGAAATGGAAAGAAAATATGATCCAAGTTTTTGAAGTGGTTAAGAATAGGGAAATATTAATAATAGAGTGCATAAAACCAATCCTCAAGGGTAATGTATCTAATAATAGCGTAGGGTTTAGGAAGGTCATCCCTTAAAAACCCACCACACATTCACACCAGTTCTTCCTTAAATTTGAAAAAAAATTGTAGACTAGTTTCCTCATTTACTTTGGCATTCTTGTGCTAGTTCTTGCCTTCCAGGATAAACCCTCCAACCTTCACAATGACATCCTTCTTGATTTCAAAATCCATCCCATTGATTACCACTTTCAAGTCATTCCATGAATTAAAGAGTTGTATGGAGATGTTCTCATCATCTTTCATCATCCCTTCCATAAATAGTAATAGGCCACCCTCTTGTAGATAAATCATCATCACTTCACTCTTACGAATGCAAGCCTCCACTCTCATAGTTTCAATACAATCACTGGTGCCCATCTTGTCACCCAGATCAATAACCAACTCTAAAAAAATTTCAACATTTCCCTGTTACAAGTTTAGTAGTTATTGATTATTAAATAAATTACATGCAAGATTAAAAGGAAAAGGTAGTGAAAAACCATCATAAGTCTGCAAGGTTTCCCGAAAACTAAAAAACCACCCCCATCAACACATGTTAATAGTCCCTTTTCATCTATAAATAATGATCACCATCTATAGTTGGAGTGGAAATTTAAAAAATTATCTCTTTTGTCATTTATTATTAGTTTTTTACATCTCAGCAAATGCACCCGCTGTGTCCTTTCCTGGCAATACTTAAAGCTCATGAAAATTGAATCATTAAGGTGAATCTTCATACAATCTTACTAAATGATCCCTTTATGATGAGCATTTTCTTCCCACTCATGTGGATAATTGAAGGCTTGCCACCTATTATGATGATTCATATGGCTCTATTGTAAGTACACTCCCTTTGCATCATAACTTGAGTTGATGATGGAAATAGTCTAACATCCTCCCATTCAATTAACCAGGTAACGCAATGGACAAATTTTTCCATCTCATCTACCATGTCATTCCCTTTGCAATATATGTGATCCATGTGGATCTCATGGAACTCTTCCATCAACTTGCAAATTTCATCAATTATCACTTTGATCAACTAGCTACTCTAACCCTCTCCCTTAACAACATTAATAATTAACAGAGTCCCCCTCAATGGAAATCTTGTTAATTCCATGTGTTCTCATAGTTCTCAAACCCCACATATGCACCAAAGATTTTGCTTCATTATTTGAGCCCCCTCTATATTTTGTAGTATCATCATGGCCAACCCATGAAAATTGAGTTTGATCCAAGACTTAGGGCCAGAGTGCCACACCATCTTCTTTCTAACCATGGCTTTGCAATTTTTGAATTGTACCACCACTGGGCATACACCCCAAGCAGAAATTCAGTTCATATCAAGTCTTCCTTGGAAGTTTGAGAGGGGGCTTCCACCACCTGATTCCACTACATTCTTTTAGAAGTTAAATAACTTTTTGGGACACATCTAAACTAGTAGTGGCCTGTTCCCTAAAAATTCTATTGAACATCTGCTCCTTCCAGATTTTCTATGAGACATATGAGGGAAGTATAGACCATAAGTTCTTAAGGTAAGGGTGGGTAGATAGACTATCCTAGTGAAAAATTTGCTACAAATCTCCATCAACACACTACTAGACCTCCCATAAGGCAAGGACCTCCTTTCACACCTTTGTGGGAAAAGGGCAGTGAACAAGAAGGTGTGGAATAGATTCAGCATCCTAGAGACATAAAATGTAGCAGTTAGCAAGTTGAAACCCTCTTCTTTGGAGATTATCCACAGTGAGGATAGACTCATGCAAAGTTGTCCACCAGAATAATTTTATCTTTGGTAGGATCCAAGGGTGCCAAACCTTTCTCCAATCTCCCTGGGCTACCTCCCCCTTGAGAGAACAAAGATAAGCTAACTTCACTATGAAATCACCCAAGTTGGTAAGTTTCCAAACCAAAGAGTCCTCTACTAAGGTGAGGTGGATCTTATAATTCTGAAGGTCTTGCAATTCTAGGGAAAGGACCATCTCTCTAGGCTCCTAGTTCAAGAATTTTATCCATTATCAATCTACGGTGATAAAGCTTCAAGTCAAAGAGCCATATAATATAGTACACATCTCGAATAGAGGTAGGAACTTAGTGTGCATGAGGGGGCTTTCTTAGCTCCATTGATCTTCCTAGAAGTCAATTTAGTTTCCATTCCCCATCATCCAGTGACAACCCATGTTCAAGATTTTACAGGTGTAAACCACATTGTTCCAGATTTTGGAACCTTGGGGGAGAGCATGTGCCCAAAGGAAATGATGGAAAGAAGACCCTCCAAGATACTTATCCATCACAATTTTGCACCAACTACCCCAAGAATTCATCAATTTCCAGCCAATTTTGGTTAGAAGGGCCTTATTCAAGTGTTTAATTCATCTTATATTCAATCGTCAAAGTGCTCTAGGATGACATACCTTCTCCTAGCTCACCAAGCTCATCCTAGACTTCTCTTCAATGTCAGACCATAAAAAATTACTTAATATTTTCTTAAGAATGTCTCTAAATTTGCTTAGGAATTTGAAGATGGAGAGGAAATACACAAGGATGACCTTCAAGGAGACTAAGAGAAGCTAGAGTTTCCCTATGTTGATCATAATTTTTCCTTTCTAGCCCACCAGCTTTCTCTAGAAGTGTTCAACTAGGCCATTCCAATACTGATTTGGGACTACTTTAAGTGTGAGTGGGAGACCAAGATAAGTGTTTGGGAGAGACACCTCCTAGAAACCAAGAATTTTGATCACCTTTTCTCTCAAATTGGCAATAATGTTAAAGAAATATTGTTTTCATTGCTAGTAATTTATGCATTAACTAGAGACCAACACATATTGATTCAGGGTTTCTATCCAATCTCTGGCTTCATGGATAGAGGAGATACATAATAAGTACATGTATCATCCACAAAGGGGGACATAGGGAAGAAGGTTTAATACCTTTAATTCTGCCAGAGTTAGTCAAAGAAACTAAATTTATACTTAAGACCTCCACCACAATGATGAATAGGTAAGGAGATAGGAGGTCACCTTAACATAGAGTGTGGGAAAAAGAGAAGGATTTTCAAGGAACTCCATTAATGAGCACCAAAAATGTAACATAGGTCACTGCATTTTTGATAATCCTAGTAACATTCTCATTAAATTGAAGCTTAGAGAGAATAGAAAAATGAAATTGCCTCTTAACCTAGTCATAATCTTTGGAAATATCTAGTTTAATGGCCATACTTTGGTTCTTCCTCCTTTCCATAGAATAAATTACCTCATGAGTGATTATTACTGCATTAAGAGTCTGCTTCCCTAGCACAAAACCATTCTAGTAGGGGCCTATAAACCTATCAAGAAGGGGCTTGATACAATTTACCATGACCTTAGCAAGAAATTTATAAATTATATTGCAAAACCTAATGGGTCTAAAATCTTGTATCCTTCTATGGTCCTCTGTGTTAAGGATAAGAACAATGAAATTCTAATTGAGTTCCTTCAACAATTTACCCATTTTGAAAAAGTCACGAGCAACATGGATCACATCATATTTGACAATGTCCTAGAATTCTTGAAAGAAAGTAGGAGGAAACACATCAAGACTAGAGGCTTTGTACTAATTCATACTGGAAAATGTCTTTCTAACTTCCTTCTCCTTGACCTTATTTTTCATGTCCTCATACATCTAGTCATTGACCACCAGCTGAAATGGCCTTAGGATATCACTTTGCAAGTTACTATTGACCTAGGTAGCTGAGGGGATACATTTCCTAGAAATAGGAATTGGCTTTACCTTCTATTTCTTCCACTTTGATAACTTCCTAACCATTATCATCTAGAAACAAGTTAATGGTGTTGCTCCATTTTCTTCCTGAGGTTGATCTATGGAAGAAAGTTGTGTTTCCATCACCCTCCTCCAACAATTGAACCCTAGATCTCTATTTCCAGAAGACTTTCTCCTAATTCAAGAGAGTATTCCATTTGTCTTGACACTCCCTCTCCTACTACTACTCAACATGAGCATTTCCTTGTACAATATGATTTTTGAGAGATTCTAGCTTCTTTTTAGTAGACTTATTTTCTTTGGAAATGTTTCCAAATGAAAATTTTCTCCATTCTCTCACATCTTTTTGCATTCTATCAAGCTTTCTAGCAATATGGAACATGGTCATACCTTCCACCAGATCCTTCCACCACCATGCAATACAATCTCTAAACTCATTATGCAAGTGCTAGATGATCTCATATTTGAAGGGCCCTCATTTGGTTGGACTTTGTGTCCAAGAAAGAAGCAACATAGAGTGATATGATATGGTCCTCAGATCCACCTTTAGGGTCTATTTGGTTGTAGGAATTAGAGGGGAATAGGAAAATCTAATAGCTTGAATTCAAAAATTTGATGTTTGGTTAGGAAAATGAAAATTAGAATTAGAATTTAGTAATTCTAATTTTATCACAAAATGATAGGGTAGAATTCTCACTAAATACGTGGAATAGGAATAACCTCTTCCTATTTAACTATTCTGTTAACCACTTTATATGTGGTCAGGTCTAGCAAATTTTTGGTGGGAAAAATAGGAATTGTGAAAGTCATGAAAACCATTTATCATGTGTAGAGCTTGTCCATCATTTTGAGAAGCTATTTTCATCAGGTAAGCCACCAAGAAATCAAGCTTATAGGGTGTTGTCGAGAAATCCAACTTATCATCTATGTGTGCTAGGTACGAGAATCTCACCCTTGTTTCATTTTCACAATCAGAAGTAGATGAATAACATTCTATTTTTACTAGTTTTGGGTTCTTTTTTGGGGTTTGAAATGGGCTTTGAACTTTTCCTAAAGAAGAAGAGATATTGTTCTTGCAATTACACCTTGATTCTTTGTTTCTTCCACCCACTGTAAACTTGTTCTTGTTAGGGCATTGAAACCTTGCTTGAAGATACTTACATTTAGTTTTTCTATTCAGATAGCAATATTTAGCCTCTCCAAAACTACAATGAGGACAAACTGATTTGTAGGGCCTGAAGAGACAATGCATTACCTTCTTCACCTCTGTAGGTAACTCATAGAGGATTAGATGACACACTCTCTTTCCAATTCTCTTGCAGACTTTGGAGTAATTCCATGGTGAATGGTGCCTCTTATCAAATAACCCATCTTCCATATTAACTAATTTATTTATAGGGCATGAAGTAGATAATGACTAGATTTATCTAACAAAAAAAGCACCAAGGAAAAAATACGGGATCAACAACTTTTATTTTCTTTCTTCACAAGTAATAACTTGAATAGTGCATAGACATATGTCATACAAGGATTTGAATGAATTCAAACTTGAATGATATTTATTATGTATACTTATTTCTTCTAAATTCATTCATTCCTTGATGCCTTCACAACTGAATTGATATCCCTATATATCTTGAATGAGAGATGATGAAGGGCACCTTGAAGGCATGATAAGTAACCAAGTGGAGGAATTATAAATTTAGTGCTACTATGTAAGAAGAGTATGCTAAGGCTCACCTGTGAGGAGATCAACTACTAGTAGAGAGAGATATTGGATAGGCACAATTAGCCAACATATGCATCTTATTAGGGAAAAGGACAAACAAGAGATACCCTCCAATTAGAGAGGGACAAATTTATGGTTAGGCACAGGGGATAGAGAATATCACATGATCGAAATGATCTCCCTTCATATCTCCAATGGTGGAAGAAAAGGTTACATTTTTTCCTAAATTTTGTGACCCTTGCAATTTATGCACCTCTTTCAAACCAAGCACTACCCTAATTAATGCTCCTAATGCTTTTAAATGATAATTAGTCAACTCTTTTAAATTTATGTATATCCCTTAAACTAATCAGTTATCTTATTTGAGACTAGTTAGTGTCCCATGTGCATCTTTCAAGTTTTACATGAGAATGGGCTGATGTTAGAACTTATATTTAGTACAAGATCTAAATTATTTGAAAGGGAAACATTCTAGAAGGACATGATAATTAGCCCTTCCCAAAACTGATTGTCTAAGAACAATGGAGGGAGTGTTCAAGTTAACTCCAATTCGGAAAAGTTTTGATGTATGTGAGTTCTAACTTTACTTTGAGGATCTAATTCATAAATCATCTTCCCTTACACTATTTTGATATTATATCAGGTCACTAATTTGAACAAAGAAATATTTTAATCATCTTCCCTTGTGCTATTTTGATATCAAGTCAATCCATGAACTCTTTTTGGACATGAAATCATTCTTTATCTATGACACTCAATTTGATCTTTGAGTACTGTGTTTGTGCTTCTTAATAAAAAAATAAGTTTAATATGTAGAACAAATCAAATAATTTGGTGACAACAAGGACTAGATTAGTCTATTTGGCTTTGATTGATGATCTGATGGGAGTATTTTTATTATTTCATTAACTATTTTAGGAATGAAATATTGCATTATAGCCTACTATCTCTGCTGTAAGCAAGGAGCAAGATTCCAATGAGAGTGTTTTGCACATCTAGTTTTGACTGCATGCTTTGTGTGAAAATAATAGGTATTTGTATTAATTTCCATGAAATGGTAGGTTGAATAGACAACATATAAGTTCCAAACATAATTGTGGTCTTATTTAAGAATGCAACTAATAGTTATTATTGGTTATGTAATTGCAAAACCTATATGCAAGAACATTGTAGACATAAAATAACAAATCTCTAAAACCTATCTAGAATCACTAATGTTTGAAAGAGATTATCGATCCTACTTTTAACAATTTCCTCATAATGTATCATTGAACATTTCTATCAAATTATATAGTATAGTTAGAACTAAATCATTAGCACAAACCAATGTTATTGGCATCAATAATTTACTCTGTCAAGTTATACAGTGATCAATGTTGTGTGGAAATGAATGAATCTTGATGGATCTTCATATATTTCTAATGTATATTTAGGTCATTGATGGATCTTGTTAATGATCTAAGGATTCATGGACTCTTTGCTAGGAAGAATAGAGTTATTCTTGTGATTATAGCTACTCTTGTCAGCCTTGTAGTATCTATTACAACATCTACACAAGAAGCTAGAGGAGAGAGGCGTAAGTGTAGAAGAGATGGAATTCCATTTTATAAGCATATTATCCATTCAAATGAAATAGATTTCCATGACCAAATTCACGTGAGTAGGAGATCCTTTTTTCATCGAGCAAAAATTCTTAGGAGAAATAGAAGCATTAAAGATATGATAAATTTATCATTTGAAGAATAATTAGTGATGTTCCTCTACACCCTTGGCCACAATTTGAGGAATTGTAAGATTTCCCATAACTTTGGTCACTCAAGAGAGATAATAAACCAACACTTTCACAAGGTATTGAGGGCTATATTATCTCTACATGTTGATTACTTGATACTAGTTGCCCCAAACACTCCTAAAATTCTTGGGAAGGACTATTTTGATCCCTACTTCAAGGTAACTTTCCTATTGGCACATATTTCTTTTCTTAACTTGAAATTCTATAAGTTGAAATTTAATTATAAATTCACAATTTGTATGATTGTATTGGATAAATTGATGGATCTCATATACCTATGAATACCGATGTAGAAATACAAGATAAATATTGTGATAAGAAAGGCAATCTATTGCAAAATTTTATGGATGTGTGTTGCTTTGATTATAAGTTCCAATACAATCGTGCTGGTTAGGAGAGGTTTGCTACAAATAGTCATGTTCTTGCTTCTTCTCTCTCAAGATTGGATCCACTAGTAGTCCCCCACGATATGTGGAATCATCTTTTATTTAATTATATAATTAAGTTTACAAGAAATGTTTCAAGGTTATAGCAATATACTTTATGTGCATTTGTATAGGATTTTTTTTGGTTGATGTGAGATATCCAGATGTATTAGGATATCTCACCCCTTATTGGTGTACATGCTACCACCTTAAGGATTTTTTTAGAGAGAATCCAATAAATATTCTAGAAGAGTTATTTAACCATCGATACTCCTCACTTAGGAATACAATACGTTGAGATAATGGGTGTTGCACACATTGCATAATATTGTTATATTGTATTATTTTAATTTATTATGTAATGTTACACTTAGATGGACATGCAACATGGAAAGATTCCCATGGGATATACTTGATGTGTTGTATTGTAACATTATGGAATATTTAATATTGGAGAAAAGAATTAAATTTCCAATATTAAATGTGGGGTAAATGGGTTAGGTAGCACATGATTTATGTAAATACCACTTGGCGGTTTTGTGGGACTCACTACTACATAAGTAGCCACAAGGGTAGTTGTTGTGTGAGGAGACAAAAGGGAAAATGACAAGAGTCAAGCAAGGAAACGCTTGTTAGGTTAACCAAGGGAGCATTTCTAAAAGTTAGAAGCATGACATGGGATGTGTGGATTTATGCTTGTTCACATGAATTTCTTGCTAGTGGCTATGGCTTTGAAGGCTTCTGTGGTTATATTGTAATGGTGTTTTTGTTGAATAGTACATGGTGATGGATGCTTTTGGAGGCTAGGTTTTTCCCTCAATGAGGGTTTCCTAGGTTATATCTTATGTCACAATTTTTGTGGGTATGTTGTTTATTCTCTTGCATGTGGATTTTAATTGCATATTTGTTTTAGATCTATTATGGCTTATATGGAAATAGTTATTTTCTTTCTTGTAAGTTTCTTTACAAGTGGTATCAGAGCTACGGTTGTGTTGTTGTAACCCTAGATTGAATCCATGAGAATGAATGAGAGGATAAAAGAAAGGGAAAGATATATGAGTTGCTTATTGCAAATCTAAAGGTTTTGGGTTTGCTATTATGATGGGATGTTGGTAGATTTTGGGCATGTGAAATTGTTGGATAAAAGAATTTTTTGGATGTTTCATTTAAATGAGGATTTTAGGGGAGAGCTTGCAAAAATAACCTCCTAGGTAAAAAAAAACCTCACCATTAGATCCTGGTCGATGTTTCCATAAATTTTGATATATAATATACCCTAGTTTGGGCTTGTTCAAAGGAAATGAAAGAGTTTTTTAGTTTTAGCCTGTGATGGCCGTCAAAATCTAATCCCATCAGAATTTTCATCACAAAAAAAATAAAAATCGTAGTGAAAATGTTATAAAGACTGTCCTAGTAAAATAACCATAACTTTCTCTCAGGATATTGGATTTCAGACTTCTTATAGGTGTTGGAAAGCTAATTCAGAGCCATGGTTGGAACTTTGACATTGATCTTAGTTTAGTTTCTTGGTATTGAGTACATTGATATTTTTTGGATACTTCATGATATTGGTATGTTGTGTTTGGAGTTGGCATGGATTGATTGGTTATAGGTGCTCATGGATACTTAGAGATGGTGGTGATGTTGATTTCTCTTATATTAGAGAAGTATTTGTTAGGATAGTTGTTTGGTTTTAGCAAGAGATTTTGAGGGGCATTCACCTAATATGGACTTGAGAGGAGATTTTTCTTAGATGAGTCTTGGTTGGAGACTTGGATATCTTGATGAGCATTCTCATTCTCCATTCTTGGTCTACTAGGCAGTTTGCTACTTCAGAGGTATAGCCCATTGTTACTCTCAATTACATAATGTTTATGCTTGTCTTTTATGGATATGGATCTTGAGATACTACACATGAGTTAGTTCTATAGGGTTCATCTGAGAGATGGTTTAGCATTGGTTATCTTTATTTGCATGTTTTGAACTATGTTGATTCATTTTGGGAGATAGTTTTATATTGGGAATATTCCTTGGATTAGGAATGGTTTATGAGTTTGATCTTCTAGTGAGAGGTTTACATCCATGATTAGTTATATGGTATGGTTTGGGTGATGTTGCAGCTTTTTAGTTTGGGTTTTATGGAGGAGATCATACTTGCATAGTTTACATCTAGAGCTATGTGTAGAAGGACTTGATACAAGTTATGATTTGCATGGTTTTCCTTTGGTCTTGGTTATCTTTTTGGATGTTCAATTTTACTTACATTGGATTTGAGATTGGTTAGAGATTGTGATCACTAGTTTGTGCTTATGTATGTCATTAGAGAGATGACATGTTTATTTCTTTATCTCTTTCCTCTATTGGTTATGGAGATCTTGGAAGATTTGTTATGGGAGTTGTTCCTATAGGTTATTGGTTAATGTATTACTAATGTCCTTGAGACTACATGAATTCACTTCTTTGAGATGTTGTGAGTGGATTGGTACTTATAGATTTGACATTATCTTTTGTAGTGGGAGCTTCATGGTATATATGTGACAAGTATTTCTCTTGAGGTTTGTTACTATAGGTTATAGATTAGATATGTTGATAATGTGAGATTCACTTGGTATACCTTTGGAGGTATGGATAGTTGGATGGGTTGGCACTTGCTGTGGGTGTTATCTCAGCTAGGGATATTCTGACAACTACGGATACATGTGATTACCTTTGGATTAGGTTTTTTGGAATTTTAGTTGGCATAGGATTTTATGGTCTTCTAAATGTGCCAAGTTGGGTGGCTTTCTCTTTGATTGGATTCTATGTATGTTTAGTGGTAGTGATATAATAAGAGGTGAGATCATTCATGTTTGAGATGCTAGATACTTTGATTTTTTTGTGGGTACCAAGTAGGAGCACTTTGTGTACTTTGATCCATGATGGTGGATGTGTTGGGAGGGATTGCTCCATTGTTCATTTATGTGTCTATAGATTGACCCTATGTAATGTATACAACAAGTGGGAGATTGTTGAGATAATGGGTGTTGCACACATTGAATAATATTATTATTGTTACGTCCTAATTTTTAACCTAATTTTAAATGTTCATATAGTCATTGAGATATCACGTGAAGTCAGTTGATAGTTGAAATTTGTTATAATCATGTGAAATAGTAAGATGGTTAATCATTATAATTTCATATGAAGATGACATGCTAGTTAATCATTATGATGCTATTATATTTTTATCTGGAAATCTTAGAAAGTTTGTTATCATCATGGGAAGTGGGATGATGGTTTATGGATAATAATTTGCTATGGTAAATTGTCATTATATTGAGGAATATAATATAATTATGGAGAATACCCTTGTAGGAGCACGTCAAAGGGGGAAAACATTTCCAAAAAGGAATTGGGCATGGATGGGCACCACCATCACTATGCAAATAGGTACAAGCCCTAAACCACCTGGGCTAAGGATAACGAGTAGGTAGGAAAGAGTATATGTTGGATGCCTATGAGCTAACTTGTTAAATCACATATCATTTAATAGTAAAGAGATTACTAAGCATGAATAGAATGAGTTTGTACCTTTGTATTTGTGTTTTTGTTTGGAGCCTTTTGATGTATAATCATGTCTTATCATATTGACAACATGATACCTACATACTTATACATGTACATACATGTATATGCATACATATGTAAACCAACTTTATATATCTAAAGACATATATGCATACTTGAATTTTATGTATACAAAAGAAATACATGGTTGGGGTTTACATATGTACATGTATATGCATGCATACATAAATAGGTATCTATAGATACCATGATATTAAATACTAAGACAATATTATTTCTTTAATCGTGGCGGTGGTCTAATATTATTTCATGCATAGCAACCTTTCATATTTTGTTTCTATTTCCATCAGCCTTATCAGTCAAAATGGCCATTTTAATTATTTATGTCATGAATTCTTTTTGGTATTGTAACTCATCCATCACCACCCTCTTCTTGTCTTAATGTGCATATAATTTCTTATTTGCATAGTTGGAGAAGTGAGGGTCTCTTTCTCTTGAAATGTTTTGAGTTTACATTTGATTTACAAGGTACAAACCCTCGATAGCATGGATTACCATCTTTTCTTGCATCACTATATCTCTAAACCTTAGTCGTACTTCTTACATCTATTTGATATGAATCTTTTCCCACATTATAATCTCATTAAGATATAAAGTGGAGTCATCGGAAGCAATGCTTGTCATGCATCCTAGTTTGATAGAACATGGCAACGAATTGTGTGAAACGACCGCAAGCGAAACACAATCCAAATCATGGTTTTCTTATCATGATTGAATTTCTTTTATGTGGTCTTTGAAAAATATGTATCTAAATTGAATACTTTTTACGGCTTGGTAGTACAAACAGCCACCCATTGGGTGAATATGTAAGTGAATAAGACTCTATTTCTTGAAGTTGTGTTAGTGAATCAGATTACCAAATTTGATGGGAAACCCTGATTTAAATCTGACTAATGTCCATAGGAGAGTACATCCATTAGTTTTAATAGGAAATACAACTATTTTTTGATTGATTCTCACTTAGAAATTATTCACATAATGATACATATTTTTACTTAGTCAATCTGTGAAATATCCTCAGAATAAGGGCCTCTATTCATTAGTCTTGAAGTTAAGCACAACAAATAAATAAGATGCAAGAATAGTTTTCTTCATAATACTATGATAAGTTTGGATAGGAAATAAGATTTTAATATGATTATAAAATAGAAAGAACACTTAAGCATGCACCTAGAAATTCATCCAAGAGGGCCATCTTGGCTGAGATGAAGGGTGAGATGAAAAGCATTGTAGCATAGAATTATTTCCTACATGAAAAGAAAAGAACCATTATTATTAATAATTGCAACCTTAAAGAAAGGAGATATTAATCATCAATATTTGGCTCATGCTGGTCCAATATTCAAATCCTTATGGTTAGTCGAGCGATGGGAATGATACCCTAGTACCAAGATGCTCAATGACTGGTTAAGTTGTTCCATGTCCACTTCTAGGTAGGGAGGACCTTTCCCATTAGAGATTGTGTGGGGATAAGTTATGGTCTAAGGTTGGCTAGTTAAACCCCTAACATTATTTTCCCTCTTCACAAGATGTCAAACATGTATCAGATAAAGATAAGTGGAGCAATTCAAACAATTGTCAAAAACAAGTATTTTTACATTTATGAAGTATGCTCAAGTAGAAGGTAATATTAATAGAGATGTATCATTGTTACACTTATTTATTTAAATAAAATCAATTCTTATCGTTAATATAATTGGTAACCAGTTAGATCAGTTGATCTTTTAACTAAATATGGAATATATCTATAAGATTGTTATTTTAGTTTTTCATATATAAGAATAATGAATATGAGCATATCTTCTAATTTTATTTTAATGGCATAGTTTAGCAAATTGGAAGGAAAGGAATGATATAGTGGTATTTGAAGCCCTAAGTGATACAATGGTATCTAATGCCCTAAATGATACAGTGGTATCTAAAGCCCTAAGTGATATTATGGTATCTGATGCCCTAAATGATCCAATGGTAATCAATGCCCTAATTGATACAGTGGTATGCAATGCCCTAATTGATATAGTGCTATTTAATGGTAATCTTCACTTGATTTTGATATAGTAGTATTAGATGGCACTTGTCATTTGATAATATTATAGTGTTATTTGTGGACTAAACTGGGTGGCTACAGAAGCCTCCCTAGATTTTTTTTAATCTCAGATTCCATGGTATGTAGATTTTAATTTCCATAGTAAATTCTTTGACAATGTTTTCAATTATTAGTTATGAAATTTTGTTTAACTGATTTTAATTGTAAATCTCATTCACATGAACATGACTAACTTAACTATCTTCCCATGAAAATGAAGTAGTATCTATAATTCTTAGAAATGTTAGTTGTTAGTTAACACCTAGTAAAAATTGGGATGTTATAGTTATATTGTATTCTTTTATTTTATTATGTAATTTTGCACCTAGATGAATGTGCAACATGGAGAGATTCCCATAGGATATACTTGATGAGTTGTATTGGGATATACTTAATGAGCCACTCCAAACACTCCTAAAATTTTTGGGAAGAACTATTTTGATCCCTACTTCAAGGTAACTCTCATATTGTCACATATTTCTTTTCTTAACTTGAAATTCTATAAGTTGAAATTTAATTATAAATTCATAAATTTGCAAGATTGTATTAGAGAAATTGATGGATCTCATATACCTATGACTATCGATGTAGACATACAAGATAAGTATTGTGACAATCTATTGCAAAATGTTATGGGTGTGTGTTGCTTTAATTATAAGTTCCAATACAATCTTGCTGGTTGGGAGGGGTCTGCTATAGATAGTCATGTTCTTGCTTCTTCTCTCTCAAGATTGGATCCACTAGTAGTCTCCCACGGTATGTGGAATCATCTTTTATTTAATTATATAGTTAAGTTTACAAGAAATGTTTCAACGTTATAGCAATATACTTTATATGCATTTTTATAGGATTTTTTTTGGGTTGATGTCGGATATCCAAGTGTACCAAGATTTCTCACCCCTTATCATTGTACACACTACCACCTTAAGCAGTTTTGTAAAGAGAATCCAATAAATACTCTACAAGAGTTATTTAACCATAGATACTCCTCACTTTGGAATACAATATGTTGAGATAATGGGTGTTGCACATATTGTATAATATTGTTATATTGTATTATTTTATTTTATTATGTAATGTTGTACCTAGATAGATGTGCAACGTGGAAAGATTCCCATGGGATATACTTTATGAGTTGTATTGTAATATTGTGGAATATTTAATATTGGAGAAAAGAATTAAATTTCCCATATTAAATGTGGGGTCAATGGGTTAGGTAGCACATGGTTTTAGCACATGGTTTATGTAATACCATTTGGTGGTTTTGTGGGACTTGCTACTATATAAGCAGCTATAAGGGTAGTTGTTGTGTGAGAAGACAAAAGAGAAAAAGACAAGAGTCAAGCAAGACAATGCTTGACAAGTTATCCAAGGGAGCATTTGTGAAGGTTGGAAGCATGGCATGGGATGTGTGGATTCATGGCTTGTTTACATGGTTTTCTCAGTAGTGGCCATGGCTTTGAATGCTTCCATGGTTGTATTGCAATGGTTTTTTTTCTAAATAATACATGGTGATGGATGCTTTTGGAGGCTGGGCTTTTCCCTCAATGAGGGTTTCTCAGGTTATATCTTGTGTCACAATTTTTGTGGGTATGTTGTCTATTCTCTTACATGTGGATTTCAATTGCATATTTATTTTAGATCTATTATGGATTATATGGAAATGGTTATTTTATTTCTTGCAAGTTTCCTTACATAATAGAGCATATGTTTACCATTTTGAAGCAACATTTTCCTACCTTGAGGCATGTAACATCCTATGAAATCATGACACAACCAAAGATTATTTTAGCATGTTGCATACTACACAACTTCATTATGATAGAAGATGAAATTCTATTTGAAGCAAACATTGAAGAGGATGATGTGCGGATAAAAGCACAAACTTGTGTCACCCTTTTGTAAAGGAAAAGGCTAACAAAAGTATAATTGTTCAACTTCAATGACATAAAATTGGTATTACTATTTTGAATTTGAAAATGAGGTAAACTAATAAAATGTTTAGAAAATGGATGAAGTTTAGGACTATAATTTTTAATAACTATTTGGAATAAGAATTGATATATTTTCTTGATTTTTATAGATTTTTTCAAGTGCTGAAAAATGTTGAAAATTAGGGGTCTAGTTCCCACCACAAAACTAGACAAAAATAAAATGATTTCCCTTTGATTTCATACTATGTTATAGATAACATATATAGCTAGAACAATCAAAAATAAAAATTAGCTTTAGACCTATATTTTCTCTTTTATAATGATTCAAATTTCAACTCACCTAAAGTCGATAGTTTTCATCTCCCACCACACTTTTCAAAAAAAATCTATTTTAAGTAGGAAAAAAATTATACATTCTAAAAGAGGACTCTCTCCTCTAGAATGTCATATAATTTTTTAATTTTTTTGTTATGCTTTAATATTTTTTTTCTTTCTCAAAATTGACAACTTTTTGAATGTCAAAATATGTGCTTGTAGAAATTTTTAGTTACAATATACTATATCTAATTAAAACACTAGAAACTCTATATGGGAATATTATTGACTTTGAGATCTATAAAATGGTGTTTATATGTTATTAAACAAATATCATAAAAAATAGCAAGAGTTATTGAAACACCACTTTTCTGAAATAATTGTATTTCTTTAATAACTTGATACAAACTAGTATAAAACATGCATTTAATAGATATTTCCAATTGAAAAAGTGTGAGACCATATATAGCTTAGCTCAAATTAATTTATCTAGATAATATGTTTGGACAAAACTAATTTTTAGATAGAAATACTCAATTTTAGTTGTTCTGAAAAGTCATCTTGAAAGGTGACACAACTTTGTACTTTTACTCATGCACAAATGGGTAAATGTACCAATACTTGAGACATATGGAATGACTCAATGAGATAGAGATGACTGGGGGAGGTTTCAAGATAAAAAAGCAAGGAGGATGTGGGAAGACTATAGATCTTGAGATTAGTTGTAATTGAGACATATTATACATGCTATCACATATTTATGATATTTTATATGGATGAAAGCATGGATCTATGTCACCTTTGGGGCTAACTTTATCAATTTAGTAGGATTGAATCTGGCTAGTCAAAATTTGACCAAAACAATGTGGCACTGAGTATGAGCCAAGTGGCATGTACACATCTATAGGGATCCAACTGGATTGGGTCCTATCGGGCCCAAATCCAGTTGGATTTGATCTAGCCAGAACCCCAAAAATTATAGAAGCCACAAAAAGACAAATCTGACAATTATTTGCATCATACAAGCTTGTTAGAACTGGGGAGCAGGAAGAGATATAGGAGTCATTCAGCCAGATCAGGAATGTTAGCATTTTTAATGTAAATTATTTTAAACAATTCATTTTTTTATATTACTATATGTTTATTTTTTAAGTACTATAATATTAGATAAAGTTTAGAAAAAGTATTGAAATCTAGTAAAATTTATTCATTATTAGAGAAATTAGATTAATTGTAAAATACAATTTATAGAAAATAGTCAAAAATTATATAGACAATATTAGAAAATTTAGGAAATATTAGAATAGTTAGAAAATTTATAAAATAATAGGGAAAAAATTATTAAATATAGAAAATTAGTTAGATATAATATTAGGGAATTTGTTTTTATTTATTTTTTATCAAAAATCATTAGAAATTGTTGTGAAGGTAAAAATTTAGAAAGTATTGTAAACTAGTAAGTAAAACCATTAGATTGAACTAAATTAAACTCTACCTCTTATTGTGAATACAAATAAATTCTAATTGAAACCTTAACATTGAACCTTATAAGCTATTGGCAGGTGTGAAACTTAACATAGAATGTAATTAAACCACAACATTAAACCTAATCAAACTCAAACTAAAACTCTCACATTGAACAAAATTAGACTCTAACTCCTATATTGTACCTTATATTAAAATATGTTGACCTAAACCCTAAACATTAAACCATCTCTCTCTTGATCTCAAACTTTTAACCCTCTATCTCTCTCTAAGTCCTAAACCCCATCTCTCTAAACCCTAAACATCTCTGTAACCCCATAATCCCTAAACTTCTATCTCTCTTTATAGACCTTACATAACTTCATCTCTCCCAACCCTAACCTCATCTCTCTCTTTCTAGATCTCAAACTTTTAACCCTTTGTCTCTCTCTAGCTCCCAGACCCCATCTCTCTAAATCCTAAATTGCTTTATAACTCATAAACCCCATCTCTCTAAACCCTAAATTGCACTCTAACTCCTAAACCCCATCTCTATAAACCCTAAATCACTCTCTAAGTCATAAAATCCATCTCTCTAAACCCTAAACTACTCTCTAACTCCTAAACCCCATCTCTTTAAACTCTAAAATGCTCTCCAGGTCCTAAACCTCATCTCTCTAAACCCTAAATTTCTCTCTAACCCCATAATCCCTAAACATATCTCTATAAAATTTACATAACTTATCTCTCCCAACCCTAGCCTCATCTCTCTCGTTCTAAATCCAAAAATTTAAACCCTCTCTCTCTCTCTCTCTCTCTCTCTCTCTCTCTCTCTCTCTCTCTCTCTCTCTCTCTCTCTAACTCCTAGACCCCATCCCTCTAAAGCCTAAACTGCTCTGTAACTTGTAAACCACATCTCTCTAAACCCTAAACTTCTCTCTAACTCCTAAACCCCATCTCTTTAAACCCTAAACCACTCTCTAACTCCTAAACCCCATCTCTCTATACCCTAAACCACTCTCTAACCCCATAATCCTTGAACTTCTCTCCCTACAATCTATATAACTTATCTCTCCCAACCCTAGCCTTGTCTCTCTCTTTCTAGATCTCAAAATTTTATCCTTTTATCTCTCTCTAACTCCTAGATCCCATCCCTCTAAACCATAAACTACTCTGTAACTTATAAACCCCATCTCTCTAAACCTTAAACCAGTCTCTAACTCCTAAACCCCATCCCTTTAAACCCTAAACCACTCTCTAACTCCTAAACCTTGTCTCTCTAAACCCTAAACCACTCTCTAACCCCATAATCCCTAAACTTATCTCTCTCTAGAATTTAAATAACTTATCTCTCCCAACCCTAACCTTACCTCTCTCTTTCTAGATCTCAAACTTTAACCCTTTGTCTCTCTCTAACTACTAGACCCTATCTCTCTAAACCCTAAACCATTCTGTAAATTGTAAACCCCATCTCTTTAAACTGTAAACCACTCTCTAACTCCTAAACCCCATCTCTTTAAACCCTAAATTTCTCTATAACTCCTAAACCCCATCTCTCTAAAGCCTAAACTGCTCTCTAACCCCATAATCCCTAAACTTGTTATCTAAATTTCATTTGTACCTATTATTGAAAAGAATGTAATGTAGTTAACATTTCTTTATATGTTGCACAATAGGTTTGTTTAGCAAAATTCATTTAGTGTGTTTTGATTCAATTAGATTATATAATAATCTATGTATATATGTATATGTAAGCATGTGCAGATCTCTATTATCACCTACCTAGTTTTGTCTATTTATATCTTTCATCATTATGGCATAAAAGGGTAGTGATTCTGGAGAGGCTAGTGTACATGGTCGTCCCCATAGTTTTTCATCCCATAGATTGACTACTAGTACCCAAGATAGGGAGACATTATTTAGTGATACTATTGATCAAAGTCTATAGGCTTCACCTACCCTACAACATAGGTATAAGGTGACTATGATTAGAGATGTGTTGATTAGCATGATGTGCACTTTTGAGGGTTTTAACCCTTATGATAGTGTGTAGTGGAGGGAGATAGATGAGATGGTTTCAGTGGAGAGTGTGAAGAGCATGTTCCCACATTATCAACCTTTGAAAAAGGTTAGAGGGTACCAAACTACAAGGTGTACTAATCCATTGGTGGCACCTTTCATATATCCTCTTTGGTTGACTGCACATCACATGTGGCCCCAAAAGGATGAGTTCCCCTTAAATTTCTACAAACAATTATTTGCAAAATTTCATCTACATCAAAAGCTTGATTACATTAATGGGTAAGTGCACCAAGTTGTGGTGCCAAAAGGGGGGAATAAATGGACACCTTTTTTGTGAAATCAACAATTTCTAAACTTCAACAAGAATTTGAAGATAGTTATGCTCAAAATTTTAAGATATGACAAAAACAAAAGTAGTAGTCCTTTGAAACTAGTTTCTAAACTACTAATTTTTTTTCAAAATGGTCTAGTTTTAGGTCTTCAAAAAAGGGGGCCATAGAAAGTGGTACTGTTTATTCCAAAAAAATATAACCCCCCTGAAATTTTAACTTTTTTTTGAAATTCTTTAATCACTCTAGTCAAAAGTTACCTAACACTATGTAGTTTGTACCAGATTTTTTGGGTAATTTTATAATGTGTATTTTTTTATGAATTTTTTAATTAGGCACATCCCAAAAATGTGAAATGTCTGTGTGCTCCCCCTAGAAATGATTGAAAACTAAACTAAAATCAAAACTTCTTTTCTACAAAATGTGTAGAATGGAGTCTAGTTTCTAAAAAACTAAGTTGTTGCAAAATTTGATGAACAAGCTAAAATCTATAGCCCAATTAGTATATGTTGGTTTTTGACAAAAAATGGACATACATTCAAAAGAAATTATAGATGAAAGGCTTGAAATAGTTCAAATAAAAAATAAATTATATGGTTATATAGCTAATATAGAGACCTACAATGTCATGTAACCTGATTTTATCAATGCTCAACCACGAGGAAACCTGAAGGAGAGCACATAAGAAAAATCAATCATTTTTTGTATGTTTGTAGCAAAACACATCTTAGGCCAATTTACAAACTCCAAACCTTTGGGTTGGATTCCCAAGGAAAAACCAAACCTTAGGCTTGGTAGAATGCAAAGCTTTAAATAGCACGTGCACCCTATAGTGTGTGTACGTTATAGCGTGCACGTGCTAGTTAAAGCTTTTAAATTTAATTCTTAATAGTGAGTACGTGCTTTATAAAAAAAAATTGAAAAGCAATTACGTGCTATAGTGCATACACACTATAGCACATATGCGCTATTTAAAACTTTTTAAATTTAATTCTTAATAGTGTGTACATGCTTTATAATTTTTTTTGAAAAGCGTGTATGTTCTACAGTGCATACACATTATAGCACATGCACACTATAGCACGTACATGCTTTTCAAAACTAGAAAATAAAAAAATGGTGTCATCTTTTTGGCACCACAACTTGGTTCACTTACCCTAATATCCTTGGACATGCTAGGTAGGGTTAGGGTAGGTTCTCAAATAAATTCATACACTGAGATGCTCTTGCACCTGTTAATAAATGGGCATTGATTGGTCCAAACATTTTGGTGATAGAATGGAAGATGATACATGTAGAGATGTGTATGAGAGGATTGCCACTCTTTCTACCCAGGTGCATGAGATGTCTTCTGACCAAGTGCATAGATACATGACATGGTCATGATCTGCATCTACAAGTAATCACACCACTGCATCATCTTTAAGTGATTATATGTATCATAAGATTGACATCCCATCTCTAGTAGACATCTCCATGGAGTCTTTAGTAGGCTGCTTGAGGGCTATTAGTACATGTTTGTCCACTAATCTACTTTCAACCTATTGAGCTATTTAGTTTTTGATCGAACAGCCACTTAGTGTGGTGCCATCATATGCAAGTGGTATCATCAGAGGTACATTGAAGGCACAGGGTGGTCAGGGGTAGGAGGACATACATGTTGTAGCTACAACTCTACCATAGACCATAGTTGAGGAGGATGCAACCCCCCCTATTGAGGCAGGTTCCTACCCACCACAACATTCATTATTTATAGATATGCTCACAAATCCTATACCTGACATCAGAGATACAACCTTTAGTGACATGGACTTGAGTGAGATAGGTAGGCATATATTTACAATGATGATGGGATATGGGGACTTGTAGACACCTATGCATCCTATGCAATAGGAGACATAGGTAAAACTTTACAAACATAGCCTATTTAATTGGAACTATAGATATTATATTTAAACTTTAGTAAAGTATAACTTTTGATATATTTGTTTCTTCTATTGCATATAGACTGCATCTATAGGTCATGAGGGTGGAGATGGAGGGATAGATATCGATCCTAGTCATCCTAATCCATAGGTAAGTTTAATTGTACTTATGTTATTATTTATTGAATTATACTTATGTTATTACTTATTCAAAGACATATCCATTCACACTATTCTCACATTGACCCATTGCATTGTTTTGAATGTAGACATCAAAAAAATGTGATTTTACTCTTACTTGAATTACTAGAGGTTTGTGTTGTCTAGTAGTCATCAGTTGATGCAATCTTCTAATTCCAACAATGGGTTAACAGTTGCAAGGATTTGATTGATCAATATCTATAACACATTAAATTGGCAAGTGTCTATGTCAATAATCTATCGGAATACTTTATAATAACTAAGAGGGGGGTGAATTAGTATCAAAGGTCCATATGCATAAATAAAACTTTTCACAACTTAGTGAACCCATAAAACATTCATACCCATGCATGCATCCATTAGGTAATTACTAAAACTTGTATGTTACTATCAAATCAACTTACAAAAATGTAAAGCATGAAAAACAACACATTCCTCAACACACTTGACACAAGGATTTACGTGGAAACCCAATTTGGGAAAAAATACCAATAACATGCTACTTCTTTTCACTCTTCTAAAGTGATGTCTTATGAAAGTCCAACCCTGTTAAAGGTTACAATACACAATATTAAATGTGACCTAGTTAAGGGATTTCAATCACCCTGTTAAAAGTGAACCTTGTTAGAGGGCTTTAGGCCATTCACTTGGAATGCCACCTAGTTAAATGATTTTCAAATGATTGTTAGGTCAACCTTAATCCAAAGGATTTATGCTAGACTAATAGAATTGTTAGAGAGTGATCTAATATAACTTATAACTTCTCTTGCACATTACAGATCTCTATTCAATCCTCAATTCTTCTTGACTTGTTCACCCTTCAAGAATTCATCTCCTTGGGCCTTCTTGCTTAACATACCATTATAGACACTTCTCTTGGGTAACTTGATGAAGCAAAACCCTTAATTCCTTCTCCTCCTTAAGTTCTTGCACATGACAACAAAAACTTTTTCTTCATGACTAGACATTCCTATAAATAGGAAATTAGGATATTTTCCCTCTCATTTTCCATCATCCAAATTAGGGGTTTGAATGGATTAGGTAGGATAGAATGTATTTACCCCATATCTTGTCTTTTCTAGAAACTTATAATAGAATCCATTAGAATTCAACTAAAAATGGTTTATATCAAATTATGTGCCACCAACTCATCAACCTTATCTTTCTCCTTGTTCACAAGTTTCAAGAAATCAAACTTGTCAGCTTAGATTCGACAAATATTTGATCTTTAACATAATACGGTAGCTTGGCATTATTAATCTTCTGATGTTCAGCACACACTACATTGCTTGGCATCAACTGTAAAATCACTCAGCATCAACTAAAGTTTACTGATGCTTGGCATCAACTAAACTTTACTTGACATAAACTATTTTGTTCAACATTCACTAGAGTTTTCTTTCACTTGGCTCCAACTGACTTTCTATTCGGCTTGCATTGACTTTGCTCAGCACCTACTTTCCACATAGTCAAGCTTGGCAGAAAAACTTTGTTTAACTTATTCTTCTAAACTTTCTATGTGTATCCAGCATTTTGTAACCTTAAGTAGATCATCAATACACCATGCCATTACTATCTTAACTGATCCTTGTACTTCATTACATAATCATAACTCAACCTTTCCTCTAGGTGCTATTATTATCTCTTATTGATCAAATCCCCATCATCAATCAACTAAGTGATAGTACTTGAATCTTATAAGCAGTTGTCTTACTAGTAAATAGTAGGTTTGACATCAATGACAAAACAATGATTGAAACACATAGTCTTCTTCAACAATCTCCTTCTTAACAATCTCTCTTTAAAATGATCTTTTCAATCAAATTTCAACAATCTCATCCTTTGGCATTGATGGAAAACCAAACTGATCAACCAAGTCAATCAAATGATGAACATCTTGTTCAACCAAAGATCATTTTGACTGAGTTAAAATAGTAAGGCAATACCAAAAAGAAAAATCGTATCAAAATTTCTCCCTCTATTAGCAACTTCCATCTTCTAAATGGGTTACAAAACTCTTTCTTATAACTCCCTTTGAATTCTTTCTTGTATCTCCCTCTTACTAGGTAGATTAGGATTTCTCCCTCTAATATCAATCTTGTTTAGATTCTTTGACAATAATCTCTTGCATTAATAAGAAGCATCTCCCTCTGTGATTATGCTTTCTTTCATTGATGTACTTTCTCTCTTCCTGATCAACAAATCTCTCCTTCTGATAATGATTAGTTTAATGTGCTTTCTTTTCCTTCTTTTTTTGGGCAGCTCTTGATAAGTAAATCTCTCCCTCTTTGACAATAATGCCAAAGACATTTACAAAAGAATTGTCATCTTAAAATATGCAGATATAAGCTTTTGCAGTTTCTTTAGTTTCTCCCTCTGTCACCTTACTTGTGACTGATTTGAAATTTCAGCTCTATGATTACTTTAGACAGCTCATAAAGTAAGATCCTCTGCATCAATGTGTATTATATGAACATCAGCTTGTTTGATGCAGGGCACTCCTTCTATTTCTTAAATAGCCTTTGATAGGGGTATCATCTCGAATTTACCTCTTAGATATTCATGAGCACCCTTAGGTAATGGTTTTGTGAAGATATCAACAATTTTCTCCTTTGAGTTAACATATTCCATCTTCACTTCTTTGTCTTGAACTAACTGTCTCAAGTAATGATACTTGATTGCAATGTGCTTTGTCTTTGTTTGCATCACTAGATTCTTCGATATATTGATAGCACTTGTATTATTACAATAAATTATTGTTGGCTTTGTGATTTCTTCCTTCATTCATTTGAGTAGCTATTTGATCCATACAATGTTTGTATAGTTTATAGTAGTAGCAGCATATTTAGCTTTAGCAGTAGATTGTGAAGTACAACTCTATTTCTTGCTAGTCCATGTAACTAGTCTCTTGCCTGAGAAAATGCTCCTCTACTGGTGCTCTTTCTATCATCAATGTTTCTAGCCCAATTAGCATTAGTGTAGGTTCTCAATTTAAACTTTTCATTCTTCTTGTAGTATAGACCAAACTCTTTTGTTCCTTTCAAATATCTCATTATTCACTTCGTAGCCATTAAGTGATTCTCCCTAGGATTAGCAAAGAATATTGCAACTATCCCTACATATAATACAATATCAAGTTTTCTATGTACTACATATTGCAATTTTCCAATCATAGACCTATATAATGTTTGATTCACCTCAGTTGAATCATCATTCTTTGACAACTTGTGTAATATCACCATAGGTGTACTTGTTGGTTTGGAATTCTCTAATCCAAAAGTTTTCAATATCTCTTTGACATATTTTGATTGAGTGATATATATATACCATACTTCATCTAGTATCTTTGAATTCCCACAGAAATTTTGATTTCTCCAAACATAGACATTTCAAATTCTTGCTTCATCTAATTTGCAAAATCCTTACATAAAGCATCTTGTCCTCCAAATATGATATCATCAAAAAATATTCTAGATAGTAAAATACCTTTTCCTTTTTTTACCTTTATGTACAAATTGTTGTTATCATCATTCTTGTATGTTATATTTGCATTATATTATGTTGCATGCATGGGTGTTGAATTTTTGTTTTGTTCAATAGCATGGCTGATGATATGCAAATCAGACATGTGCCTTCATCTTCAAAAAGGGTATTGTGGTCAAGAGAGATGGAATTAAAGTTCCTTAACTTTCTATAGGAGCAAGTCCAACTTGATAAAAAAGGTGAAGGAAGATTCAAAAAAGAAGCTTGGACTGTCATTAAGTGGTACTTCAATGAAAATTTGAAGCAAAATTTGAGAAAAGATAATTTGAAGAATAAAATAAAAATGTGGAAGGTAGGATTTAGAATAATGAAAGATTTAAGAAACACTAGCGGGTTTGCTTGGAATGACGCCACACAATTTGTGGATGTTGAAGACAGTGTTTGGAATGACCTTTTAAAGGTAAAATTCTATTTTAATTTCATTTGAGTTTAAGTTTAATTTTATCTTGTAAAGTTAGTATTGAAAGTGAATTAACCATTTCTTTCATGTTGTCAACATTTTTGAGGAAGGAATTCAAAAATGCAAAAGTCTATAAAATGAAACCATTCCAATACCACAACGAGTTAGCCTTTATTGTGGGAAGTGACATGGTAGAAGGTACTACAGTTGCCACACTACAAGAAACAAAAGAAGAACACATGATGGATGAGGCCATCAATCTAGGTGATGATGGGGATTTTCATTTACCAATTGATGATAATTTTGATGATGATTTTTCTTAATCCCACCAACCAACTACTACTAGAAGAAAAATAATATCACCATCCTCATCAATGAAGGGAAAGAGGAAGAAGGCGAGCATGGCCAGTTCCATGGATAGCATTTTTGAAGCCTTGAATAAGATCCATGAGGGCATGTCAAACCCTTACATTATCAAAGTTGATAAAGAAGATTTTGGTTTTGTTGCAGAGAAAATGTATGATACCCTTAAAGCCATTCATGGGCTTACTAAAGATACAATGATAAGGGCATATGATGCATTTTTAGTTGAAACAAAAAGAGCAAATGGTTTTCTAAGAATTATTGTCCTAGGGAGAATCAAATACATATTACTTAAGTATGGAGGACTCTAGATTCTAGAATAACACAATATATGTATGATTTTTGTTAAAAAATTTTGATTAGATACCATAAAAACCAATTTCGTAATAGTTGATTATATTACAGTCACCTTTAAATATGGATTCTTGATAGCATGCCTCATGAAATTTTTATATTATAGTCGCCATTAATTATGGCTACTTGATAGCATGCCTTATAAAAAAATTATATAATTTTAATTATCTTTAAATACATCTTCCTTTTCTTACTTCATGATTGTATACATTATGAATCAACTTGGAATGTGGTTTCCTTCAAAATATGGCTGATTGAACTATTTTTTATATTTTTTATTTTATATGAAGATGTTACCTTATGTCATTGGTGGTATTACAAATTGAACAAGTGGCTCCTACTATGGCTCTAGCTTCTACTATTATAGCAGCTACTATCGCTTTAGTGGCTCCTACTAGAATTTTTTGTTGATGCAACTCCTACTATGGTTGTAGTTTAATCATGTTTATGTGCATGGGTAGATGGGAAAATGGTTGGAAAGGGGAGGAGCTTCAATTCTAGCATTATAAATTTCAGTATTGCAGCCACACGATTTGAAGGTGGAGTCATGCCTTCCTTATTTGGTGATGTAGCTTGTTACAGCTACAATCTATTATTTTATTTTGTCACTTTTGTTGTTGTTGTTATTGTTGTTGTGTGTGTGTTTATGTGCACGCGCGCGCGCACGTGTGTGTGTGTGTGTTTTCAATTTCTATTTTCCTAATCATTTAGATAATGAACATGAGTAAAGTATATGAATTCACAAATTTTGCATCTTACTATTCATTCACTTGATATACATTAAGGAATTTTTGCAAATCAATTTTTTGGATTAAAACATAAGGGTGACTCCTTGAACTATACCTTACCTTGACACAACTAGTAGTAGCTATGCCAAAGACAAATGATCATACATTATGTCTTTTCCATAATTGTCTACCTTTGCATAGATGCATCTTTTCTATAACATCAACTTATAAGGTATGTTTGATTTGACAAAAAATATGTATCAACTTGAACTTAACAAAATTAGTTTTCTTGAAAATAGTGTGTGTCCTATACGAGGCATGTTTAAGTGATACCAATTGCAAAAAGGATTTCAAATCTGAATAGAATGTTATAAGGAGTTGTGACTCAAATTTATTATTCTTAATATAGTGATCTATGAATTTGAACATCTTATTCTCACTTGGTTTTGGAAGGAAAAGGTAGAGAATTTATTTACAAAATAGAGCATGTAAAACAGAGGACGTGTCTTGCACAAAGGCTACTTAAGTAATACCAATTTCAAAGAGGGTTGTAAATAAGAGAAATTATGCACAAGGAGCTATGATTTCAAATGCTTTGTTCTGACCTATTTTAATCACAAATATTGATGATACATTTGTAACATGCAAGCATTATTATTATTATTATTATTTTTGTGACTACTTTGATATTTTATA
This sequence comes from Cupressus sempervirens, assembly GCA_028749045.1. Lineage (NCBI taxonomy): Eukaryota > Viridiplantae > Streptophyta > Pinopsida > Cupressales > Cupressaceae > Cupressus > Cupressus sempervirens. The sequence goes on along the minus strand of CM053784.1, from coordinate 370,733,810 downwards.
ATTGTATAATTTTCTCTTATCTTTCTTCTTATATTTTTCATTTCTATAAATAAACTATAGACATTTCAAAAGAATCACTCAACATGTTTTGTATAAGTTTGTAAAAGTGTATAATTAGTGCATGCGCACATGCACACGCACGCATGCGTGCGCGCGCACACACACACACACATCCAATCAACACCATAGTAATTCAATTGAGGAAATAGAAACATAACTATAAGAAGTCTAGGTTTGTGGTAATACTATTAAATGTGTAGGAATATATTCTGAAGGCTATGAATTCTTTTCTATCCTCATGATGATTTGATCCTAGTCTTTGCCCTATATGACAATATTTTGATCTCCAAGATAGTATCTACTCTTTTGGTCGAATAGTGCTTATATTTATTTTAGGACTATCATTCTGAGCTCATCATAACCTTGTCTTTCTACTTTATTTTACATGACAATGATACCTCTATTTGAAGGTTAACTATGATGCACAAGTTGGGTACACATAGGCTTGAAACAATCCAATTGACAGATGTGGAAGAGCTAAATTTATAGCTCAATTAATATGAGATTATAAGACCCATTTTAGCAAGTATCATAATATAAATAAACCATCTCTTAATGATAGTTTTTTCTAATTGCTTTCATCATAAACAATATATAATAGTGGGAAGCTCACTCAATCATTATAGGTATTTTTAGGCATCCACAACTCTTGAATAGTTGCTTTGTATTTTTACTAGATTTGAGTATTAACAATATAGATTCCATGAAGTAAAAATAAAATACAATTTATTAACATTAATTTATGCTAATATATTTGATGTTTTGTAGGGTGTATTTTCATATAAAAAATTTACTTTTGATGTTGTAGGGTTGATGGCTTTAATGAATATGCCAACATGTTGTTGTGGTGTTGGCCAATGTTTGTTAAAGACCTCTAATACACCAAAAAATCTTGGGCGTAAATTTTGGTGTTGCTCGAATAGGAAAAAGGTGGTTATTATAATTAATTTTCTTAAAAATTAGCATAATGAATAATTTATTATTATGTTAAGAATTAATAAAGATTTTCTATTATGGGGACATGATGGGTGTGGATTCTATGGCTGGGTCAATAATGCACAAACAACAAGTACGGTGCATGATGAAGGAACAACAAGGTGTGATGAAGGAACACCAAGTACAGTGTGTGATGGAGGAATAGAGTGCAAGTGTTGCAAGACTGAAATTTACTTTTTACAATGTTTTCTTTGCCTTGTAATTGCATTCATTTGCTAGGACCATATGCAAAAATGTCCATAAGAAGAACTTGTATAGGATTTTTCTAAAATGACAAAAAAAACTCATATCGGATTTGAGATCTATTATCAACTTTTATAAAATTATCTTTACAAATAAACCTTATCTCTAGTTTTTAATTAAAATCATGTTGAAAGATAATTTGAATATGACTTATTTGTATTTATTTTAAATATGTAAGTTTTGATTTTAATATTTTAATATAAACTAAGTTGAAATGTCATGTTAATGCTATCAAAACTATATGTTCTAAATTAATAACTTTTGTATTTTTTTAAATAATAAACAAAAATATTTAAAAATCAATTATAAGTAGTTATATAATACATTGAATATAACTTTAAAATAATTTCATTTAATTTTAAATACTTTCAAAGGTTGTGTTATACATTAACTATAAAGTCAATTTTTTAAAATAGTATACTTTCTTTTAAACTAACTAACAAAAAAGTTTAGTTTTTAAAAATAATTTTTGTTATATTTAAAATATAACCAAGCCTCAAAAAAATTAAAAATTAAAAATTAAAAATTAAAACTTATTCCAATTCCTATTTTAATTGTTGCAACCAAACACAAAATATATATCTTCTGACTCCTCTTCCAAGACAACCAAACATGTTCAAATGATATTCCATAGGTTATTTTAGGAATTCGCAAATTCCAGAAGAGTTTATTCCAACAATTATGAATTTCGCATTCAGTAATTCCTACAACCAAATGGACCCTTAAGGAAGTGTTTTGGAGGATGTCCCAAGGTAAAAGCACAAACCTATGTCACCTTTTATGACATTCGACAAGGTTATGGCCCAAAGGGTTTCAATCATAACGATTTCAGCCAAAACATCTACGACCATACAAACGTGGTGCTTTTTCATGCCAATGTGGTAGGGGGGGTTATGGCCAAAACCCTTTTGGCCAAAAGGGTTTCAGTCATAACCCTGGTGGATTTATAAATATTGAAAAATTTCTTGTCGGCAGTCATTTCACTATTGTTGTTTTCAAGTGGTTAGAGTGTTTCGGCTGTAACAGGTAAGTGCATTTTTTATTTTTTGTGTTTTTATGTCTTTTAGTTATTACATGTTAACATTAAATTTTAAATTAATTGTTTTAAAGTGTTTTAATAATTAAATTAATTATACTTTAAGGTTTTTTTAAGTAGTTGATTATTTAGACTAGTTAATTTTCTTTATATAGTTAGATCTTGATATGTTAAAGATAAAAAAACTATATAGTATTTTTTAATTAAATATGTACATTTAATCATAAATGTAGATTTTACAAGATCAAACATAGAAAATTCAAGTTGAGACTTAGATAACTAACATAATTACAGTTGATAAAATATTAACATAGTAGAAACCTATATAGATAACTAACATGTAACTTGAAACATTAGGTAGAACTAAACTATGATAAGTTCTAGTTGTTCAAACTTGAAAACTTAAAATTTAAACAGCTTCAAACTTAGAAAACTTGGAAACTATAATAACATGTACATGAAACTTTGAAAACTTGTAAAATAAATGCTTCATGAGAAATACCTTGTTTGAAATGGAGGGCTTTTCATACAGTGTTGCTAGGGTTTTCATCAACTCTTCTGTTGTCTTTGCTTTTGTAATATTAAATGCCACCGATGGTGCTAGGCATAATCCAAAAGATCTCATTCATCATTTGACATAGATCCCTGATTCTTGGCTTTACCTTATAACGACTTCCATAAATCGTTCTAATATAGATAGTCTTCCATTTGCATCTTCTATAACTGAAAGTTTTTCCCATTAAACCTATCAACCCTCAGCTTACCCTTATCCCACTCAACCATGAGACTTTCCTGTAGAGGATAACTGAAAAAACAACCTTGCTCTGATGCCACTTGTTAGGAATAAACCACAGACAGAAATAAAAATTACATGTAAATATAACTAATATCATAAAATAATAGATCACATAGAAAAGCACATAAGACACCAAGATTTAAGGTGATTCACCCAATCCCTAGGCTACGTCCATCAAATAGCAAGTCCGATATTATTACAATCCAATGATGACAACCTTATTACAATCTGTAATCCCTTATAGCTCAATACCACCACAAGAACCAATTTTTGCATCAACTTATAAAACAATCCCTAACTCTAAGCCCTTTTACACAAGTATTTTACCGCTTTAGGGTTATAATTAATAATTACATGTCGGCCCAAAATCCTAATAAAATAGGGCCCAAAAAAAAATTTCCCCCAAAGAATTTATGATGTATAGTACTTTCCTGATCAGTCACCACAAACTAATAGGTTCTATATTTTTGTAAGTTTTGGATGTTAGGGCCATTTCAGTTGTTTTTGAGCTTTCAACCACCTCCATAGCTGGTGAGGAGACTTTTCTCTTGAGTTTATCACCCTTCAAATAATCCACAAAAAAATGATCGAAGCTGTTGCATTTTTGGCAAACTTGAGCTAGAAGTGATCAAAGACAAGGTTAAGAAATGGAACAAAGTGTCCTTGGGTAACATCTTTGATAAGAAAAAGGATCTAGAAGGTAAGCTAGTGGTTTCTTAGAAGAAAGTGGAAGATAATCTGAATGATCTAGACTCTCAAAAATTAGAAAGATCTTATAAGGACTAATGGCTTTCCATCTCTTCTCAGGAAGAAACCTTCTGGAAACAAAAATATAAGATCTAATGGCTAAGAGAAGGTGACAGGAATACTAGATTATTCCATCTTACTACTCTAAAAAACAAGAGTAAAAATAAAATAAAATCTCCTAAAGTTTCCAATTATATGGTGGTTTCGGAGGAAGATGACATTAACACTAAAGCTATAAACTATTTTTGTCAAAGGGGAGTTATTGATGATGGAGTTGATGACCCTTTTGACTTGTTAGGTCACATTCCTAATCTTGTCTCCCTAGAGGACAATGTTGTTATGTCTAAAAAGGTTGACAGAGAAGTAGTTATATGTGTTACCTTCTCCTTCTATGGTTTCAAACTCTGGGTCATGATGGGTTCCCCCATCATTCTTCAAAGAATAATGGGATATTGTGGGACATGATTTTTTCAAAACATTTTGTCACTTCTTCACAAAAAGAATCATGGTGAACAAGACTAATCAAACCTACATTGTGCTCATTCCAAAAAAAAAAAAAAACCCTATTTGTATGGAAGACTTTCATCCTATTAGCCTTTGCAATACTATTTACAAAATTAGGCAAGGTCATTGTGTCATTGTGTCATATTGTGTCATTTACAAAATTAGTCGAAACTGTCTATGTGTCATTTGGTGTGGCACTTTCTTTGACATCTTTTGCATTTCTAAAGAACTTAACACTTCAGAGGCCAATTTCATCATCAGAATTAGGGTTTCCAAAAAAAATTCAAAAACACCAGATAGAACTTGTAGTAAAAATTATGCTAATATAAAAAAATTTAAGGTGACACAATATCGATTACAATAATTGCAAAATAATGCAAGTAGGTATTTCAACATTGAAGATGACGCACATTTGAAAAAATATAAAAATTAGCAGATGATAGCAAGAAAATTCAAAAATGATGAATTTTTCTAGAGGAGAGAATCTTCTTCGATAATATATAATGTTTTTAATGGTTAACATAGATTGATAGTGAGGTCTCCACCACTATGGTGAAGACTATGTTTCCCTTTTATATAGATAGGCCTAGGGTTAGAAGTTATTTAGTAACAAAGTGTACAAATTAGCTCATTGCTCCATTTAAATATCCTTGGTGGTTAGCTATACATCATAGGTGTAGACACCTAAAAATCCTTTAGAAAATAAAGTATTTTTATTTTCTGAAAAATTTCTGATGACATCATCATTTATTAATTAAATAATTATTTAATTAATTAATTAATTAATTTTTATGCCATTAAATCCTTTTATCTTAATTAAAAATATTTAATTAAGGAATCCCTCCCAAAAATGTTTAAATCTTATTTAAACATTATTTCTTTATTTATTAATTATTTAATTAATAAATTGACCAAAAATCCTAAAATAAATTTAAAAAAAAAAATTTCCCAAAAGTTGGCCAATTTCCTTATGACCAATAACCTCTTCCAAAATCTTCTAATCCTTCTTTAATTTTGATTAAAGGCTAATCCCATCATTTCCTACCCCTAATCCCAACTCAAAATATTTAATTAAGATTAAATATTAATCCTCATGTTTATTGAAAAAGTTTTAATAAATATCTCCTCAACCCAAACCCTTGAAATAAATAAAACTTTATTTATTTCCTAAAAATCTAATTTATCCTCATCCTAAGAAGTTCTAGACTCTTCTAGAAAGTCTTTATCCTCATCCTAGGAAATTCTAGACTATTCTAGAAAGTCTTTATCCTCATCCAAAGTCTAGACTCTTCTAGAAGATGTCTTTAAACCTAATCCTAATCCCTTCCTAACCTTGTCACATTCCCTAAACATAGGTTAAGACTTACTAACCCAAGCCAAAGTTAACAAATATCTCCTCCTTCACCCACCCTCATTAAATGCCATCCACTTGCCTATCCCTAACCTAATCCTAAACCATCCTAATCCATCCTCTAATCATTTGCACAAGCCTAAGCAAGCTTAAAACCTTCCTAATCAAGTCCAAGTCGAATTTGCTCTCATCACCCTCAAAATATCTCAACCATAAAACTTTATGAAGTCCACTAGGTCATAAATGACTCTTACAAGCCCTTTTATTGCTCTTACAAGTCATTATGAGGGTCTTTATGAAGATTTTATCCCTTGAGCCTCCTTTGTTGACTCATCCTTCCCCTTTTCTCCATCCTCTCACCATGTGACATGTGTCACTCCTTGATTGGCTATAAGGAAGCACAATCCATGTGCTCTCCTCTCATGCAATCTGAGCCCTCCATAAGCTTTTTCCCATCCTTGCATCTTAGCCCTCAAACCCTCAAGCCTCTTGCCTATAAATTGGATCCTTCCCCTTTGCAAAATAAAACAATCCATGAAGTAAAGTTATAATGCTATTTTGAGAGCCAAATCCATACTAAAGCCATCTATCCACACCAAAAATCCACAATCATCCATTGAAGCCTTTGGAAGCATATTGAGCATACATCCTATCCATTTAGATAAAGCTACTCAACAAGAGAGCTTCTTATTGAGAGAGTCCATTAATGGCTCATATTCTCAATTGAGAGCTCATCTTAGTCTATCTCGAAGTTTATGAATTTTGTTTAGTTTGTAGAAGATTTATTTAAATTTGGTTTCTATTAGCATACTAACATTGCTCATATACATTTTGGCACGCCCGGTGGGACCCCGCATGGGTCATCTTCATTAGCTTTTTTAGTCAAGTTTTGTATGTCATTTGCTGATTTTGGCTAATTTTTCTTGTTTTTGTGATTGGTAGGATTGTATAAATTGGTTTTGTAGGTCCACATGAGCATGAAGAAGACAAAGGAACTCATAATCTATCTCATAGTGTTTGCAGATTTTTCAAGCTTATAGGTGGACAAAGAACTTGAAATTCTTCTTCTTCTTCTTGTCTATATTCTTCTTATTCCATCTACTTCTTCTTCTTCTTCTTGTGGGAGATCTTGGCCATTTTTTTTTAAGGAAGCAAAATCATACACACTTCTTTTTAGTGCTTAAAATGAACCTCCAAATCATACTTAAATCCATTGAAAAATTAAAAATTTGCAAAAAAGAAAAAATCTTTTAACAAGTGAAACTAAACCAATCTAATCATTTGCATCCTTGCAACATCAAGGTTTTAGATACATTCATGCAAAATTAGGAACACTTCATTTTTGGGAATTCAAAAAGAACTTCAAGTTTCCATTTCAAAAGGTTCAAAATCAACACTAAGTGCACACTAAAGTTCTTTTAAAAAATCTCATGAAAACTAAGAGTCCTAAATGGTTGCCAAAAATTGTCCTAAAAGCTTTGTTATTTGTTCCAAACAAATGTCTTATTGCAAAATCTTAAATGTTTCTTAGGATTTTCATGCATCAAAACAATCTAGGAATATCATTTTTGGGCTTAAAATATGCAAACTAGAACACAAAATCTTGAATGAAAACCAAAGTCCAAAGAGTCATTTTCACTTTTGAGTCCAAAACAATCTTGAATGATCTAAGGTTAAAACAAAGCACTTCAAAATTCTTAAAACAACACACAAAATCTCAATCTTGAATGCTCAAAAGAAAACACTTGAATGTTTAACCACTTTTCTTTGAATGCATGTTGCTAAAATCACTCTTGAATGCCATGGATTAAAATCAAATTTTCCTTGAATGCATGGTTAAAACAAAAAATCCAATCTTGAATTCTAAGGATCAATTAACTATTGCAATATCAAACACTTCATTTGGAGCTTCTAAAAATTGAACAAAACAAATCTCTTTTCCACATGCAATCTAGGTAAAGTTTGATTTTTGGACATTTAAGAAACCTTGTTAAGTTAAAATACAAATTTGCAAAAATCAATTTGAGTAGTTCCTTGGACTCGCCTCTTTTCTAATCACCCATCAAATATTAACCATTGGTTGCAATCTCAGCACCATTTATGGGGATGGGTCTACTTGAAAAAGGTGTTAAATGTTCCACAATCTAACTCACTCACTTGGTCTTTGAATTTTTGCTTTAACTTTATCAAAATTCTTAAATGATCAAAACTCTAGATTAAATCGATCACACTTCAAGTTTGGGCACTAAAATTGAACAACAACTGACGTGGAGAGCCTCCGGGCGCGTGCTTGAAATCGAATCTCACACACTTTTGTTTTGGGCTTAAAACAAACTCACACTCAATCTTGAATGCCTTAAAGAAAATTAATCGATACTTGACGTGGAGGGCCTCTGGGCGCGCGAGTTTGCTTTTGTTGACCCTAACTCTTCTTATTGTTTGCATTCTTCGATCGATTTACTTTTGTTGGTGCTTCAAGTTGGAATAAACATTGTATCTTAAACATGAGTGCTTGCAAAGTCTAGATCAAAAAACTTAAGCGTCAGTTGGTAAAAGAACAAGCGTGTTTTTTAGCCCAAGGTCATCCAAGTCTTCTCTCCCCTTGTCGTCTTTCGAGGCCATCTTGGGTGCATAAGATTAGGATCCAAAACCTTGTTTCTTTTTAGGAGGCCTGCTTGGGGATTTCATCACCCCTTGGACGACCTCAACTCCAGCGTTCTGGCGGAGTATAAGAATCGAAAGGTGAATCGAAAGACACCTCTCTTGGGATCAAGATTTTGTCACTCGGGCTAAGCCTCAAGGAACTTTATACCCTTGAGAAGTGAAAGAGGAGAAGTGGGTTACCGCTCCTCTCGGCTGTGTGACATCTTTTTGGTCTCATCTACGAATTTGGGCCTCACGTACCTTGGGTATATCGAGGACTCCTTAGCTAAACCAACTGTCAGCCTTGTAGACAACCATCTAGGATGTTAATGTGTTTGAGGTGACTGATCGAAACATTTGTAGAACATACACACTCCTTGGCGCAAGTATCACTTTCTGAGAATCAAAAACTTCTATCTGGTTGTTTCTATCTATTGCTTGATCTTTTATTTGTTGAATGAATGTTTGCCAAACTTGGTCAATCCTAGCTTAGGGCATACTTAGCGTAGTCACTGCCTATTCTAGAAGTTGAACGAGTTGAAGCAAAACAACCAAGATCTCTCAAAGCCAAGCAGATTCAGAAATTGATGTCAGAGCAACCCAAACCCAAACAGAAGTTCCACAAAGTTAAACTCAAACCATCTCTAGCATACCAAGAACTTTCAGCCAAGAGAAAAGAAATAATACCAAGCCCACGAATTGCCAAACTCCACAAAGTAGAGGACAAAGCTACCGACGAAGCACTTCAAGAGGCCTAGTTAGAGCGCACCATCAAATTTAGCCAACATCTAGGAGTTAATCCTGCTTATGCCTTACCAACTAGGCATGATTTCTATGATTAGACACCCTTGTTTCTCCACATCTTCTTGGATAAGCTTCACTTTAGAGTCATTTTTGTAGAAAAGCCAGCCATCTTAGGTTATCCCCTTAAGCATTATTAGCTCATCCATCTCATTTAGAATCAAACCATCTAGCCAGCAATCAAAACCTCACATCCAAGCCTTAAAAATTGTTGTCACTTTTGCCAAAAGTTTGCCACTCCTAAAATCTTCCAAATCCATCAATCTCACCAAGGTTATCCCTTTGACAGAGCTTTGTCTAGGGTGATCCAGCTTTGTCACTTGTTATCCCTCATCACCTTGAGCTAAAGGTTGGGATCCACAAGTGGTCAATCTCGTGTTCTTCCTAAAGGATCATCAATCTATCCTTAAGTTGACACAATCACCACCAAGCTTACACATAGGAAAGCAGACCTTTCGTGCTTTGGCAACATATCTTTGAAGTTAGAATCTCCAACCCAATCCTCCTTAGGTTTTGTCGTATAGCTTTGCCTTAACCTAGGAAATCATTTGCATAGAGAAGCCTTCCCCCTTTTGCATCCATCAGCATTATTGCATCTCATCCCTAGGAGCATTTTTCATGCCACCCGTCACTCGCTTAGCCAAGAAGAAAGAAACAATGGAGCCCTATCATTTGGATCGAACAGCCTCACCCCCCTTGAGCACTCAGCCATCCTTCAGCCCAGAGAAAGCTATGCCATCATGTACTGACATTGAAGCTTTCATGAACCAACCAGGAAATGCAGTATTGGTAAATGCCATTATAGACAAGAACAAAGAGACAATCATGGCTAATTTTCGAAGGGAAAATGTAGGAACCTTTGACTTTGGAAGACCCCCTCCATTATCAGATCCATCTCACCCATTGTTTGGGCAGCTACCACCACCCATAGGCTCTTATGATCCAAATTATCCTCAATATATGCCAAAAGAAGAGCCTCCAGCCAATCCATATGATCCAACAGACCCAAACATACCATCATCCACCCAAGTTGAAATCTCCATGCTGCAAGCCAACCCAGCCACCACCACTCCATCCTTGGTTCATACCTCTCCACTCCAAACCCCCTTTACCCAAAACAGCTCACCGTTCACCCCCTTCACTATTGCTGCTGCTGCTCCCCAACCCGGCCTTCCAAATCCACCCATCTCCCAAATCAGTGCTAGCATCTTTGGCCAACCTCAGCAATATACAATAGGGATGCCACCCATGGGGCCAAGTAATCAACCTTTCATCACCCCCAGCTTGTTCGTTGCAGCCCAACACACAATCCCATCATTTCCATTAGGTCTTGGGAGCTCAATACCATTGGCCACAAATCTACAAGCTACTACCCTCACTCCACAAAGCTATCAAATCCCACAAGCTACTACCAATTTTCTACCAAGCTCCCAAGTGACCCCAGCCCCTGCCACCACTCTACCAAGCTTCCAAATCCAACCACAAAGCTATCAAACCCCATCAGTTCCATTCCCAAGCTTTCAATTCCCACCACCTCCACCACCAACTAATCCATTACCTCCAATTACCAACTACTTTTCAATGCCACTTCTAGGAGGTAATCCACCACCCCAGCCAACCACCAATTATTTGCAGATACCATACCAAATGGGGGCACAACCCACATATATTGGTCAAACCCCACAAGCCCCCTGATCCTTTCCCCAAGCCTCTCAACCATCTTATACCTTACCTCCACAAAGCAATCCATTTATCCCACAGCCAGCTTATGTTCCTCAATCCCAACCTCAAATCCCATATCAACAGCAAGCCTCGCAGCACATGCAGCAATATGCGCCACCTCCCCCTCAGCAACCTGTCATCCACCATGCAGCTGCCCAAACAATGTACAATCCCTCATAGCCATCCATATTCAGTGGCCCCATCCAGCACATACCTACCTCAAGGCACTCCTACATTGGGGGCACCCCAGCCATCACCTATCAATTCAGAATGGGAGAAAATGAAGATAGCTCTGAAAGCCATTCAAGAAGGGAATGATTCGAAGACATTCAAGTTTGAGAATGTGTGTCCTTACCCATTTGATAGAGCCATTACCATGACACCATTTCCCAAACACTTTGAGGTACCCAAATTTGACAAATTCAGAGGAAAAGGAGACCCTGTCACACATATCAAAAAATTTTACATGCACTGCCAGGACGTAGCATACAATGATGTCTTCCTCTTGCGCCTTTTTCCCAAAAGCTTGGCTGGACCAGCTCTTGAATGGTTTTATAGAATCCCCTATGGCACAATTAAAAACTTTGCTAAATTATCTAAGGCATTTGTAGCCCAATATGTCCATCTTGTTGAAACAGAGCTATCAATAGTTGATCTTGTCCACACCAAGCAAAAAGGTGGAGAAAGCCTTGCCGAATACCTGCAAAGATGGCAAACCCTTACCACCCGCATATCCTGCACCTTGCCAGAACGCCATGTGGTGAAAATGTTTATTGATAATGCCCATCCTAGCTTGGCTCACCACATGACCATGAACTGTTTGCAGACCTACAAAGATATCAAAGAGAAAGGAATGATCCTTGAGCAAGGACTCATTAAAGATGGTGTGGTCAAGATTTACAAGGAAGCCAACCAAAACCAATCACATTCCAATGACAAGTCTAGGTATTGGAACAAAAAAAAGCACGTTGCAACAGATGGTGTCACTGACACCAGACATGTGAATATTGTTGGTCCTTCTCACAACCAGTCCAACCCACCATATCAACCAAAAAATCAACAAGCTATCAACTACCAACAACAGAATAACCAAAGCTATCAAAACCACACTCCAAGACCCAACTTTCAAGGGTCTAGCAATCAAGCTAATGCCATCAATGTAGCTGCAGGACAAAAGCCTAGATTCCAACCTACACCTAGAAACTATACACCCCTTGGTGAGCCATTGGATGTCATTTTTGAGAAATTAGTCAAAGAAAACCTCATCAAATTTCCTCCTACCCAGAAAATTGACCCAAGCCAATCCAAAGCTGCATGGTACAAAGATAATGAGTACTGCAAATTTCATAGGGTAAAAGGTCACACTACCCTCAGATGCATGAAACTGAAAGACTATGTGCAGGACCTCATTGATCAGAAGGAAATCACGGTTGGTGCCCAAACCTCTCCCAATGCAGGCTTACAGATCTATCAAAATGCTTTTCCTCCACACCACAACCAAAATCCTGGAAAAGCACCTATCCAAACCAACAACAACAACACCAACAACCGTCAGCCAAACCAACAGCATGGGAAGAACAATGACCACACTTCATCCTATATAGACTATGGTAGCCTTATAGGTTGTATATCCGAGAAAGATCCTTCCGTCAATGTTATCAATATCCAAGGACCAAACAATGAGTGTGCAGTCACCACTCGAAGAGCGTGATTTAACATCGCAGGCCCACCTATTACACCAACACCATCAGCTCCATCAAAAAGCCAGTACAATATCTTGGAACACCTTGGGAACATGCCAGCCCAAATCTCCATTTTATACCTTCTTCGCACTAGTCCTATGTACAAGAACATCCTTGACAGTGCTCTCATAGAATCTTGTGTCCCTTCTGATATCAATGCTACTGATTTTCATAATCTTGTTGGACACCTCTCATCCTCATGTGCCCTATCGTTCAAATCCACCGACATACCCGTGGTCGACCCAGATCACACCCTTCTGCTTCGCATAGCCATCATGGTATCCAACTTTGTTGTAAAAAGAGTAATGATAGATAATGGATCAGCCTTGAATATTTGCACCCTAAAATTCATAAAACAAGCTGGGTATACTGAGGCAGATATCATCAGTGAGGTTATCACCATCAAAGCTTATGACAACTTGGAAAGAACCACAGAAGGAACTATTTTGCTGCCAATCAAGGTTGGGCCAGTCATCCAAGAGACACTCTGCCATGTTATTGATCTAAACCTACCATTTAACATCCTCCTCGGTCGCCCATGGATTCATGCCATGAAAGCCGTTCCATCCACTTACCATCAGTGCATCAAATTTCTACATCAAGGCACTGAGGTAACCATCCATGCCGATCCAGAACCCTTTGCTTACTGCAATGCGGTTGAAGCTTCATATACAAACCATTGCCCTGGAATTGATATCAGCACATCCATCACCAACTCATCCCACACTTATAATGACCCAGAAACCATCCTTGCCTCTACCCTGTCTACCGTGAAGATCAATAACAAAGGCTGTGGAGAGTATAGTCTGTCAGATGCATTTGCTGTCGGGGCACTCCCACTTGATCCACATGCCCATGGACGACCGACATATCACAAAGCTAAGGAAATTCCACCTCCTCGATACAAACAGTTTGGCCCAACAACCTTTGTATCCTCAAAAATCCCTCTTCATGAGGAGCTCACTCCAGATATCAACAAATGGTTACATAAGGATGCACCTCAAAGAAATCAAGCATGCCTTGATCACTTCAACCAAAAGTATCCCCAAGAACATAAGCTCATCACTGACAAATGGAACTATCAAGGTGGTGGTCTAGGACCAGAAGAAAGAGGCATGCAGTGCCCCATCAACGCACACAAGTGGGAATTGAAGTCAGGTCTTGGCTTTGGCATACCCACAACTGGGGGCACCAATGAGAACGGTCATGCTTTTTCGAACATTCATTGCAACCTTGTCGAATCGAAGACATTCCTGAGGAAGTTGAAAAGAGAGCCTACGACGATATCCTAGACCAAATCTCCCTCGGAGACTCTGTTCTCCAAGAACTATCCATCCACCTCATTGACCTACCACTCGCCCATCCACAACTCATAGATTGGGACCAACCAAGTGTCATACACATCGATGAGTTCACATCAGAGGAGGCACTTCTAAGATTCCTGGGAGCTGAAACTCCTCACAAGAAAAAAAAGCCAGATTCTGCCTATATCTACAAGCTAGATCCCAAGGGGTATTTTGGAGAAAATCTCCAACCTAGTTCCGATACACCCAAAACTAGAACTAAGGTGAATCTGAGACTAGCTAAGGCAACGAAGAGAACCCCTCAGCAAGAAAATCCAGAGCCACAAGAAGAACATGAGGATTTAGCATTGCCTCCTCAAGATAATCGACCAGAGGTGTCTTCTATTCTAATTGAGGATACTCGAGAAGTCAACATTGGTTCTTCTGAGATCCCCAAACTTGTTCACATTGCTGCATCCCTATCACAAGACCAAGCTGACCTCCTCTTTGAGGTATTAAGAGAGAACATTGGCCAATTTGCATGGTCATATCAGGACATGCCAGGACTTGATCCAAAGCTTGTAGTTCATCATCTTGCAGTTGATCCAAAGATCAAGCCCGTCAGACAAAAGCTTAGAAAAATGCACCCCAAGGTGGCATTATTGGTCAAAGCTGAATTAGAAAGAATGTTAGCTGCTAAAGTTATCCGACCTATCGACTACTCAGAGTGGATCTCCAACATGGTCCCTGTCACTAAACCTTCTGGTGACATCAGAATCTGCACTGATTTTAGAGATCTTAACAAAGCTTGTCCAAAAGATGATTTTCCCTTGCCCAACATAGATATGATTGTAGATCTTACAGCTGGACATGAAATTTTGTCCCTCATGGATGGATTTTCTGGGTATAATCAAATCAAGATTGCAGAAGAGGATCAGCATAAGACAGCATTCACTACCCCTTGGGGAACCTTTTGCTACAACATGATGCCTTTTGGCCTAAAGAATGTTGGGGCTACCTATCAAAGAGCTATGAAAGCCATTTTTCATGATCTCATCCATAGCATTTTGGAGGATTATGTGGATGATATCTTGGTCAAGTCTCATACCTTCATGGATCATCTTGCTGACTTGGAGAAAGTCTTTGATAGGTTAGCCAAATATCATCTCATGCTGAATCCCAAGAAATGTGTCTTTGGGGTCACATCTGGCAAGCTTCTAGGCTTCATAGTTTCTAAACGAGGTATAGAGATTGACCCCAAGAAGGTCAAGGCTATCTTAGACATGCCTCCTCCCCAGACACTACGACAACTTCACTCTCTTCAAGGAAAGCTCCAATCTATTCGGCGCTTCATCTCCCAGCTTGCAGATAAGTGTACACCATTTTCACATTTACTAAGGAAGGATGAGAACTTCAAGTGGGATCCTTTATGTCAGCGCAGCTTTGACCATCTCAAGCAGTATCTCATCAATCCCCCTATCTTGGTTCCACCAATTCCTGGTCGTCCCCTAATTTTGTACATATCAGCAACACCTACTGCTCTAGGGGCACTTCTAGCACAGCTTGATGACTACAAAAGAGAAAGAGCCATCTACTACATCAGTAGAACCCTAGTTGGTTATGAACTCAATTACACTCCTATGGAAAAAGCTTGTTTGGCAATTGTCTTCTCAACTCAAAAGCTTCGCCATTACATGCTAAGTCATACCATCCAACTAGTCTCCAAGATTGACCCTCTCAAGTATATGCTCTCTAGAACAGCACTTACAGGCCGTTTGGCCAAATGGGTTATGCTCCTTAGTGAATTTGACATCCAGTATGTGGATAGAAAGACAATCAAAGGGCAAGCTATAGCAGATCACCTAGCTGATGCACCTCTAATAGATGCTTATCCATTGATCACAGAATTTCCAGATGAGCATATCTATCTAATTGAAGAACAACCCCCATGGAAACTTTATTTTGATGGCTCATACACATCTCATGGATCAGGGGCAGGAATATTGTTGGTCACACCTCAAGGAGATTACATTCCAAAAGCCTTCAAGCTACAATTCCCTAGCACCAACAATATAGCTGAATATGAGGCCCTCATAGCAGGATTAAAGATAGCTATAGAATGGAACATTGTTGAGCTACAAATCTTTGGCGATTCTCAGCTCATCATCAAGCAAGCCCTAAATGAATATCAAACCAAAGATGAAAAGATATTACCCTACAAAGAGCTAGTTGATCAGCTAACCCAACATTTTACAAAGCTTCAGTTTACACAAGTGCCTTGAATACAGAACAAAGCAGCAGATGCTATGGCTACTATAGGCTCGCTCTTGGAAATTCCCCAAGCAGCTACACAGTATGAGTTTTTAGTGGAGCAGCTCCTCACACCCGCCTATGCGAATGAGGATTCAAACCGTGTTTGTATCTTGGTTGGTCCCCAATCCCCTTGGTACCATGAGATTCACGCTTACCTTAACGATGGTATCATATCCCCTCACCTCACACGTACCCAACGCCAGAACCTCATCCGAAAATCATCCCGCTATGTTATCATAGCCAATACCCTATATCGTCGGGGTTATCACGATACTCTCTCTCGATGTTTAGACCAAAATGAGGCCGCGATGGTGTTAAAGGAAGTACACTGTGGACTTTGTGGTGCCCACACGAGTGGTATTGTCCTAGCGTGACAAATCCTTAGATTAGGCTACTATTGGCCTACCATTGAAGAAGACTCCTGTGACTTTTTCAAAAAGTGTCTCCCATGTCAGCAGCATGCAAATCTTGTGCATGCTCCAGCACAGGATCTACAGCCTATTGCCCCACCTTGGCCTTTCGCTTGTTGGGGCCTTGATCTAGTTGGAACTATCACACCCCTCTCATCTGATGGACATAAATGGATAATAACAGCTACAGACTATTTCACTAAATGGGTGGAAGCAGTCCCCCTAGTCTCAGCTACAGGAGTTCAGGTCTCCAAGTTCATCTTGTACCACATTGTTTGCCAATTCGGCATCCCATCCACCATCTTCACTAACCACGGAGGTAACTTTGAAAATCTCAACATGGAAGAATTATGCACTTCCCTCCGCATCCATCACCGCTTTTCTAGCCCATATTTCCCACAAGGTAACGGCCAGGCAGAGGCAACTAACAAAACCCTCCTCAAAATTCTAAAGAAAGTTATCAATGATTCTGGCCGTGATTGGCACCTACAAATAAATCTAGCCTTATGGGCCTATCGAACTTCCTTCCGTACATCCACAGGCACAACTCCATACTCCCTGGTCTATGGTGCCAAAGCAGTACTACCTATAGAGGTTGAACTTCCCTCCTTGCGCATATCTTTGCAAGGGAAAATATCAGATGAAGAATATAGAGTAGCTCGGCTCACCCAGCTAGATCTCTTAGACAAGAAGCGACAACAAGCCTATGATCATCTCACAGTCTATCAAACTCATCTCAAAAGGAATTTCAACAAGAAGGTGCTTCCACGACACTTTCAACCAGGTGACATGGTCCTTAAAGAAAACATGAAAGTCCAAGCAAATCGAGAAAAGAAAGGCAAGTTTGAACCTACATGGCTTGGTCCTTATGTTGTCACTGCTTCCTTTGGCTCCGGAGCTTATCAGCTATCTACACCAGAAGGAGAACTCTTGAATGATCCTACTAACATCATTCATCTCAAGAAGTTCTATGCTTGAAGATCCTTGGTATACCCAGCTTTTGAAAAATACAAAAAAAAAATAGTAAAGAGAAATAAGCGTCCAATGGTGAAAACTTGGCAATTCAAGCACCTTGGATAGGTACCTTGGTGAAAACCTGGTAATTCAGGCACCTTGTGTACTAAAGACTAATCCATTATCTATCACTATCCTATCCCTCATCCATTCACCCACCATCCCATTAGACACACTTGCTTGTTCCCTTGATGTTCCAACCAAATATCCAAAATCTGATGAAGCTTGTAAATACCTCCTGTACAGCTTGTAAAATCTTGTACCAAAGCTTGTATTATACCTTGTAAATCTCGTACCATACCTTGTATATCCAAATCTTGTCCAAAGCTTGTACCATACTCCAAATTGTAGATAATCTTGTATCCTAGCTTGTATCCTATCACATGCACCCAAAGAATTCCATTTTCCTTAAGCTTTTCGCAAACCATCTACCTATCCACCTATCAACAATTATAGACATCCCATCCTTCACAAACATTTCCATCTCACAAAAAACCAAAACATGAACAAACTTGTACATTTGTAACATATCTTGGTCGGTCAACCTGTACATCCTCTTTAACTTAGTACCATTGTATCTATCCAGCTTTCGTGTCATTTCATCCTTGATCAGCATCTTGTACACACCACACAGCTTGTTTAGCTATTTCAATGCATCCTTTAGCTAGATCTCCTATCACCAAAGTGTTATCCTTCTTAGTTCAACTTGCCAGACGCACCACTCATCCCGATCCATCAGCTTAGGTGCTCTCCGATAGATCCTTGTAGGATATAGCTTTCCTCATGTCTGATCTTGGTCTGTTAGTACCTCGTCCTACCCATCTCGTTGGCAAACAGTTCTCTTTTGGATTTTTGCTTTCTTTTGATTTGGGATCTTCCCTTTTGGGTCTTGAAATGTCTTTTCCAAGCAATCTCCTTGTTCCCTCCTCAAGGTTGCCATGATCTTCCATATCTTGGTATGCTGCGAATGGGGCAATTAGAGCGTAAGGTCTTGATCAGGTCTTTTGCTTGTTTTCTTTTTCTGCTTGTGGGTTACCTAGTGTCGTTTCCACGCTGCTTCCTCTGGGATTCGTGTGTGATATTGGGGCAATCCTTGTGTGTTTTTTTTGAGTCAGTTCGTCAGTCCTCTGGACGGTTGGTAAAAAGGCCTTGATGTTCTTGGTAACCCTGGCAATTAACCAACAGTCCTATAGCAAATCTAGTGCTCAACTACATAGTGGTACTTCTCTTTGAAGTATCCCCCCGCTCAAAAAGCTTCAATGGTTTTCCTTCATCTCCATTATCCCCCATCCATATCTAGCATCCGTCTCTCCTACCCCAGCTGACACATCAGTATCTCTTTGAATCACTCATCACTCTTAGCTTTAGGGATCCACAATCCTAGTCTTAGGGATCCACCAATCCAAATCAACCCACCAAGCCTCATCTTTCGAGATCCACAATCCTAGTCCTAGGGATCTCTGAAACCCATCTTCCGCCAATCTAACTCTTTGAAATCCTGTTGCATCAGCTTTATAATCCCCTCATCCATCTCCCTATCCTGGATTCTTTTTTATAGCGCTCTGCTCCTTCATCCTCTGCAATCCCTGAGATCTTAAGCTTGCTTCCTCTTGTGCCTCTGATTCTCCCTTTATCATTCTCCCATAGTAAGAGTTTGAGCTAACTAAACCTCTTCTCTTAATCCAATTTGAGTCTCCTTGCTCATCCCAGATTCTTGTATTTTTCAAGAAGCCACCAAGCCTCGCTTTCTCTCCCCACTGCCTTCTTGAGGGGGCATCTCATAGTCCATTCTCTCCTCTTCTGCTCTAGCCTTGGGCATCTTATTTTCTTATCTTTGATGTCATGCCACTTGCGGCATCACATCAAAGAGGGGCAAAATGTAGACACCTAAAAATCCTTTAGAAAATAAAGTATTTTTATTTTCTGAAAAATTTCTGATGACATCATCATTTATTAATTAAATAATTATTTAATTAATTAATTAATTAATTTTTATGCCATTAAATCCTTTTATCTTAATTAAAAATATTTAATTAAGGAATCCCTCCCAAAAATGTTTAAATCTTATTTAAACATTATTTCCTTATTTATTAATTATTTAATTAATAAATTGACCAAAAATCCTAAAATAAATAAAAAATTTATTTTTTTCCCAAAAGTTGGCCAATTTCCTTATGACCAATAACCTCTTCCAAAATCTTCTAATCCTTCTTTAATTTTGATTAAAGGCTAATCCCATCATTTCCTACCCCTAATCCCAACTCAAAATATTTAATTAAGATTAAATATTAATCCTCATGTTTATTAAAAAAGTTTTAATAAATATCTCCTCAACCCAAACCCTTGAAATAAATAAAACTTTATTTATTTCCTAAAAATCTAATTTATCCTCATCCTAAGAAGTTCTAGACTCTTCTAGAAAGTCTTTATCCTCATCCTAGGAAATTCTAGACTATTCTAAAAAGTCTTTATCCTCATCCAAAGTCTAGACTCTTCTAGAAGATGTCTTTAAACCTAATCCTAATCCCTTCCTAACCTTGTCACATTCCCTAAACATAGGTTAAGACTTACTAACCCAAGCCAAAGTTAACAAATATCTCCTCCTTCACCCACCCTCATTAAATGCCATCCACTTGCCTATCCCTAAGCTAATCCTAAACCATCCTAATCCATCCTCTAATCATTTGCACAAGCCTAAGCAAGCTTAAAACCTTCCTAATCAAGTCCAAGTCGAATTTGCTCTCATCACCCTCAAAATATCTCAACCATAAAACTTTATGAAGTCCACTAGGTCATAAATGACTCTTACAAGCCCTTTTATTGCTCTTACAAGTCATTATGAGGGTCTTTATGAAGATTTTATCCCTTGAGCCTCCTTTGTTGACTCATCCTTCCCCTTTTCTCCATCCTCTCACCATGTGACATGTGTCACTCCTTGATTGGCTATAAGGAAGCACAATCCATGTGCTCTCCTCTCATGCAATCTGAGCCCTCCATAAGCTTTTTCCCATCCTTGCATCTTAGCCCTCAAACCCTCAAGCATCTTGCCTATAAATTGGATCCTTCCCCTTTGCAAAATAACACAATCCATGAAGTAAAGTTATAATGCTATTTTGAGAGTCAAATCCATACTAAAGCCATCTATCCACACCAAAAATCCACAATCATCCATTGAAGCCTTTGGAAGCATATTGAGCATACATCCTATCCATTTAGATAAAGCTACTCAACAAGAGAGCTTCTTATTGAGAGAGTCCATTAATGGCTCATATTCTCAATTGAGAGCTCATCTTAGTCTATTTTGAAGTTTATGAATTTTGTTTAGTTTGTAGAAGCTTTATTTAAATTTGGTTTCTATTAGCATACTAACATTGCTCATATACAATAGGTGGCAATAGAAGGATGAGATTCCTCTTTATTTCTACAAACAATTTATTTGCAGAATTTCATTTACATCATGATGTCAATTATATATATTTTCTAGGTGATGTTGGACAGGGCCTCAGCTAATTGTCAGAGAAATTTAGACCTGTGGACATGCCTACGCTTGTTAATAAATGGGCAATGGTGGGTCCAAACCTTTTGGTCATGCCGAGAGGTCCACAAATGATTGTTGTGGATTTAACTATTCGTGATGATACAGTCAGGAGTCAAATATTTTCTAGCATTGCCATAGTTGCCACACACTTATAGGAGATATCTTTAGATAGATGTGGCAGATATATTTTATGATCTCATGGTCCCATTTCAATAAGTGCATCCTCTAGCATAGGAGCTGATGATTTGTATGAGATAGTAGATATACTATTTCCACTAGAGGTTATGGCTATATCAAATGTGGATGCATTATGTCGTATAGCATCTTATTTAGCATCTGATCTTCTTGGTTCATATCAAACCTTGTCGACAGTCACGGGGATTCCTCTTCATGACATTGGTGGACACATCAAAAATATTTTGTCACACATAGTAGGATCACATCCCTCACAGAGACATGAGGATATCCCTACACATTCTATGGCACCTACTCCTACAAAGGGCCATACAGCACCTATCCCCACACCTACTTAGGATCTTGTAGCACCTACTCCTACATAGCCTAGGCTTAGAGCACCTGCATTCCATGATTCAGATATTACTCTATCACTACATGATTCATATATCAGTCAGATTGGCAGAGCATTACATGATGCTACGGTAAATATTGTAAATTTATATATGTTTATATTTATTTGTTACTATAATTTAAACATGTACAGTTTTTTTAGCATACTTAAGATCTTTTATATGTATGTAATTAGGTCTACACATACATATTGTGATTCAATTTAACTTGTGTACATGTACATGTGTGTTCTATAGGGTCTTAGTGATAATCTGTTGCATTTTGGAGATCTTCAAACCCTGATAGATCTTGCACAACATGAGTCAAACGTATGTTATGTATTTTTAATTATATATTTGATAGATATATATTGTACATATGATATAATACATGCACATGTAAATGTATGATTTAATAATTTTACAAATTTCTTTCATTTGACACAGGGTTCAAATCCAGATCGTAGAGCCTTTTTTAAGGTTAGGGATCAAGAGGGGGATGTGGTTGATCTAGTTTACACATGTCTATTTTATTGATGTTTGGATATTTTATATATATATACATGTCATTTCAGATACTTTGATATGGAGGTGTATGTTATTTCAGATACATGTGCTATTTCAGATACTTTTATATGGATATGTATGTTATTTCAGATACATGTCTTATTTCAGATACTTTTATATGAATGTACATGTTATTTTAGATATATTTGATACATGTGGTATTTTAGAGACATTTGATGTGGTATTTTGGAGACATTTTATATGGTATTTTGGATACAATTTACATGGGTACATACATTATTTCATAGATGTGTTATTTTACATAGATGTACATATTATGTTCATGTCTTATGTTCATGTTGAATGTATGTATATTTTCAATATTCATATTTTTATTTCATAGATCATGTGTTATTTTTTAATGTATGCGTTATAATATGTAATCAATAAATTTAATACATATTTAAGAACATAAAGAGTACTAGTTAATGTCTTATGTACATGTTAAATTGATCTTTTAATGCCTTAATCTTTTATGTTTATGTATGTGTTATTCATGTTTCTATATATGTTATTCATCTTAATGCCTTAATATAAGTGTAATGAACTATATTTAATGACATGTATTAAGGGGAGATCCTAAATTATACAGAAGAATGTAGACTAAAATGTATTTTTTATTTCATAGATGTATGTATATATGTTCATGTTAAAAGTAGACATGTATGTTTTCAGTATTCATGTTTATGTATATGTTATTGTTTTTAATGCCTTAATCTATGTATAATTAACTATATTTAATGACATGTCTTAAGGGGGGATCCTAAATTATACATATATAAGAATGTAGATTAATGCACAGGTAAGAATATAACATATACATGTACATTAGAACATATAAAGAGTATGACCTAAAGAATGCATGTTACAACATTTAATTACTAAAATTTAGTGCATATAAGAACATAAAGATTATATACAAACATATAGAATGTATCATATAAAAACATAAAGATTATATACATAAATACATAAGAGCATTAACAATCATAAGAAAACATAAACAATGTATATAAATACATGCAAATACTAAATGGGTTGTCTTAAGGAGAGGTCCTAAAAGTGGTACTAAGGGGATGTCCTAATAGGTGGTCTTAAGGTGGGGTTAAGTAATAGGTAGTCCTAAGGGAGGTCCTAAGAGTTTGTCTTAAGTGAGATATCCATGTCTAATTTAAATAAAAATAACAAAACATGTCTAATTTTGCATATCCAAGATAAATGATCCAATGTATAAAAATTTATAAAACAAATATCCTATCAACATTAAATGTGAAAGTATAAGAGCTATATAGACATAGCTAAACTAGAGCTCCACAATAAGTGCATAAGTAAACTAGAGCTCCACAAACATTGTATTGTTAGGATCCTCTCTAGTTTGTATTTTCTCTAGAAGTTTTTCATGTTATTCAATAGACAGTTTCCACTTTTGATTTCCACCATGTCCTCTTCTTTGTATTGCTTCAAATTGTAACTCTGTTGCTATAACATGGTTACTATAATGTAAAACTTTTCATCTAGGCTTGTATTTAATAAATTCAATACCACTATCAGTTATCCCTATTTTTTCATAATGTGTTCCTTCAATAACAACTAATTCAATTGGATATGATTGTTCATCAACATCTATAATTCCTTCTAGCAACTTGTATTTTTCTTTTGTGCATATTTAAAAGATAATAGTCCACATTTTTTGCATTAACTAGTAAGGATTGAACTACAAAAATATCACCTGCATGTATATAAAAATAGATATATATAAAATAATTTTTAAATGAATATACATATGTATGTATGTATGTATGTATGTATATGCACACAAACCTGCCATAACTAAATTAGAAACGTACTCATAATCAGCTGAATTTATAGGATCATGAATGTCAATGTCAATGTCAGCATCTTCAAAAGGAGGCTTTCTAACTATCTCCTTCAAATCCCAATGTGAAACATATCCATTCACAATATTTTCACATACACTCACTGAATTGTCCTTAATACAGTCATCACAAAAACATGTTTTCTTTCTTACTTTAATTACTGGAGGTTTGTGGTTTCCTGTAGTCATCACTTGATATAAACTTTTAATACCAGGAATCGTTTAACAATTGTAAGGATTAGATTGATCTATATCTGTTACAAATACAAAAAGTAATTTTCATTTTTCAAAATAAATATTTAATAAAAAACTCAAGAATTTGAAAAATGCATTAAAAATAAATATAAAGTTCACCTTTCACTTCCCAAAAGTAATGCTTATTGTATTCAGTATCTCGAGTAGTAAAATGAATTTTGCACCATTCAACAATTTGATTTGCACTCTCTATCCTATTCTGTATGTACATACAACACACATATATATAATTTAAAATATATGCTACTAGTATTAAACATGCACATTAAATGCATATTTACATGCAAGTTCATGTTGTCAAAGTGCACGCTTTATATATGCTCCTACTCCTTCATGCTCCCCTTTTCCATGTCCATTTAGCATGTTGCATTGCTAACCAATTATATGCTTTTGCAGTTTGAATTGTCCTATGAACATGAAATGATAAGTAGAAACAATTATCTGTGTACATGTATCAAATTGAAATAGGCATGTACAAATAAATATAAGTTAAAATAAAGTTAAATGAATGTGTAAGTTCATGTATACTAACCTAGACATCCATCAAACCAAATCCACTACACTTAAACATTTATTCCATGATTTCTAGGATCTTCAGAGAACATTGTAAAAAAATGAGCCACATAACTCCTATCATGAACTCTATCATCACTAATATAGAAATGAACCTCTTCGGTGATGATGCGTTCATTTTCATCCAACCTTTCTATCTCATTCACCTCAAATTGTGCATGTCTATAGGTCACTTGCACAAATATTGCAACTTGTTTAGAATGATAATATTGCCCTTGAAGCTTTATTTGAGGTGGTAATGTATAATTCTCAAAAAAATCTACAACTGAAAGTATACAACCAAGTGAAAAAAAAAATTTGAAATCATGAAATTGTTTAGCTTGCCATCGTGCACCATGACAATGTTGGATATGTGGATATACCAATGGACAGAACTTGGTCATAAACTCATCATAATGCAATTCACTCTCCTTCAATAAAATTTTTTTGGATTCATCTCCTACCTTTTGGTATGTCTCATATTCATATCGCATCCATGAAATTGGTGTTGATTCATTAATGTTCTCAATTTGCATTAAAAATTTGTGTAAATCTCCACAATCTTTACACTGATTTTTGATGCATTGCACTTTGAGCTAATATGAATCTTCTAATTTATCACATAATATGGACTTCACAAATTGTGTTGTACTACTAGGGATGACCAAATTAGGATCAAGTATTGCCATAACTTTTTTATATGATTGCAAGTGTAAACCAAATTTAATATGATTTTGACAACAACAAGTTTCACACATCTTATTTATGTGTACAAAGGAAGGATGCAAACTCTCAAACATTCTCTAACATATTTAGACATTTAAAAATTTTTGCTTGAATGTTTGAAATAATTCACTTTGAGTTATATCTATGAAATGTTTTGGATGTTCAATTTCGGCCCCTATCTCTTGATCTTTAATGTGTATAGTATCATGTCTATTGGAAGAAACACAAGAATGTGTGGTCCAAAATTCAATAACTTGTCTTGATACATCTTCAAAAAAATTGTCTTTTTAAGGAACTCTACAAATATTCACCTAGTTATTCTCAATGTTATCATATAGCATATTTCTCCTCTTGATATATCTCTAAATAATTCTTTTAGATATATGTAGTACATCCAAAATTGCATGTACCTATTTTCTATGTGTCAATTTTCTTCTAGATACAGTAGTCATCAATGCTCTACATGCATTACACAAATCACCTCCTCAAACTGTGTTGTCAATTTTGTTATAAGTATTTTACAAGTTTGTAACTATGGTTTTATTAATATTATGCACATGGTTTTTCCTTTTATCAACATCCAAAAACTCCAAAATAGGTCTCATATCTTTTCTTCTAAATAACTTGACAAATAATTGTGCCCATACAAATATACTTTTATCTTTGAAATATTCATCCCACATGTTTTGACAATACTTTCTAATAGTGTTATCATTTATCATATCTTTAGATGGAATTTGGTTAAAAAGTAGTTCCTCATCCAAATCCATCAAATTTTCTATGCCTTTTAATTTGTTTCTATCATTAGAACTGCCAATTTCTTCCTCTTCATTACTTTCATTCTCTTCATGAATCTCATCTTTTTCAGGAATTTCAGTAGATTGGTTTTGGTTATGTTTTGTATGACCTTTCATTTTGTCATCTCTTATTCTATCATATTTCCTTGATCTTTTCCTTTTATTGCCCATTGGATACTTTAATCTATAGAAACAAAAATTTAATTTATATTTCACTAAATACTAGCTAATGCTTCAATATAGAATGTACATAAAAATAAGTAGATGAAAAAAAATACCTTAAAAATATTCAATCCTTTGTAGTTTTGATTAAATCCATGAAATTATCACTAAAAATGGCTTCAAAAATTATTGTCTTCTCAAAATGCTCCTTTATTTTTCACTATTTTTTATATTTATTTAAAAAAAGAAAAAAGAAAAAACAAGTTTTATTTTATATGAGATGGAGAAATTAACCGTTGGTAGTTTGCTAGGCTGACAAGGGTTATGGCCGACACCCTTTCGACCAAAAGGGTTTCAAACGTAACTGTCTATGTGACATCCTAAGTGGTAGCCACACAAGCAAAAATAAGAACTTCTATAAACATCTCACTTTGAAGGCCAATTTGACCTACTAAAATGGAGTTTTCTTTAAAACTAAAAATATACTTCTGTAGGTCTCGAAGTCAAGATTATGATCAGATAAATTTTTTATTATTTTGATTATGGATAATATGTTATAATTTGAAAATGTTACAAATAAGTATTTTAAGATTTAGGAAGATGTCCATTCAAAAATAATAATAAATAGTAAATCATGTTCAACAGTTATTATTTTTTAATTCTATACTAAAGGAGAGAGTTTTCTTCAAGAATATGTAATTTAAATATATATATATATATATATATATATATATATATATACATATATATATATATATGTATGTATATATATATGTATATATATGTACATATATATATGTATATATATATATGTATATATATATATATGTATATATATATATGTATATATATATATATGTATATATATATATGTATATATATATATATATATGTATATATATGATGATGAAAAAAGTTTGACAACAGAAAAAACTGTTAATTTCTAATAACTTTGACTTTGACTAGTTATAACTTGAAAAATAGTAGCTAAATTTCAATTTTTCCCTTTTGGTGCACTAGGTACACATGTCAACTCTAACATATTCCATAATCAGACCAAAATATGATCATTTGCATATAATTGTTTGACGAGAAAAAAACTCTATATTTTCAGCATTCAAAAAAAATTCAAAAATAGACTTTAAAAATTCAAAAATAAATAAATTTTTCTCATAATTTTTTTTAAAAAATTATAGACATAAACTTCATCCAATTTTACACATTTCATTAGTTTACATCATCTTCAAATTCTAAACACAAATGCCACTTTTATGTCATTAAATTTGAAGAGTTTAAATTCTGATATCTTTTTCCTTTATAAAAGGTGACACAAGTTTGTGCTTTTACCCCCCATCCAGAAGAGATGAGGGCCATCTCAAGCCTAACTTGAATCAAATTTTTTCCCAATTTCTTTTTAGACCAAGTGAAGTCAAAACCTTGAAGATCAATATCAATCAAATCATTCATTCTCAAGAAATTCTCCAAGTCTTGCATTTTATTTGAAAAGTCCTCTAAGCCCCTCATTTCCTCCGAAGGGTAGAGCGAGGTGTTAAAGTCTACCATGCATAAAATATTTTCTTGTCACATGGAATCAACCACACTAGTAGCCTCATCCTAGAAAGCAAGTCTACCATTACGAGTGTTGGGGGCATAGAAACTAAACAAATTCCAACTACTAGTTTGGGTGATGAAGCTTCTGACAACAAAATGGGTATTGATGAAGATAACCACACCTGACTCCTTGTCTAGATTCCACATTGTACCAATGCCACCAGAAGCTCCATTAGCATCACTATAAGAAAATTTAGCCCCTAGCCATGTGTAATTAGCCACTTTAGAGAAAACCTACTCATACATTTTCACTTCTTGCAAAAGAATCATATCAGTATTAAGTTCAATGATATTTTGTTTGATTTCATACTGCTTCCTAGGGCTATTAATCCCTCTCACATTTTAGGATATGATCTTCATCTCCTATGGTTCTAGGTTTCCTTGAAGGTTTTTCATTTCCCATGTGCTATATCCTTTTCTATTTCCTTTTGACGGATGTTTCTAATCAGAGGTCTTCCAACTCTCATGGTTGATCCAACATCAACCCTATTTTCCCACCTAGGCTTTCTCATTGGGACCTTCCATTTAGCATCATTGCTAAGGAATTTGAGGCTTGGGCCCTCAAAGTTGGGGGAAAACTTCAACAATACCTAGTAGAGAGATCACCAGGGTTCCATTTGTGAGTAGTGAGCCAAACCCCAAGTTAAGGGGTGGGTTGCAAGAGTTACAACTCCATCAACCACCATTTCTTTGTTCAGTAGTTCTCCACTCAGATAAGTCGGTTGTAAGATCTGTGTGTCAATAGTCTCACCCTCTTCATGTACAATAGTGTTCATTTTGTTGATCCAATCACTTATGGTCTTCTCACCCTACCCATCATCATTCACTCTTATAGGGGTTTTGACTTTCTCATCAATTTTACTAGGGGTTCCTTTCAGATTTTGAAGATTCTCCATGAAAGTTTAATTCAAATTGACTGGTTCTATTAGGAATAAATCATGGATAAAAATAAAAAATTAAATGTAAATTTAAGTAATATCATAAAATAATAGATCACACAAAAAATCACAGAAGACACCAAGATTTAACATGGTTCACCAAATCCCTAGGCTACGCCCACCAAACAACAAGTCTGATATTATTACAATCCAGTGATAACAACCTGATTACAATCCGTAGTCCCTTATAGCTCAATACCGCCGCAAGAACCAATTTTTACATCACCTTATAAAACACTTTTATACAAGTATTTTACCACTTTAGGGTTATAATTAATAATTACATGTTGGCCCAAAATCCTGATAAAATAGGGCCCAAAATTTATTTTTTAGGCTGATGCCTCAAGCCCCAAAGAATTTATGAAGTATGTACAGTACTTTCCTAATCAGTCACCACAAACTAACAATCTCCCAGTTGGGGATTGATCAAGCTCCATACTAAACAACAATCTCCCACTTGGAGACTAATCCTATAGCTATGTCACTACTCCATGAGGCTCCCACTAGATCAAACCACCTTGGACTCTGTTGTTCTATTATTCATGTTTAGTCTAGAAGACCAATCGAATGAAGAGGAGTTTAGCTTCTTCCATGTCACTACCTTGGTAAACATATCTGCTAGATTTTCATCTATATGTATCTTGTCCAGCTTTAACTATCCATCCTCCAAAACTGATTGAATGAAATGGTACTACAATTGTATGTGTTTGGTCTTAGAATGTAGAGTTAAATTCTTCACAAGATGAATGGCACTCTAACCATATGCAAAAAAATAATTATCTTTTTGAGGATGTCCCAATTCTTCCAAGAAGAATTGAAGCCATATCATCTCCTCGGTTGCTTCTATAGCAGCAACATACTCTTCCTCTATAGTGGATAATGCATTAACCTTTTGTAACTTAGAAACCTAGCTCACGGCTACCCTACCAATAGTAAAGACATAACCTGTAGTACTCCACCTAGCATCAATATCCCTTGCCAAATCTGAGTCAACATAGCCATATAAATTAATAATAGAGCCCCCAAAGTATAAACACTTATTGGATGTTCCTCTCAAATACCTAAGAATCCATTTGACTGCATTCCAATGCTTAATTCTTGGATGACTCATATACCTACTAACGATTCTCACTGCATGTGTAATATCTAGCCTAGTGCATACCATAGCATGCATCAAGCTTCCTACAACTAAAGCATAGGGTAACTTGGACATCTTATCCTCCTCTTCTTGTGTCTTGGGACACATCTCCTTAGTCAACTTCAAATGACCAGGTAAAGGTGTGCTAACAGCTTTAGCATTCTCCATAGAGAGACGTTGCAACACTTTCTCAACATAATCAACTTGAGATAACATCAATTTCCTGTTCTTCCTATCTCTACAAATCTTCATACCAAGGATTTTTTTTGCTGCCCCCAAATTCTTCATAGCAAATGCATGTGCTAACTGGCATTTTAGCACCTTAATATGATCCATGTTAGACCTAGCTACAAGCATATCATCAACATATAAACATAAAAAAATGTAGTTTTCATCATCTAAACTCTTAAAATAAACATAGTGATCTAAATGACACTTGTGATATCCATGCTCATGCATGAAATTGTCAAATTTTAGATACCATTGCCGAGGTGCTTGCTTCAAGCCATATAAACTTTTCTTCAATTTGCACACTAAGTTCTCCTTACCTTTGACCTCAAATCCCTATGACTGAGCCATATGTATCTCTTCATCCAAATAACCATGAAGGAAGGTTGTTTTAACATCAAGCTACTCTAACTACAAATCTTCAATAGCCACAAGACTTAAAACAATATAGATAGAAGTCATCTTAACAACAGAAGAAAATATCTCATCAAAATCAATGCCCTTTTTCTATGCAAATCCTTTTACAACTAACCTAGCTTTAATTCTTTTCTTACCTCCATCCTCTTCTTTTAAACTATAAACCCACTTATTTTGTAAAGCTCTTTTACCTGCAAGTAACTTGCATAAATCCCATGTCTTGTTTTTTAGCAAAGAGTCCATTTTGTCTTTCATTGCAAACTCCCACTGAATCTTGGTATCCACCTACATAGCTTCATCATAACATTCAAGTTCACCAGTATCAAAAAGAAAAATTGAATACAAAGAGAGAGAAAATCTTTTTGGAGGCCTAATTTGCCTTCTTGACCATCTAACATTCACTGGTGTGTGTGGTATTTTTTGTTGTGATTGTTGCACATCATGACAAATGGTTGGAACATTATCTTTTGGAGTATCATCTAGCACTACATAATCATTTTCTTTCTTCTCATGTTGTTGTAATAGATCTTTGTACAACACTTTCTCATCGAATATGACATCCTTGCTTCTCACAATTTTATGATTTTCAAAATCCCAAAGCCTATAACCAAATTCATTAATGCCATATCCAACAAATACACATTTCTTTGACTTAGCTTCTAGCTTAGTTCTATTTTCAGAATCTATGTGAGCAAATGCTTCACAATCAAAGGTCTTGAGAAAAGAATAACTCACCTTCTTACCAATCCATGCTTCCTATGGAATACCACAACCCAAAGGAGTAGAGGGACCTCTATTAATCAAATATATAGTAGTATTGACCTCATGCTCCTTGCACGCTCCATTATAGTCTTGTTCATGCGTTCAACCACTCCATTTTCCTATGGAGTCCTTGGAATAGTTTTCTATCTCCGAATACCATTAGTGAAGCAATAATCTTCAAATTCATGATTGCAATACTCACCACCATTATCAAATCTGAGACATTTTAATGTCTTACCAATCTCATTTTCAACCAAGCATTTCTATTTCTTAAAAGTTTGAAATACATCAAATTTCTATCTAAGGAAATAAACCCATACTTTTCTAGTTGTGTCATCAATAAATGTAAACTAATAATGAGAGCCACCAAGGGAAGATACCTGAGCCAGTCCCCATATATCGGTATGCACAAGCTCTAATTTCTCCTTTTTGTTTTCTTTCCTAGTCTTCACAAAACTTACTCTCTTTTGTTTTCCATACATGCAACTTTCATAGAAATTTGTATTAATACATTTTAGACCTAGTAAAACTTTATTTGAATGAAGTACTTTCATACCTTTCTCACTCATGTGCCCAAGTCTGTTGTGCCATGATGTTGTATCAAAATTTATAGCACCTATTTGTTCTCCCTACTCAATAGCAACAATTGTTCCTAAACATTCATTTTTCTCTAAAACAATTAAAGTAGAAGGAACAATATGACATGTACAAAGACATAAGGTTCCTACTTTCACACCTTTTGCTATTAACAGTAACTACGGAACCCTCATCACTGAGTTTCCCTTCTGAAATTAAATTTCTACTCAGCCTTGAAACATACCTTGCCTCATGTAGTAGCCAATGATTCCCATTCTGCAACTTAATCTTATTTTTTTCCTTTCCAACAATCTGACAGGGTTTGTTAATCCCCAAATAAAAAGTTCAAAATCCCCTTGTACATAATCAATGAAATAACCTCTATGAGGTGTAGCATGAAATGAAGCACCAGAATCTAAAACCTATAAATCATCAACACTTTCTAAAGATAGAAGGAAAGCATCTTCTTTGGATTTGTTACTCACCACATTTGCCTCCTTGTCTCCATCTAATTTATCTCCTTCATTTTTCTTTCGATTCCAACAATCTTTCTTTTTGTGCCCTGGTTTCCCATAGTACCAGTAGTCGTTCGGTCCTCTCAATTGAGACCTCCTCCCCTTTGATTTTTCTCTTGATTTGTCACGATTTTTGGAATTACTTCCCCTCTTAGTTGTTCTGCCCCTACTTTGTGCATTTAAAGCACTTCCTGCTGTAGATCCACCTGAGGTTTTCCTACAAGTTTCCTCACTCAAAAAAACACCAATCACATCATCATATTTTAGGGTACTAGATCCAAGAATAGAATTACTCATAGCCATTACCAAGCCATTTCAACTTTCAGGAAAAAAACACAAAATTAAGAGAGCCCTAATTTCTTCATCAAAATTGATACCCATAAAAGATAACTGACTAGTAATAGTATCAAACTCATTTAAATGATTTGCAATGGATCCACCTTCTACCATTTTTGTATTAAATAAATGCTTCAGGAGAAATACCTTGTTTGAAATGGAGGGCTTTTCAAAAAGTGTTACTAGGGTTTTCATCAACTCTTCTGTTGTCTTTGCTTTTGTAATATTAAATGCCACCGATGTTGCCAGGCATAATCAAATGCTTCCAAGTGCCTTTCTATCCAAAAGATCTCATTCATCATTTGACATAGATCCCTAATTCTTGGCTTTACCTTGTAATGACTTCCATAAATCCTTCTAATATAGATAGTCTTCTATTTGCATCTTTTATAACTAGAAGTTCTACCCATTAAACCTATAAACCCTTAGCTTACCCTCATCCCACTCAACCATGAGACTTTCCTATAGAGGATAACTGAAAAAACAACCTCGCTCTGATACCACTTGTTAGGAATAAACCACGGACAGAAATAACAATTACATGCAAATATAACTAATATCATAAAACAATAGATCACATAGAAAAGCACATAAGACACCAAGATTTAAGGTGGTTCACCCAATCCCTAGGCTACATCCATTGAATAGCAAGTCCGATATTATTACAATCTAGTGATGACAACTTGATTACAATCTGTAATCCCTTACAGCTCAATACCACCACAAGAACCAATTTTTGCATCACCTTATAAAACAATCCCTAACTCTAAGCCCTTTTACACAAGTATTTTACCACTTTAGAGTTATAATTAATAATTACATGTCAGCCCAAAATCTTGATAAAATAGGGCCCAAAATTTATTTTCCCCCAAAGAATTTATGATGTATAGTACTTTCCTAATCAGTCGCCACAAACTAATAGTTTCTATATTTTTGTGAGTTTTGGATGTTAGGGCCATTTCAGTTGTTTTTGAGCTTTCAACCACCTCCACACCTAGTGACGAGACTTTTCTCTTGAGTTTATCACCCTTCAAATAATCCACAAACAAATGACTGAAGCTGTTGTATTTTTGGCAAAAGGGACCAGCATTCTCATAAATTAATAGTTTCGACGAAGTACCCCATTTAGACATTAGATGCACCATGGTTGGTAAGGGTTTGTTCATACCCATATTCACACAAATCCTAGCAAAACCCAGTTTAGTTTTTGAGCTAGTTATTGAATCCATTTTAATGAACTATCCAAAGGAGTTACCAATCCATCTAAATACAACTTGTCCAAGAATTACAAAGGGAACCTAGGAAAACATATCCAGACTAGAGCATATCTATAGAGATCACTCTTTGGGCTAAATCCTAGTTTCCATTTTGCCAACAACAATTGGTGTTTACCAAAGTTTCATGATCCTACCATGTCTCAATCCTGGTCTTTTTCAACTGCGAATTTAAATAGGAAGAGGGAGCCAATCATCATGGAAATGGAAACTGAACCCATTAGTTTCCACTTCGTTGAGCACCATTTTCTAACCATATATAACATAGGTTAGAATGAGACAAACTTTCCAACAAGGCACAGGGTAAACCTTGAGGAAATTGAATCCACCATAGAATTAAGTAGTGAAATTAGAGGCCTAGTGGATCCTAAGGAAAATGTGGGTTTCTCACCAAAGTCCATTGGAGTCTTGCATCTGACATCCCCTAGCTAGTTTGACTTTGGGGCTACCATTGTTATGGCTACCATCATGGGACCACCCAAGGGTTTGGGGCCCAAATAGGCATAGTCGCCAGGAACAACACAAGGTTTCATCAAGAAAGGAGTGTCATCTTGATGTAGAATGCAGCCATTCTAAGATTTAGTGACCAGCTCCAAATCTAGACAAATAGGAGCTAGTTCTAGTAGGGGTAAAGGTGGAGGGGGGATCCATCTCTCCCAAGACTTAGAGGGCATGGAAGCGGGAAGAAGGCCAAAGTGATAAGTTGTAGAACGGTACGTTGCAAATCAATGAGTATTGATTTGTTAACAATAACACCCCTCCCATTATTACTTACCATGATTTGCATGGATTTGAACCTATGATTAAGTTTTAATACCGCTTGTTAGAAGTAGTGGTTTTCATTAAACCAAAAGATCAACCTATTAAGTGCAATACAACTAGTAGACTTATAGAAGATACAAAAGCCCATCAAACCATGCCACAAATCCCTAAGAGTGATGCTAAGACATTGCCAACATAAAATGCTACTTCTATTTTTTTTCAGTACAATTATGTGAGTCTTTATTGAGAGAGAGAGAGAGAGAGAGAGAGAGAGAGAGAGAGAGAGAGAGAGAGAGAGAGAGATGACTTAACAAAAGTGGACATAACTGCAACATCTTCTCAACAATTTTGTTCCTTTCAATCCTTAAAACACACCTCTCTAAGATGAATTTATTCAAACAATAAAATCCCTAACTGAAAAATATTTATTAGAAACAAAGGGTTCCTAATGACCTACTCCATTGGTGGTTACTTGAGCATTATTAGAGGATTTGGGAAAAAATAATGACTTTGGGAACTCTTCCAAACTGAAAAAAGAGAGAGTGACCAGTATGGGGGTCTTTTAGAATGTCTAGGATGCCCATACATAATTTTAACATTAGCCCAACAATCTTACCATTCAAGTTATCAAACTACTCCTAGAGTTTCTTATAGAGAAGCATCTAGTGAATCGACATTGAAATTTTGTGAGAGAAAACATTGAAACTATTTTTCATGGCTTATTCTTATACATGAAATTATGTTCTCTCTAATCTTCAAAAATGTATCTCTAAGATAAAAATTTGTATTCAGAAATGTAAGAATAGAAACTATAATTGTGTAAGCATTATTAGAAATAGAGAGTTCTATATGGTTTACTCCATTTGTTCTTTTTTGTGCATACTTTCATAACATAGATATTTTCACCTATTTGGTTCACTTAACATTCTCACAATATTCAACTAGAAGATAGGAAGAGCCGCAAGACCTACATCTATGCATAGTTAGTTCATAAGAGTTGGTGTGCTTACTCTTTAATGTTGTGGTATTTTGACTAGATTGTCAGAAACAAAACCATGGTCA
Organism: Cupressus sempervirens; assembly: GCA_028749045.1. Lineage (NCBI taxonomy): Eukaryota > Viridiplantae > Streptophyta > Pinopsida > Cupressales > Cupressaceae > Cupressus > Cupressus sempervirens. Next base: position 370,697,491 of record CM053784.1, on the reverse strand, counting down.
AATTTCTTTTGACTTTTCAGACTGTTTATTTTTTCTTTAGTGTCAACCTCTTTAAAAAAAAATGTGATCATTAAATCATGTGTAACTTTTTAAGAATCTCTATCATGATAGTTTTAATATTAAATCAGTCTTGCAATTTTATTTTAGAGCCACGTATACAATTTTATTTGGAATGTTGTATATGCATTATGGATTGAATTTTTTGAACAATAATGTCTTTAAGTACTTTGACTTTACAAATGATCTAAGCACATTGCTATCATTTTTTAAATGCTTTGTGTGTGGTCGTTTTTCAATTTAGCATCTTAGTATACCACACCCACCCCCGGCTCCTGCCCCCACCGCCCACACATACGTAGACATATTTACGTAAACACATATATGCACATTTATACATTTACATGTATATCTATATTTGTGTGTGTGTGTGTGCGCGCGTGCGTACGTGCGCACACACATGCACACACATGCACACACATAGTTACATACTTACAATTTGATAAGAAGATTTGAATTTTATTGTGCTTTTAAAAGAATTTTTAGAATATTAGACATAATTCATTTATTAGACATTTTAAAAACATGAAATATATTATAAAATAATACTTAAAATATTAATTACTTATTTATAATTAAAAAACAAATGAAAATACTAACATGAAATCACAAAATTTATTATTTTGCACTTTCCTTATAATTTTAAAGAATGAATCTTGGAAGAAGAATTGGTTGAGTAAAATTGATCAAGATGATTAGAATTCAGGTCATTTGAAATTTAAGATAAAGTTGAAATTACGTCTTGAACAATTTTAATAAAATTAATACAATCTCAATCCTTACTTTCAATTAGAATAGAACGAAACCAATAACATAGCATAATGTTTGAGATCTATTTAATTCCCTAGCATAATATGGTATGCATCATCTACACATACATAGTTTTGGAATCTTATGGATTATATGGTTCTGTAAATGATTTAAGAGGCGACGAAGCTTAGAATTGACACTTTTTGCTTTTTAGTTGCATCCGTCAATTGCGGACCCCTCCTTAAAATCGCCATCATTTCGTATGAAATCGCAAGAAATTTTGTGTCGATTATAGGATCTAAATAGCAAAACATGAAAAGATACCGTGTTGAAAACTTTCGTTCTATTGATTCTCATTATGTCTACCAGTACTTGGTATGTTTAACTTGCAAGGCATTTCTTGTTGGACATGTCTACCTAAATTAACATCATAGACGTTTGAGGGACGATACTAGAACCCGCGATTGAGACCCGAAATGGCTAAACAGCCAACCGAATGGCTAATTATTATAATTTATTAATTATTTAAAAATTATAAAATAATTTTATTTTTATTTTAATAATATTTTATATCTGTCAAATCACAGTCATTCGGTTGGCTGGATAGACGTTTCCATTGAGAACTAACTCAATTTCATTTATTTAAAAGTATACTATTTTATTCAAACGTTCAGTGATATTATTGACCAAATAGTAAATCATCAAATAATAGGGGAGACGATGGAGTAGCCACCCATGTTTCAAAGATGGTTATTGTAAGAATTTGGCTTAGGCCAGAATTCACTCAAGAACTAAAGAACTCAACACAAGCACACAGTAGACCAAAATAGACAAAGTATGATCAGAATGACGATATTCATTCAATAACTGGATTGAGAGTACACTAGGAGTGTCTGAATATAAAGGCCTCAGGAGAGCTTTTAGAATGCATAGAAGTTAGCATCATGATATGTCATACAACCAAGCACATGTCCACCAGATATGGATTATCCTCTATTAAGCACGAGATTAAGTGCGATGATGTGAGGATAAGCCTACAATGGTGTAGCACACAAATCAGTAGTGTAGACAACATGTGCTAAATGAGGAGTGCTGATAATTGTGTTGTCAACATGACAACTCAGTGAATGATGCATACTCCTATGTTGTAGACACCATGTGCATAATTACAGTTGCATAACTCAATAAGAGTTCACACACTCCTAAGTGTCTCACCTAAAATAATAATAAAATAATGCAAAATAATTAAATAATGCATTAACCTAAGTAAAACTTAAGTAAGTGTAATAAGTAAATACTTAATTATACCAACAGTTACATTCAGTGTTATAAATCTTTCTAATTATCATCCATAATAAACTTTTCAAAATAATAGCATATGTATTAATAGCTGATCATACATGTACTAATAGTTAATCATTTTTTAACTTTCTTGGTTGATGATTGGTATATTTGTGCAAAAAGTACTAATTTTTTGGTGACCAACTATTGGGAGGTGAACATAACAAGTTATGAATGTTTTAAAATGACACTTTTAGATGACCTCACGCTCTATGAGCTCTACACAGAGCTTTATAAATGTAGAAAGGTGAAAAAGTCATCTTTACTCTTTCACTCACCTACAAAAGTTCACCAAAAATATTGACAATTTTTGATGTACAAATTAGAAGTTGTGGGTGTGTGAAGTTAGCTTGAATAGCTACTAGACCATCTCCCCTAGTAAAAAGTTGTAATTAGCTAGGACCATATACTTAATAAACCATTGATGCCACAATTGTCAACAATGGTATATGTATAGTATGCATAGTATTGTGAATATATTTTGATCTTGGTAATTAATAATGCATTTTGTTTAACCATAATCAAGTTCAATTTTAAAGTAAATTTTAATTATTTAAATTAGTCCCTATCTTATTATTAAGGCAGGGAATTAAAGTTTTTAGTTTCCTATGCATACATTAATTTGATCAACTCAAAAAATCTGATATAATAATTGAAGTTTTTTTTATTTTAAAAATATTTTTCGTACATAAATTTCTATTTTGTATGGTCATTCCTAATTTTTCTTAATTTTTCTTTAAAAATAAATAAAAAATTGACATACAAATATATAAATGTCAATTTTTATGTCATTTATTAGTGATATTGATAGTTGTCAAGGGCTATGTTTAGTGTACACTATGTTAGTGGGATATTGTGATATGAGAAAAGAAAAATCAAACATCTAGATTTAAAATTTCTTCCAACTTCAAATATTTACTTCAAATTTTATATTTTTTAAGTATAAGATTTCTGGATTCAGTGTCACACGATAAAGATCTACTTCTTATATTGAACTATTCCAGTTTTATATCTACCTAGGAGACTCATAATATATTATAAATAATATAAAAATTAAATAGTATTGTTATATATTGTAAATAGTATAAAAATTAGATGTTAAGATATATATATATATATATATATATATATATATAAGTTAGTTTCTGAATTTAAAAACTAGTAAAAATAAGGGCTGATCCAAAAATAAAATGTTGCCCCAAACTAGAGTATCCCAATATGTAATAGTAAAACTACCAATAACCATAACCATAATGTATACAAAACCTATACTTACGAGGAGTCTACAAAAGCATCAAAAACAAGCCCACTTTGGTAAGTGATGAAGAAAAAAGTATAACAAAAACTATTAACCAATAGAGAGCTAGCTCTCCTTATTCTGGTCCTTCCCCTCGAGCTTGTCCAACATCAATTGCAACCAGTCATTGGTCAGAAACTTATGCACATTAGTATTCTTTATTTCATTTATGAAACTACATGCTAATGATTTCAACAATTTATCAATTACTATTATTATTTATTTTTGTTAATATAAATTAATAAGCATTATATTCTTACCATTCTAAGTATTCTTTCATAATACTTTAAGTCGCTTATTATTTATCATTTATCATTTTTATTTTTTTATTTCAGGTCAATTTCAGTGGAAGACTTTCTTTCAAAATTTTATTTGAAAAATTTAAACATTGAAGAAAAACCTTAGATAAGTGGTGATTTATATAAGGTCTTGATCTCCCTTCCCATTGAAGGTACTAGTGTAAGCTCCCACAAACGATTTTCCTTCATTTCTACATTTGAAAAACATAATAACTTAAAAGATATACTATCATCAAACAAGCCACCAACATAATCTCTTACAAAGTGTTTTTGTTCATTTCTCTATTTGAAAAGCACCATCATTTAAAAGTAATAACAACAATTTTTTTTTTTTGTATGTGCTTAAAATATGTCTCTTGTTTTCATCAAACTTTTTCATTGGCACAATTATTTATGTTCAAGGTTTTAAATTGGAATCAAATTATTTATATTCAAGTTATTTACTTTTGAATTAATTTCCACAATATTTTTTATTGATGTGATTAGTTGTGTGTTTTATCATAAGACCAGACTCAAGCTCGCTTAGAGCTCTAATTTTAAATTAAAAAAATTGTTCATTGTTTCATATATTTTCAACTAAGAGTCAAGTATTAAAACATATTTATTTGACCAAAGTTGTTTAAAGTTAGCTTATAATTTTGTTTGTCAATGTTACAAACATATAAAATATTCATCTTATTTTTTATTAATTAAAAATAACTTTTAATTGACATATTATATAATATTTTATAATAACATGTTCAATTAATTATTTATTTTATAATATTTTACATCATCTAGAATTTATTTTTACTATTTATAGAATATAAATTTAGATTTATAATTATTTTGATCAAAATTCAAAGATTGAAAGGTTTTTGTTCCAATTAGATTTTAGAAGACATAATCATAAATAAATGTATGAAACATTCATTAAAAATAAAAAATAAATTATCTTATTTTTATTGACTAATTTAATTTTATTAAACAATGTAATATTTCGAAAATATACATATAATTTCATAGTTATTTCTTCCTTCTATGAATTTTTAAATGCACAAGTTCATTTTCACGATTGTCTGAGGTATCAAGGAAAAAATTCTCTCTTATTTGATGAACATTACTCTCATCAATTATACTTAACCTATCAAATTACATCCACTTTATAATGCTTAATTTATGATTTCAAGGATTAAAGAATGTAATAATTGTATCATATAGTCACTTAAAACTGTTTACACAGGTAATGCACGTCACTGATTCGCTGCTTCCTAAAGGGAGAAAATAATAGTAAACAACGCATCTCACTAAATGTTGTTAAAAAATCCTTCGCCTCACTACCCAGTTTACTTTGAAAAAAACATTATGCAAAATAATGCAGTCAGAATCAGGAGATGTCGAGCTGTATTCTTGTGACGAAAGCTAAACGCCGATGCCAATTTCCAGTCATGATGTGACACGAATTTGATTTCTACAATTATCCGCTGCGTGTGTTTAGTTAGTCAATACTTTTTTTGGCGCGTTCTCGCGCTCCCCGACAATTGAGTCCCACGTTATCGTTTTCAAGGGGAAATTAATTACTTGGATTGCCAGAATGGAATACCTATTTCATGCTCTACAAAATCATTCCGCCTCAGTTCCCGCCGCGCTATATTTCGCCTTTTTATTGCGACCGAATTCTGTCAATCTACGGAAACCCCCACAAATGCAATCTTCAAATTCAGTGAAAACTCAGCCAAGTTAAATTGTTTGATCCGGACGGAATTATATTTGTTTTAGCATTTTAATTTATTCTGCGGGAAAATTATTGTAATACGAAGACGGGCTTGCCTCCGGTACCCGCGCCTGCTTGTTTGGACTGCTTAATGACTCTTGCAGTTAACTTTCTTGTATGTTACTAGGCTGTCTGCTTCAATTGACATAAATTTTCATGATCGCAACTTTTCATAAAACCTGCTTTGACTAGGAAAGAGCCTTAAAAGAAGCCCCTCAGGTTAATTTGGTGGCATACTTAGAACTTCTAAATCATAAGTTGGATTTCTAATTATTCATCTATAATCTAGGGGAGACTAGCTAGTCACCTATCCCCCAATTATCTCTAATAAAAGGTCCCAAAAAAAATTAGCATATATACTAATAGTGGATCACACATGTACCGATCAATTTTTAGCTTTATTGATTGCCGATTGGTCCATTTGTGCAAAAATTACAATTTTTTGGTGAGCCAATTGGGAGTGAACATAACTTTTTCGGATGAATGTTTTAAAATGACACATTTAGACCACCTTGCACACTACGAATTGTATAGAGAGATTCATAAATGCAGAAAAGTTGAAAGGTTATCTTTAAGCTCTCCTGTTGTCCATGAGGTTTGCTGAAAAAATGACAAATTTCGACATACAGATTAGGAGCTCTAGGTGCTCGAAGTTCGAATTGGCTATGCAACTGACAACATGTCTGAATATTTTAGTTTATTAATTCTTAGAAATTTACAAAATAGTAAATTTATCATTAAACTCGCGACTTACCCTTGTGTTGTAAACTATTACCTTTCTTTGTTACAAGTGTTTTACATGTATAAGAAATTACTTTTACACGTTCAACCAATCTTTTGAAGGAATTTACATCTTACATATTTAAAAATTTGAACTTCAATAAATTTTCAATTAAATATAATAGAATATACATGTTAAAAATTCATAAATCAATATAAAAACAATAATAATGAAATTGAATCTTTTTATAAGTTAGCATAACAGAATTCTAAATATATGCGTGTGTGAAATATTGATAGAACTCAATATAAACATAAAGTTCTTATATGAAATATTGTACATGCATAAAAAAATTATTATCATAAACTTAAGACTTCTCCTATAAAATTGAAATCTTAAAAATTTGAACTCTATTCATGATGTGGGAGCCATGCACTCAGCAAGACTTATAATATGTGGTGGATTCTTTGTACTTCATTTAACTTCACCAATAAACCAAGGGTCCACTAAGATTGTCCAATTTTAAAGTAAACCATAAAAAATAAAATACCACAATCAATCAATAGTATAATACTCTAGAAATCTTACCTTAACTTCCTATCCGCACATCCACACAATTCTAATAATAATAATGAGAATACAAGTGGTTATTTATAATAAGGTAAAGTTCGTTCTTAAATGAATTGAATATAACAATGTATTTTCATGTCTCTCACTCTATTCTATCTTTATCAATATATTTAGCGTAGTGTCAAATTTGACAATGAAACCTTCACGAAAAAGACAAGGAAAGGAAAATAAAACAATAATTGAGGGACCCTATCATTCCATCACTTTCCTTATTAAATAATGTTCGAATATTTTTTTTCCTCGACAGCGGTTTCATCTTTATCTGGATAGTTACCACACAGGAATAATGGCTACTTTAGTAGTATGGCAATCATTGTTTTTATTAGTGAGCTGTAAACCGCAAGCAGCATTCCAAGTTTATCTCAGCTTACTACAATCAAATTTAAAGGTTTCTACACCCTCTATCCTCTTAGACAAGCCATATTTTATAAATTTTAAGAACTGAACAATTCAACATAAATCAGCTATGAATTGAAAATCTTTGTCAATTGATATATTCTTGCGTATATAATTCAGTTGAAATGTTCTTAAATTTAACTGGGAGCTCTCCTTAGCAATAAAAAAATCAGAGTCAAACCAATTTATACAACTGTCAAAAGACACATTATCATTATACAAATAAAAATAATAAACGGAATACATATTGAAATTATACTGGAAAGACAGGGGTTGTTTCCTCTTTATTTCTATCATTTTTATGAAATTGGCCAGCTATACGCAATAGTCAAATTCGAAGTATGTATATATAGCTGTCTATGACTATTCAACCTTGCCGTCGTTTAGAGCTTTCTACTGTTGTTTAATGTTTTCTTTTAACGTTTTTCCCCTCTTCAACTTTGACAGATCTGAACCATTGTTTGGAGAAATCTGATTTGCTTTATACCAGTTTTTCTATATTTACTACACCAGCATAAATGTGTAGGGCCCATTTGCCGTTGCACCAAACATAAATGTGTAGGGCCCATTTGCCGTTGCACCAAAAGCTATGACTGTTAGTGAACATGGAACACCACATAATTAACCACCTGTGGGCAGGGGAGCGCGTCGCATCACCCAACAATCTCCCCCTCGACGCGCATACCAAATGTTTACGCGGGTCGGGAAGGCACGGAGAGATTTGAACCCATGACCAGGCCAAAATCAGGCTTTGATACCAATTGTAAGGCCCATTTGCCGTTGCACCAAAAGCCATGACTGTTAGTGAACATGGAACACCACATAATTAACCACCTGTGGGGCAAGGGAGCGCGTCGCATCACCCAACAAAATGCAATAATTTCATTTTTCGGAAAGGACCGGGGTTTATAGTTTTGAAGACTACAAAGCATAGATATAGAGACATTTGCAAGCTATCCGTTTAAGGACGATATAAATAGTTTAAAAATATAGTTTGGAAAGAGATATTCCTATTTAGAGAAGATTCATATAGCTTTTAAAAGCGCATAATTAGAAAATATGTAAATATATCTAGATTTGAAACACGCGTATGGCATACATAAACGTACGCGTAACGTATCGTGTAAATGGCGAGCATCATAACACGGAGTTCGCGGCGTCACCAAATACCTTATCCAGCTGTTAAACACAAACTCGAATCTCGCATGAACACCAAAAGTCAAGTCATTCCCCTGTTAAGACACAGTGCTCATCTCTTTAATCCGGAAAGCGACCCAAAGCAAAAGGGGTGAAGAATTTCTTGGGTCACAGAGTTCGCATGCCCCGAATTCAAAGAAATCTGGATTCCAAAAGTGTTAGAGTCCGTTAAATTTGCTCAGGAGAGCTGGTTCCAGGTATTTTAACGAGACATGGACGGTCCAAAGGGGGATTGGGATGATGAAGGGCGGCAAAGGAACACAAGGCCGAGGGGAAGAGGCGTGCTCGTAGCCATCATAACCCTACTTCTTATTGCGGGCCTCATAGCAGTCGTGGTGGTTGTAATTCACAAGAACAACGACGATAAGGAAGGCATTCCAGGGCAGATAGGCACTTTACCTCCCCCCGTTATTTGGTCTCCTCCTGTAAATCCATCTCCATATATTCCATCGCCCACAACTTCCCCCTCCGTTCCGCCTCCAACAAACACCCCGTCAGTTCCACCGCCGCCAACAAACACCCCGCTGCTTCCACCGCCGCCGCCAAACACTCCCTCCGTTCCACCGCCGGCAAACACGCCGCCGGTAAACTCGCCGCCGGTCACATCGTCCACCATCGTGAGTGCATGTGAGGGATCGTTATACAGAAATGTGTGTATATCGTCCCTATCATCATACCCAGGCGCGTCGAACGCAAATCTGTCCCAGTTAGCGGGTATCGCAGTGGAAATAAGCCTGGACGAGGCGAAGAAGGCGTACAAGTTTGTGGACGATCTGAGGACGCAGTCGACAAACGCGAGCAACCAGAATGCTCTCAAGGACTGCGCCGACCTTTTGAACGATACGGTGGATCAGTTAAACAGTTCGATGTTGACGTTGACGCATCTGAGTGCAGGGTCTTTCCAAAGCGAGATAGGAGATGTTCAGACGTGGGTAAGTGCGGCTTTAACTAATCCGTCCACCTGTGTAGAAGGCTTTCAGGAAGTGAATGCGGACATGGCTCCTGTAATTAAGGCCAAAACGGAAAACGTAACAGAGTACATGAGCAACGCTCTTGCTGTTATCAACAAGCTCTCGATCACATGATGATTTGGGTTGTTTCTCGCATGTTGGTCAGTTTTTCCAAACTTTTATTGTTCTGTGAATACCATTCGGGAGATGATGTCTGTTTTATAAATCTGTGATATGTTCAATTACGAGATTTCTCTTTTAACTGTAATAAAATCTTGCGCCCTTTTACTTGAAGACGGAGAAAAATTGTTCAATAAAATTTTGTATGCTTTTCTTTTTCTACAGACGTGTGTTTAACGTCTACGGTGTATATAATAATGGAGTTTGAATGTTTCAAATTTTGTTATCATCTACTAGACATCCATTATTAAGGCTTGTTTGAAAGAAATTGAGAGTTGCACGGAATATTTACTCCTTTTATGTCGGTGGTGGCTTCTGTACCCTACCTTATTTGAGCCATTTTCATTATGAACTCAAATTATAAATTATAATCCTAAAGACAAAGTTGGTGTAAAAGCATTATGAATGAGTTGAAAGAAATGTTGCCTTGCTTTTGATGGATTCTCATATCACTTTAATTTTTGCAAAGTGATTCGGAGTGGGTATAATAATGTAAGGAGGGCGAAATGACTAGTTGGCCGTTGATTGTTCATGCTGAAAGCGAAAGAGATGGATGCCTTCATCAAGAGATAGCAAAAGTAGAGTTCAGAAGAAAGAGACTAATAACGAGGTGCTTCATCAATAGGATATTAGTATTTGTTAGAAAACATTGAATATGGAAATCATGTTTTCCGTTTTTTTTACGAAATGAAAGTGGGCAGCACTTAAACATTTGCAATCATTTCAGTTTGGTAAAAAATAGTCATTTTCGACAATTTAAACATTTTTAGTTTAGGAGTTTCTTGTTAGTGTGACGTTTAAGTTAACCAATAGAAAGGTGATTTTCTTTTCTTACATTGATTTAGATTTATATAAATAAATAACAGAAAGGTGATTTTCTTTTCTTACATTGATTTAGATTTATATAAATAAATAACAAATAAGATATTATATTTATATTGTAATTATATCTAATTGAGTTTAGCAAAGTTTGTTGATGATCTTGATTAGATGGGACATTGAGTGTGAGGATCTCAATTATTGATGATTAGGAAGTTTTAATGGGAGGGGGAGAGGGACGGAGGGATGAAGGGAAAGAGACCCCTCAACCTTATGTTCTTTAAACCTTATACCAACAATCTCGATTCTTTAACCCTAAACCCTATATTATCAAGATTGTACCATAAACCTTATAGCAATATCCTCAATCCTAAACCTTATGAAACAAACCTGATATCCTACACCCTAATTCCAAATACCTATATCCTAAACCCTATACATCATATATCAGTGGGAGAATTTATTACCTAGAGATGAGAGGGAGAGAGAACAGGAGAGAGAAGATAACAAACTAAGAAGAGATGGGGGATCAACTAGACATGGATGTAGTGAGGGAAATAAAGAAGGAGAGAGAGGTTGTAATGCCCCACTAGAAAACCCAAGAGAAAATAAACTAAAACATGCTATTATGTTTAGAAAATATTTTTGTATATAGTTTGTACAACAAGAATGACAACAATATGGAATCAATACAATGAAATACAATACATGCACATAAATATAAATTAAAACATATATTACATTTATCAAGGGTTCCATAATCTAGAATCATATATGTATCAAGTTATTATTTAGATTAACAATAAGCATAATTTCTTCCAATCATACATGAATATGAAATACATTATCTCATATATAAATAGATAAATATAACTAATACCATAAGGTATCCACTACACAAGTCACAAGATATGTAAGAATATTCCAAGTATAGAATTCAATAAACATCTCAACTAATACATTAGTACATTGTACAATATACAACATCTAAAAGGTAAGAGTAAGTTTCTAACAATGATGAACAATAAAGTGAAAATTCGATAAGGATCGTACAATACACAGAAACAAATGTGAGATCTCAATAGTAATAGAATCACTACCAGCTGACCAAATGGAATATAAGCTCTACTCCCACCATGGTTAGGAGATAACAACATATATCCCATTCAAATATTAAATCACAAAACTAATGACATAAAAACTAATGATGGGATGTTGTAATTTTATTTATCTCAAGACGTTTTACAAATACAAAAAAGGTGACATACACTAATCTAGAGGCAAATACAAAACCTACTAATGATACCTAGGCTACATATTGCAGGAGTGTCATTGCATGCCATCTAATTGAGTTACATTGGACTAGCCTCTCTAAACCCCTAGACACTAAGGTATTGAGTTACCCTAGACTAACCGCTATGGACACCAAACACTCAATAGAATCTATACAAAACTAGACTACCCTCTTTTGAAGATGAGGCACTCTAATTATACCAACTCTCTTGGTGTTATCCCACTCCCATCCTTAGTATATACTATTTATCCATGCATGAGTGAAGCATCATTATTACTCTTGTCTTTAATGCCATCCCTAATTTATTATTATGTTGCCACTTATTAACAACTTATACTTGGGTACCCTGGATCTAGCTTCTTTAGGCCCCATATCACTATTACAAGATACTCCCTTAATATGCACCTAGATAATCACCCATAAGCTCATAGATCACAAATAGACCTCATAAATCACATAAAGCATGATAATCAAATTTAGTTCCATAAAAGCATAAGGAATACAAATTAGTTCTCAAAACCATATCATCATAAAAGTACTCTCAAAGTGTCCACACAATTATATGAACTTAAGATTGGTTAAATGCTTGATATAAAAGATCAAATAATACCACATCATGATGTATGAAAAATAAAAACATAAGAACTAAAACCCCCAAGTCTCTAACACAGTTCCTAATGACAATGTACTTCAAATGTGAACAACACCAAATAGAAAAATCATAATATAAGTCTTATGCATAAATAATTACATACCTAAATAAAATTCCCATCCATGTCAAAACACCAGGTGTTTTAAGATAAAATAATAATATAAATTTCATAATATAAATGACATTTCTAATAATATCAATTTGTCCAATAAAATTGCAATATAAAAATATGTCTAGCTCATTTCCTATAAATATTAACTTCATTGATATCTAATGATAGATTTTCTCAAAAAAAAATTATTAAAATTTATATTTGACCCATTAATTATTTAGACCTATTAATATTAAAAACTACCAAATATTTTAAATATTTATTACATATTAATAGATTTTAAAACTTAAGTAAGAAAACTTTATTAAATTAAGTGCACAATAGCATGGCTACCATCCAACAAGTTGCTTCCCATGACAAGTATTGCCCTCTTCATGACAATCTACTACTACAATAGAAGCACAAATAGCTATGTTTAGCAATGACACTATCATAGGTGAGATTTAAAATACTTCAATCTTTCAAACAATTCTTTAAACTCTTAATTTGATAATAATAAAAAAATTAAACTAGTGTGTATGATAAATGACTGAAAAAGTCTAATATAGAGAAATCACCTACCCTATATTTTCTAAAACTACACAACCTAAAATAGGAATTCAACTTAAAATTAAATAAAAAGAATTATTTTTATTAATAATTTTTATTTATACAAATGAGAACTATTTTTGATTAAGGGAAAAAACAAGTTTTTAAAGGGGACCTAAAACTCCATAAGTTTTATAAGACTATGTAAACACTAACATCCCAAAAAGAAACAGTGCCTAAAAGAACCAACACCCAAAATAGAAATGAAACAAAACACAAAAAAGTAGAGGGATGGGGCAACCCAAACTAGAGCCTAAACAAGTGTCAATGCCTTCTCCTTTATCTACTAAATGTCTTTAATTCTATCAGCAACCTCCTTTTAGTTGTTCTTATAAATCACAAGGTTTTTCTTCATCTTCCTCTTAATACTAATACACATGCATTTACCAAGGCTAGAGGCTTTTCCTTCCAAATCTAGATCCTCAATATCAAGCACAAGCATGAAAAAATAATTTGATTTAACATTCCCCATTTGTCTATTCAGATTTTCCTCAATAGCTTCTATAAGCCCTTGACAATTGATCATTACACATTTGATTACATCATCGAGTTTTTCTATTTTCCTTTTCAACTCCTCTACTAGAATGCAATTGTTACTCCTCACATTATCCATCTCCTTCAAAAATTTATTTCATCCTCTCTGCTCTATCACTCTTCAACTTTATCCTCAGGGTCTCTACACTTCAAATTGAGGGTCTTGAATGAATTGAAAGACTATTTCTCAAGCCTAAAATTGGACAAGGAGAAAACTTTCATAGTTTCAAGCACACCAAGCAATAGATTAGCACCAACATCCTTAAGATCCTTGTCCAAGAGTTTAACATTAATTTCCTTAGGATCCATGACATTGAGAATAGGAATGTGGATTTTTATAGTCTCTTCTTCCTCTACCCCTATCTCCTTTTCCTTCATAATCTAACCAAAACCCTCCATCAATTTATCACTTGAGGCATAGGGAGATAGTTGGATGTCATGGTCAAGTGAATAATCATATTGCACCAGTCTCGCATCCTCCGTATCCTCTTCATCCACTATTTTCTCTTGAATGGAGGGTTTTTCAACTTTTTTGTTAACCACCAGTGTACATACATGCTTCTACATAGAGCATGAAGAATGAGGAGAAGGAGGGATAATAGAAGGTCTAAAAAATATTTGTATAGACTCATAAGAATGTTTTCTTTCCCCAACTTCCTTCATTTCCATACTCTATTTCTCTTGTTCTCCTGAAACATCTTTTTTCTTCCCAATCTCGCTCTCCCTTTCTAACCCCATAGCAGGCTATGTGTAATTCATAGGTCCTTGTATCCTCTTAAAATATTTTACCTTTTCCTTGGTTTCTTTCTAAACCCCTTGTTTTATCCTTTGGCTCTGAAACACATAATAGAATAGGGTTCAAGGTATTCTTCTTAATAGCTGCAAACCAGCCTCATTAGCTCCTAATGATGAATTGTCTTGGTGAGCTTCTCTCTTAAGGATATAATTCTATGAGTGAGAGAAAGGAGAAGGAAAAAAGGGAGAAGATTCTCTTTTAATATCTTAAAATATTGAGCCAAATAAAGTTATAATTATGAGCCCTATCATACCTCCCATAAAAGGTCACATACTCCATCACATCAATCAAAACCTTCTTCCAAAGAAGTTTAATAGGAAATACTACATATAACAAACCCTTCTTGTTAACCAATTTCCCATCCTCTTGGAAAACACTAACAACAAGATCAGAGACTTTTTGTCACAAAAAGTGATTACCTCTTGGGCTTAGACTCATACCTTTGACCATGATATCCATATTAAGATACAACTTTATTCCACCCAAACTCACCACACATCCATCCCAACCATTGAGAAATATATCCATAATTTTCAACTTCACATAGTTTATACTTTCCATATATGCCACTAGCCCACCATTATCCAGTTTCTCCCAAACCTCCTACTCTTTTATCCATTTTCAGCTCCCTTGTTCTCTTCTTTTTAAGTTGCCTCTCATTTTCTCAATAGAAAAAATAGAGAAATTTATAATCATTTAGCTACAATTAGCCACTGGAATAAGAAATTAATAAATGATGACAACCCACAATATGTATGTACCATTCATTAATTCATTGTTACACCTCATCAATCTACCTAAATCTTGAACTTTAGTTTCCTAAATATCTTCTGCTCTATATGGTAATATTTAATAAATTTGAAACTTTAGTTATTGTCCTGTCATGATTTATTAATGATTAAATATTATGGTATGTTCCCACCTCATGATTCCACAATGTAATGACCCCTCTACTAATGGTTATGTTGGCTAACACATTAACAACATTCTTGGCCTCACAATACAAATGAGAAGTATAAACTTTGTCAAACTTGGTCACTAAACCTTTAGCCTCCTTAATAATATTATCAATGGTACATGATGATGTAGTGATATTAGAAAAAAGGTAAAGGATGTTCTAAGAATCCCCTTCAATCTAGAGCCCAACCAAATTGCATTGTTAAGCAATCTTTAACCCTTGAAGGAGACCCATGGCTTCAGCTAGATAATTAGTTTGGGGTCCAAGGAGAAGAACAATGGCTTTAAGTATTTTCCCATGTTCATCTTTAGTGATCGCCGCATACCTAGCAAGGCTTGGGTTTCCCTTTGTTGCACCATAAAAATTTATTTTGATCTAACTCTGGGGAGGGAAATCCCATCTTGCATTTTCTCTCTTAGCTTTTTTAAGGGATATAATTTAAGCCCTTTGGCCAATGTCTCCACTCCCTTTAAAATTTAGGCTACCTTTAATCATACTCTTAAAGTTTTCCACAATATTCATCTTAATTCCATGCCTCATCCTTTCCTATTTCCATAAATAGAAGCAACAAGTGTGTGGGGTTTGTATTTATAAAGCTAAAGGGATTCGATGAGTGACATTCCTATTTCCATAAACAGAAGCAACTAGTTTTCTCATTCATTCATTCATTCAGTTAGTAGTTTTCTCATTCATTCATTCATTCAGTTAAGATTCAAGAGTGGATATATATTTTGTCAATTTTTGTGTCCTTGTCATCTATATCTTTGCGGTGGTCTTTTTCAATGGAGACGGAAGAAAACAATAAGGGAAATAAAGTATGCAATAGGCAATCCAAATAATCCTTAATCAATTGAAAAAAAAAATTGTAGAAGGCATTTTGTGAGCCCTAGTTTTTCTATTACTTACTTTCTAGCATTACTAGCAAAACAAATATACTAAGCATTGGTGGAGAGCATTTATCCTAGTTAAAGGAGTTACTAGTGTCATCAATTGACATGTGTAGCTAAAACCCTTCTTCCCACCTATGATTTGTCTAAAACAAAATGAAGTGAGATTTTCTTTTCTTTTTTTCTTTGCATCCCACGTTCACCAAATTTTTAAAAACCCTTCCTCCCACCCATGCACAAGCCGCCTAAAACAAAATGAGCTAAGATTTAGTTTTATTCTTTTTGCTTATACCCTGTGTTCATTGAAATTTTGACAATAAACTTAAGTCTCATCAAAAATTTGAAGAAAAACTTAAGTGGCATCAAAATTTCAGCCTTTTTGAGACAAAAAGAAAATTGGAAATCACAAGCCAAAAAGGCCTGTGGTTGAAAATGATGGTAAAAAATCAAGGGCAAATGTACTAGAATTGATTGTACATGTGCCATGTGGTGTGACCTAATTGGCTTCTTTGGTCCTAGTCATTGCCACCTCATCCAACTCTACTTGGGTAATGTTCCACACATTGCAATTGCGCTTCATCTCAACTATGATAACCCCAACTTGTGGATTAGCAAGATTTCACCACATGCCTATTACTAATGTGATCATTTATGCACTCAACCACCATGTGTCACCTTCTCATTTTCCAATTTCGTCATGTCATCTACCAACTAGGTGTCACTTCACCAACCTGCCTATTGGATGCCCAGAGCCCACCCTGCCAAGTGTTACAATCATGCTTTGTCTCAACTCTGACATAATTGGTTTCTAGGTTAACATGATCTCACCATGTAGGACCTCATATACAATCACTTCATCGAGCCCTACTACCATGTGGCACCTTTGTGCTTCATCTCAAGTCATAGCACCTCCAATATAATGACCATGCCTCCTATACAGTCACCTTTCCTGTTGGATGCCTAGGGCCCACCTCGCCAAGTGTTGCAATCATACTTTATCTCAACTCTGACACACTGGGCTTTTGGGTTAACATGATCTCACCACATAGCACCTCCTATACAGTCACTTCATTGAGCCCTACTACCACATGACACCTTTGCACTTCATCTCAAGTCGTAGCACCTCCTATACAATCACCTTGCCTCCTATACAATTACTTCACCAAGCCCTACTGTCATGTGGCACCTTTGCGCTTCATCTCAAGTCATTGCACCTTTTATACAATCACCTCGCCAAGTCTTTTTGTCACATGGCACCTCTACGCTTCATCTCAAGTTTGATGTTTTTCCTTGTGACAAAACACACAATCAACACCTATCCATCTCATCTACTTAGGGATGCATGCCACGTGTTCGACGCTCATTCACTACAAGGTTGCCTCATTGTCTATCCACATCATCACCTGCATAGCCATGATTATAAAAAAATTACCTTACCACTTGCGTAACCATGATTAACAAAATTTACTTTACCATGCCACTATGAAACTCAGACCCACATATTATGCCTTCCTCTTTGTCATAAAGCAAAACTATTTAGACAAATGTGGTCGTGCACTCGCATATAGAAAGAGCTAAAAAGCTCATCAAATTATCAATGTGGGACAAAGGGAAAGAGACTTCCTTCAAAAAAATAAATCATGCACACACCAATAAAACATTCCTTCCACACATTTTGGTCTGGAAATGACCTGCATCAAGCATTGTTTCTCCATGCACCCAAATATCCCAGACCTGGCATTGTTTGCACCTTGTCATGTGGAAAAGAACGAATGAATTGCCCCATTCATATCGGCGCACAGCTTTGTAAAGTGGTTTTAATTTTGAACCATGCTCCTCTAATGTACATTGAATAAAGATATAAACTAAGACCTCTCAATTAAAGTTATAGGCTCCTTGTGCAAGAATGGAAATACCAGCCTTCAAGTGTTTTAACTTCATATGGAAAATCTCTTACAAATCATCAGTGGTCCCTCATTTACCTTGTTGCCAGCACACTTGGATAACTTGATCTACACATAATCCTTTTTCTTGCAAACACGCTCCTTTATAACAAATGTTTTTTTAGCATGTTCCATTCAAGCAACATTCACACAATTAGTTAGCGTGTATGGCATGCAAAATCCATCCAGCTTTACATAGCATTCCTAGTTTGAAATGAAAACCTCCAAAGTAGTTGAGAGATTACTTCAGTGTAAGAATGCAGGCCCTTCAATATTCATAATGTTCATGCCAATGTTTTATCTTGTGTGAATGGTTGTTAGAATAATTTTTATGTATAGTTGTAGTAGTTGAACATTTATTATACCTTCCAGAATACTCTTGAATAGATGGAAAAGAAGACTCTAGATTTCTCCATTTTCTCCATCGTAACTGACCATAGAATTTTCTAAAGGCTGCAAAATCTATATATATTGAAGCCTCCCCTCACAAGTGAATGTAATACAAATTGGAGTGTGTTATGTAAATAAATTTTTAAACTAGAGAGTGCATATCTGTTCTATTTTATTCTCATTCTGCTATCCAATTTCCTTGCAATATTTTTCTCTATTTTTCTGCTATTCTCGATACTCTATTTTCTTCATGGTATCAAAGCTTTCTTTTCTCTTTGGGCTATGAATTTTTTTTGGTTGAATCTTTTACTTGCAGGCTGAAATCTGGGAGTGAGTAGCATCAGCAATTCTTGTGGAAAAAAAGATCAATATAGCAGCAAAAGAAAGAGAATTTGTTCAACAAATTGGTGAGAGGTTTTCAATTTCAATCTGAGCATTAAATTTTTCTTGAAATCTCTTTCATTATCATCGAAAAAGGAGAGAATTTGATGATGGAATCACTTGGTGTTACTTTGCCCACAATTAAATTAAATGGAAAAAATTACTATGATTGGGTATCTCATGTTGAAATCACTCCAACTCTTCAAAATTGTTATGATATTGTGACTACTAGTGAACAGAGGCATGGAGTGGAAGAAAACCTATAGTCCCTCATTTTAGAATTTTTGGTTGCAATGCATATGCTCACATTCTTGACGAAAGGAGAAGAAAACTTGAGAGAAAGAGTGAGAAGTGCATAATGGTTGGATATAGCAAGGAATCAAAAGGATATAGGTTATACAATCCCAAAACAAATGAAATCTATATTCAAAGAAATGTTTGGTTTGATGAAGATGTTAAGAATGATAACTCTCCAACATTATCTTTCTTTCCAATTTTGATTGATGAAGAAAATTCTACTTCTACCAATAGTCAAAGTGAAGGTGTGCAAACTACTACATGGGAAGAGACTCAAGTTGAAAAATCAAGTGAAAGTGATAATGAAAATCCAAGAAAATTTAGAAGCATCCAAGAAATTTATCAAGAAGGTCCTAGAAATATATTTACTAACTATGCTCTCATGACCAAGGTGATGCAGGTTGAGACTCCAAGAACGTACGAAGAAGCAAAAGGAAAAGATGAATGGGAAGTGGCTATGCAAGAAGAATACAATTCCTTCATAAAGAATGGAACATGGGAACTAACAACACTTCTAGAAGGAAAAAATGTGGCTGGTTCCAAATGGACCTATAGAACCAAGTTCACATCAAATGGAGCTATTGAAAAATATAAAGCAAGGTTAGTGGCTAAGGGCTTCTCACAAGAAGGTATAGACTATACTAAAACCTTTGCTCCAGTAGCTAAGATGACTTCCATTCATGCAATAGTTGCTTTAGCTACAAAGTTCGGTTGGAAATTTTTTTTAATGGATGTAAAAAAGTGCATTTTTGCATGGTGATTTAAAGGAAGAAATTTACATGCAACAACCACCAGGATTTATTAAATATGGTGAAGAAAAATTGGTGTGTAGATTAAGAAAATCACACTATGGTCTTAAGAAAGCACCAAGGGAATGGTACTCAAAAATAAATAAGCACTTTCTAGCTATTGGATTTAAAATAAGTAATGCTAATCTAGATGTGTATGTGAAATATAGTGATGATAAAGTTGTTATTATTGTATTTTGTGTGGATGACCTAATTATTACAAGAGATCACACACGTAATATTGAGATAAGAAAGGATCAACTCAAACAAGTTTTCAAAATAACTAATTTAGGACTAATGCACTATTTTTTGGGTATGAAAGTATGGCAAGAGGAAGGTTCATGCTTTCTCAAACTAAGTATGCTCTTGATGTACTTTAAAAACTCAATATGAGTGTTGTAAACCATCTAAAACACCATGTTAAGTAGGATTAAAGTTGACTACTAAGTCTACTCAAAGAAAGGTGGATGGAAAATTATATAGGTAGCTTGTTGGAAATCTTTTGTATCTTACCATAACTAGACCAGATATTGCATACGCAGTTGGTATTGTATCCAAGTAAATGGTAGATCCACACATTGAACATTTGAAAGAAGCCAAAAGAATATTAAGATATATTAAGTGCACTTACTAGCTTGGCATTGAATACAAATATGGAGGAGAGCCTACTTTAGCTGGATATATATATTCTTATTATGCAGGTGATATTGATGATAGAAAGTCAACTTCAAGATATATCTTCCATCTTGGATCAGGACCGATTTCATGGAGCAGCAAGAAGCAATCAATAGTGCCACTTTCATCTACTGAAGCTAAATATATTAGTTCATCAAATGCATTTAAAGAAGCATTGTGGCTTAGACAATTACTTGAAGAATTGCACCATCCACAAGGCTCACCAACTACAATATTTTGTGACAACCAAAGTACTATCAAGCTAGCAAAGAATCTGGTATATCATGCAAGGTCCAAGCATATAGAAGTGCATTATCATTTTTTCTAAGATTTAATTGAAAATCAAGAAGTTGAGCTTCAATTTTGTGGAACAGAAGATCAAGTTGCTGATATATTTACAAAAGCATTGTCTATTGTAAAATTTACTAAATTTAGAGATCTATTACAACTCAAGCAAGTTCCTATCCTCTCCAAATAAACATTATGGGGGAGTGTTAGAATAATTTTTATGTACAGTAGCATTAGTTGAACATTTATTATACCTTCCAGAATACTCTTGAATAGATCACTAGTACATTTGGGCTCATTTTTTGACCTTTATTGGTTGAAATTTTGACCCATTTTTCGACCAATCTTCGACCAAATTCGACCAACGAATTGGTCGATAATTTTCTGGTCGAAAATTCGATGAACATACTGGATGGTCAAAATTTTGACCAATACATTGTTCGAAAAATGTCCAGGTTGTTGAGCCATTTTCTACCATTCATTGGTCAAACTTTCGACCAATACTTGGTAGAAATCTGCGAGGCATTGGTTGAAATTTTGACCAATGCATGGTGGAAAACTAGATGGCACTGGTTGAAAACTTTTGGTCAAAAATTTGACCATCCAATAGGTTGGTTGAAACTTTAAGGAGTACGGTAGTCGAAAAATGTTGGTGTTGTTAGCGTATTTTCTGCCATTCATTGGTCAAACTTTCGACCAATGCTTGGTAGAAATCTTTAGGGCCCATATCATGGATAGCGATATCATGGACCCACTTCCCATGTACTAGGTACGAAGATTTCTAACCGTGAGATCGAGCCGAGATCAAAGGGTGGCGTTGACTCACTATGAAGAAGTGCTCAGAAGTTAAGTATAGCGAGTTAGCGAGTGTGGCCCACTACTGTTGAAGTAAAATTGCTATCCACAAGATCAAGTTTGGATCGACGACGCTCGTTGACTCGCTATAAAGAGATGTGCAAAAATTAGGTATACTGAGTTAACGAGCAATGGACCCACCATCTTATTCTTAAAGGTTGTTTCAATTGTCTACCACACGATTAAAGTAAGATCAGTGATCATCGCTAGCTCACTGTGGAAAGGTACTCGAGAATTATGTATAACGAGTTAGCGAGGTTATGACACGTGTGCGTAGTCATGCATGGGCCCGGTTTGAAGCACCAGCCTTGAAGGAAAGGTAGAGGTGGAGGTGTTTTATTGGCTTGACTGCTAATGTGTTAAGAAGAAAGCTGAGTCAACTTAGTTGTAATTCCCAGATCGTAGGATTTTTCAAGTATCAACGGCACAAGTTTTAAAAAGAAAGTGTGACGCCACTCTGTTTTTCTATTCGGCGCATTTATGATAAGTGAAAGCTTCGCGTGTGGGAGAAATAGAGAATAACACAGAGATTTTCATTAATTCCAGTCCCACACAAACAGAGATTGCAAATTTTTTGAGCACAGGAGCCTGATTGATTGTGTCATGTTAAGCCTGGTAAAGACGTGAAACTATTCTTCTATCGTTCAAGAGAAATTTTAGAAGTTCAGAGAAGAACAAGTTTAGCAAGTCAAGTAAGTACTCATATTATAACCTCTGTGGCATTCCAATTCTCTCAATACTGTCAAAATGCTTCCTAAGAAACCATTCTCTGGGAAAATTAATTATATGGATAGGAATGTCCACGATGATTTATTAGAATTACTCCCAGAATCTACTGTACAGCCTGTACAAGTTAAAAAGTTAATTTCCTTAAACCCTAGGCTTAAAATTGGTGATGGCCTATATGACAAGGGGAACTGGGTTAGGGATGCAACAACTACTCAAACTGGCCTTATCTTGTTTTAAAAGTGGTTTTCGGAAAGAAAGTTGTTTGCCCCGCATGCTAATGTTTGGAATTTTGATTTGGGAAAGTTAGTAGTCCCAAGTGTTTTCATGGATTATGATTTGCTTGAAGCCATTGCTAAGAATTATGACCAAGCCATTAGGGTTGTAAGAAGAAAGGATGGTGTGCCTCTAGTCTCGATTACTCCTAAAGAAATTAGAGAGGTTTTTCACCTGGAACCATTATCAGACTACCATGTGCAAATCAATCTGCTAGAATTAGAGAATGAATGAAAGGCAAAGGAGGATGTAATTAGGGGAGGTGCACTAAGGGCACATATTGGTACAATAGGAACTTTTCCAGTAATTATTGCAGCCTCTAGAGAGCCTTTTAAGAAGAGTCTTTTCACTTCCCGGGCTGTAGAGATATACAGGACCTTATGTCGAGTTTTTGGTGAAGATGAGCAAGAATTTATGCCCATTGGTTTCATGTACATGATGATTCAGATTGCTTCCTTCAGTGTAGATGTTATTTTTGATTTTGCTTCCTTTTTGGCTGAAGAAATTCACATTGGTTTAGTTGGGATTGCGAAGGGCAAGGTGGAAAAAACTTTTGGTCACTACTCTCTATTAATGCATATGTTTTTGTTCAAAGGAGTGACATATTTTGGTAATGAGATGGAACTAAACAGAGTGGAGAATGGGGAAATACTGTCAGTCCAATTGTGGAGTGCAGATATGACCTGGGATGCAAGTAATGCTAGTTTTGTCAGATTTGATAGATATTTTGTTGCTAAATTGAGATGCCTCATATTGAGTGACAATCCTAGAATCCCTAGGGTACTAATGAGTCTCATCAGGCCTATGGATAACCCCCATGACTTGAAAGTTTCACATAATTGGGGAGATATCATCCCCTACCCTGTTTCTACTATTTTTAGAATCTATGGTTTCAAGGGGAACCCTCATGTTTTGCCTTACCACGTTCCTTTGAAGGTGGGAATGGCTGAAGTTTTATGGCAGTCAGGGGGAGTGGAAGAAAAAAAATTTGTTGAAAAGGCAATTAGGGTCAATTTTCCCTACCTGCATAGTGGCCCATCAGTTTGTGATTACAAAAGAGGGATGGATCTTTTTGCATAAAATTTTGGAGCAGTATATGATGGCTGTCTCTCATCCCCATTTTTGTGATTCTAAGAGATTTTTCAATCAGATGTTGAGGCATAGAATCAAGTTGGGACCGGTCAAGCACAATTCTTATTATCCAAAGGATATTATAAGGAATGAATTCTCATTGCAAGAGCAGGAAACTAAAAAGAAAAAATGGAGAGTTTATTCATAGGTCTTAGAATTCATTCATTTTTTTGATAATAAATATGATCCTTTGGATAATGCTATTACAAAGGCTGACAAAATAAGTAAGTTCATGAATACCTTCCCTGAAATAATGGAGGTCATGAATGAAAAGAAACAATTTTTTATTGATTCATATCCTGATAAGGCCAGAGAGGTCATGAGGAGGTTGGCTTTCACTCCAAATGTGAGAACTGATAAAATAATTGTACAAAAGAGGCCCGAATATACTATAATTCAGAATAAAAGGGTTCCTATAGACAAGGCAAACAAATAATAGGATCTACCAGTATAGCCCAAGAGGAGAGACCTGAAGAGCCTAGTCCTAAGAGGCAAAAGGTAATGACAGAAGAAAGGCCTCAAGATGAGGAATATTCACCCACCCAGTCCCCTTTGAGGATTGGAGAAGAGCAGCTCACTAGTGACCAAGTTGAACAAATGGGATCACAAGGAGATATTTTTATTACTCAAGCAGAATTAGATGAGGGTAACCCTCCAGAACTTCCTCTCCCAAGTTTGGATCTAACAATAGCTGATTATAGAGGTAGGGAGTTGGACCCTGTATTAGAGTAGGCAAGTCGTCAATTTTTGACTGATGACAGTTTTGTGAAATCAAGGGCTTTTCAACAGTTTGCATGGAGGACAAACACGAACATTTTCGAGGAGAAATGTAAAAAGATGAAAATAGAGCATCCAAAAATGGATGAAACTTCCATGCAAAACCAAATTAAAGAAGAAATGATGAAGGAATTGCAGAATATAAGCCCTGGGGAGGGGAGGAAAATGATAAAGACATCTAATATTTTATTATTGCCCAATTGGGATATTGCAGATGCATTAATTTTCAATTATGTTTCAAGTAGATTGGAGTTGCAAGACCCAAATAGAAGAGACTTCCAAGGCACTTCATTCATTGAAGAACAAGTTGCATTGGTTAGTTGGTCATTGAGAAAGGGATCTAGAGCCACACCATCACAATCAGATGAGTCTGGGTTGATGGGAAATATACTTGTAAGAAGGGTTGCTGACACTTCACATGTACAGGTAGCATATTGGAATGTGGATTCTTCTAAGTTTGTGTTGGCCACTGCTAAGAAGGAGGAACAGGTTATGTCTGAGTTACAGAATAAATATGAAACACTTCTTGAGGCCTATAATAGGGAGGTAAAAAGGAGAATTGAACTTGAAAACAAGGCAATGGGAAAATCCACAAGGCCAAGAATAACATACCCCCATCCTCCAGTGGAACCTTTTAAATCCACCCCCCTTGTAGAGATACCAGACACAGCTCAAAGGCCTAAATATTATACAGCCATGGAATTTGAAGAAGAGAAGAGCAAACTATGGGCCTTACATGTAGATTTAAATACACAGTATGAGGATAAGCTTAGAAAGGCTCTAATGTATTTAGCGGACAAAATTAAGTGGCCCTTATTCTTTGATCAGTTGGTAAAAGTAATAGATATATGGGAGGAACTGAAAACTCATGATGATACCCTGAAGCCTATTGTTAATAAATGGGAAAGAAGGGAAAAGGAAATCACCCTTCTATGTTATTCAGTTATAAAGTCTTCCCATGACCATGTTGAAAAATTGTATGATATTGCTAATGACCTATCAGATTTTGATAATAGGAGAGTTGCTCTACAACTGAAAATTGTTTCTTATTTGAATAAGTACAAGAATCAAAAATTTGATCTATTTCCTTGTGCCTTGGATAGAAAGAAGAAATTGAAAAATAAGGAAGAGTGGAGTAAAGAATTGGATGATTTTTTCTGCACAAGGATAAATAAAGTTATTAATGAAAAGGGGCATGCCTAGTAGGCCACCATGATAGAGGAATTGGTTAAAGTCCAATTATTTTTTGATTCTTTGAAGCAAGAATCAATTACTCTAGGCTGTTGTGATTAGAACTCTTCGATTCTTTAAACCCTTACACTTTTTGCAAGGACAATAACATTTATCAGGTTTTCTTCAGAATTGAGCCCACAATGTAGCCATTGTCTCATTATTTTCTTCTAGATTCATATTGTCAGGCGTGGTCTTTCTTCAAAGGAAAATATACCTACAAATAAATTGGACATGTTGTGATTAATGTTTATATCTACACATATGGTTTTTGTTAATTAATGTTTTCAAATGTAACTAAAATGATTACAAACATATCAAAAAGGACCTTCACAGGGTCTTATTACATCAACTGTTCTAACATGGTCATGTTGGTTATCTTGAGACCTTAATGTCTTCTCATGCCTTCAACCTTGACCTTGATGCTCCTGCATCATTCTCCCAAGGATCAAGGAAAGTTGGATCATCATGGAATTGAGTAGGCAGACCTTCTAGGAAGTTGCAATACTTCAACCTTATAAGTGTCACGTCAATGCAATGGGTACTAAACAAACAATTTAAGTTGATGAGAAATGGTTGTTATGAATTCAAATTGTAAGCGTCACCTCAATGCATTGGGTATTAAACAAACAATTCATGCTGATGAGTATGGGTTTTTATGAACCATAACTCATGAAATATGCATTAAGTCCATACTTGTTGTTTACAATGAGTATGGGTTTTTTTCTAAGAACATACCTGTTGTTTACAGTCAGTAAGTTTCTATATCCTCTAAAAAATTTGAAGCAATGAGCCAAAGTCACACAGTTCAAGATGATCATTGTCCCCTCAAAGCACCATCGTTTGATAAATTGTTGCATTGAAATATGATCTAGAAAGGGCCTTTCCACATAGTATGTTGGCACTATTTGGCAATCATAGATCATGTGGTTATTGCAAAGAGGCTAAGGACCAAACATGGAATCATGGAGATAGTGCACAGATGTATAAGGAAAATTTGTTGCTTTTTAGCTACTAATCTTGCTTTGTGCTTATCAATTAAAACATTATTTTTAAACTTGATCTTAATACTTTTTATAATCAATGGCTTTCTTTCCAATGTCTATCTCTCGACTCAACACATTTTTTCATTTTTCTTTC
This sequence comes from Cupressus sempervirens, assembly GCA_028749045.1. Taxonomy (NCBI): domain Eukaryota; kingdom Viridiplantae; phylum Streptophyta; class Pinopsida; order Cupressales; family Cupressaceae; genus Cupressus; species Cupressus sempervirens. Next base: position 370,670,383 of record CM053784.1, on the reverse strand, counting down.
CTTCTTGCTTCATCATAAATACTTGGTTCACAAGCACTTATGGTGTTCTTCTTGCTAAGATTATGAAGTGGACAATGACTTTCAATCTAGATAATCAAATGTTTGGCTCAACTTTTTTGGGTAAGTGTGATGATATGTAGTGCACTATAAATTTTATCTTCAATGAAAGGATTAGCACCTCTAATTTTCAAATGGTGATCAACCAGAACTAGCTGACAATCTAACCTAAAAAATACATTTTATGCCAAATTCCAATCACAGTTAAAGACATTTAGCTATTGGAAAATGGAAAGATTATGTCTTATTTCAGATATGCAATAAAATGGGCAAGAAATGTGGAAGAACGTTAAGTTTTTATCCACCAAAACATGAGTAAAATTGTATAAACTGAATGTATTTTTAAAAATAATGTCAATTCCCTTCAAAAGAAATATTTTGCATGAAAATCACTTGTTGAAGATATTTCAAGTTCAACAACTCTTTAATCACAGGATCCACAATAGTTGGAAGCTTTGACCTGTCAGTCAGCTGTGGCTTGGCCTACAACAACAAAAAATTCTTAGTATATGCATCTCAACATTTAAAAGATACATCAAGCAATTCAGGTTAGTTACAGTCTGTAAATTAACTGGCATTTATTTCTTCTTTAACATATTTGACAATCAAGTACAATTAATAGGAATACAAGAGCAAAACTTGGAATTCTACTATTGTCATCAATGTTAATCTTGGGTACTAGTACAAAGCCAGTAAGAAATCTACAGTTGTACCAACCAAGATATTTACAAGACTTGATCACAAAAGGTTCATTTAGCACAACACAACTTCAAAAATATTGTATATATACACTCTTTGACGTTGTCAAAGGGAACAATTATTTTAATGATGTTTTACGTAAGAATTGCTAGAGGAAATGATAAGCATGAAATATATTCAAGTTTTGACACTAAGGAATTGAAACATCCGCACTCAGGAATTGCTTGGAGTATTTAAAGAGTGTGTATACCACAAATGAAATTGGTATAAATGTTACAACCACCAAATTTGGAGGGCATGGAAATTCAGTCATCACTATCCTATGTAGTACACTTAATTTCATATGTTGGAATCATTTTGTGACTTGTACACATGATAGTCCAATAGTTTTTAATGTCATCTTCATCACAATTTTTCTATGATAGTCTAATAGTTGCAGGTGGCATCTTCATCACAATTTTTCCATGATAGTTTTGTTGGTCTGAATTTTTGCATAATCGAATTCCTTTGTCCAAGGTATAGAAGAATTCAGATTGGGATCCACCTATGGTGAATAGGGTTTCTAGCCAAGTCATATTTTGTAGGTCTTTGAAGCAAATTTTTGTTGAAACCCTAGGTCTTGTTTTCTTTTAAATTTTTTGGGCGCGAAACTAAAAATATGCGAAGATTCCCATCCTTTTCAAACTTTCTGCGCCCTGAGTCACATCTTTTCTTTTTTGTTTCTGACCGCCCGATCCCTTAAAGATCTACGACAATCGCTATCTCACTATGAAAAGATACAAGTATTTTACCCTTAGCGACATAGCGACCACCGCTAAGTTGAAAAGCAGTATCATCAAGTGGAAATACGGTGATCGGAGATTGTATTGTTTCAGAGATATTTCATCATGTTTACAATAGACATGTCAGAACCTAAAAGGGAATTACAACATTGAGGTACAAAAGGCATCAACAGAAATCTTAGCTTTTTCAATTAGTCACTTTGTTTCTATCGGAGAAATTGGGCACTTTGCCATTAGCGACATGACGCCTTCACCAAAAATAATGGCTGGCAGTCACTTTTAAATTTTTTGATGATCGTAAGTTTTTTCAGGCTGTGTGGTGCATGTGCTATTTTATTATGTGTCAGATGCATTAACGAGGGTAGTTATGACTTCACTCGCCTTTATCTTTTCGACACTAAATTTTGATGAGTCACCAAAAATTGCTATGTCGCTATCGAAGAATTGGTGTCTCTCATCGTTAGCCACATAGCGCCCAGACAGAAAGTAGTACTGCGGCAACTTTTCAGAGTAAGTGGGTCCCAAAAAGTACTCCATCAAATATCAATTATAAAGCTTTGGAACACGCTGGCATCTAATGGGCGCTATCTTGCTACGGCAAGGTGCTCACTCTTTATTTATAGCGAGATAGTGCCTAAGTGACACGTGTCCTCAGAGTTCTGTGGGTCCAGTTCAGAGGCGCCAACAATGAAGGAAAGGTACACATGGAAAATTTTCATGGGTTGACTGCCATCTTGTCAAGAGGAACATGAGTCATCTTTGATTGCATCCCTAGATCATAGGATTTTTCGTAAATCCATGGTGTAAATTTGAATATAGAAGGTGATGCCACCCTGTGCATTTATGAGAGATGAAAGCTTCGCGTGTGAAGAAAAATAGAGTATAACACAGAAGATTTTCTTAATTCCACTGTACTCAAACAAAGATTGAGAGCATTTCTAAGTAGAAATAGTTGTTGAGAAGACCATGTTGGATTTGGTAAGATTGTGAAGCAGTTTGTTCGCAGAAAGATTGTAGTAACACTGAGAAGAACTAGAGCAAAATTCAAAGTAAGTACTTGCATTATAATCCTCCTGTTGTTTCAATTCTTTGAGAGTTAATTAAAATGGCTCCAAAACAGAAAGTGTTTTCTAGTCAAGAGAACTATTTGGATAGGAATGTCCACGATGATTTGCTTGAACTGCTCCCTTCTTCCACTATTGAAATTGTAGAAGTTAAGAGGCTAACTTCATTAAACCCTAGGCTGAAAATAGTAGATGGGCTGTATGACAAAGGAAACTGGGTTAGGGATGCAACAACTTCACAGACTGGTCTTGTTTTATTCAAAAAATGGTTTTCAGAGAGGAACCTTTTTGCCCCACATGCCAACATCTGGAATTTTGGTCTAGGGAAAATGGTGGTTCCCAGTGTTTTCATGGATTATGATCTTTTGGAAGCTGTAGCTAAGAATTACGACCAAGCCCTTAGAGTAGTGAGGAGAACTGATGGTGAAATCTTGATTACAATCAACGTAGAGGAGATTAGGGAAGTTTTCAATTTAGGGCCTGTCACTGATTATCATGTGCCCATTGATTTGAAAGGGTTAGAAAATGAGTATATTTCTAAGAGAGATGCAGTTAGGCAAGGAGCGCTGAGTGCACACATAGGTAGAATTGGAACACTGCCAGCAATAATAGCATCCTCCAGGGAGCCTTTCAAAAGGGCATACTTCAATTCTAGGGCTATAGAAATATATAGGTCCTTGTGTGGATATAATTTTTGATTTTGCTTCTTACTTAGCTGAGGAGATTCACATTGGACTGATTGGAATTGCTAAGGGTAAGGTGGAAAAAACTTTTGGCCATTATTCTTTGTTAATGAACATGTTCTTATTCAAGGGAGTAACATATTTTAGTAAAGAAATGGAATTAGACAGAGAAGAGAGTGGGGAAGCATTACCAGTTCAATTGTGGAGTGCAGATATGACTTGGGATGCAGAGAATGCCAGTTTTGTCAAGTTTGATAGGTATTTCGCTTCAAAGCTGAGATGCCTCCTATTAAGGGACAATCCCAGAATCCCCAAAGAATTAATGGATCTCATTAGGCCTATGGACAACCCAAGTGGTTTGAAAGTTTCACATAACTGGGGAGATGTCATTCCATATTCTATTTCTACTGTATTTAGAATATATGGTTTTAAAGGAAGCCCTCACGTACTACCCTACCAAGTTCCTTTGAAGGTAGGAGTTGTTGAGATATTGTGGCAGCTAGGAGGAGTGGAGGAAGCCCTTCTATTGAAAAGACAAAAGGGGTAAATTTTTCCTACTTGCACAGTGGCTCATCATTTTGTAATCACAAAAGGAGGTTGGCTTTCTCTGCACAAGATTTTGAACCCTTGTAAGATGGCCACTTCCCATCCTCGTTTTTGTGATTCTAAAGGATTTTATCCTTTGGCTCTGAGGCAGAGAATTAAGCTTGGTAAAATTGAGCATGAATTTTATTTTCCTGAAGACTTAATAAGGAATGAGTACTCCTTGTCGGAGCAAGAGACTAGGAAAGAAAAGTGGAAAGTCTTTTCTAAAATTTTGGATTTCATTCATTGTTTTGATCCAGATTATAGTCCTTTGGATGATGCAGTTACAAATGTAGATAAGATGAGAAAACTTATGAATAATTTTCCTGAAATAATAGAGGCAATGAATGAAAAGAAGCAATTCTTTATTAGGTTCTACCCGGATAAGGCAAGGGAAGTAATGGGAAGATTGGGTTTTACTCCCAATATAAGGGCAGGTCAATTAACTATCCAAAAAAGGCCGAGATATACTATTGTTCAAAATAAAAAGAATACAGTGGACAAAGGAAAACAAATAATCAAGTCCACTAGTAGGGTTTTGGAAGAGAGGCCTACTGAGCCCTCCCCTAAGAGGAGGAAAATAATAAGAGAGGAGGATTCTCATGTTGAGGAGTATTCACCTTCACAGACCCCTTTGAGAACCCGGGAGGAGCAGCTCACTATTGAGAAAATTGAACGAATTGGATCACAAGGGGGAGTTTTTGTCACTCAAGTAGAGATCGATGAAGGGAACCCCCAGGAACCTCCTGTGCCAAGCCTCAAGCTGACTGTAGCTGATTTTAAGGGAAGGGAATTGGACCCTATTTTGGAACAAGCCAGCCAGCAATTTTTGTCAGATGACAGTTTTGTAAGGTCTAGGGCTTTCCATCAATTTGCTTGGAGGGTAAACATCCACAATTTTGAGGAAAGATGTAAGAACATGAAAACAAAGCATCCAGAAATGGATGAAGCCTCCATCCAAAACCAAATAAAGGAGCAAATGATGCAAGAATTCTAGAACATTACCCCTGAGGAGGGAAGGCAAATGGTAAAAACTTCTAACATACTATTGTTGTCTAATTGGGATATTGAAAATGCATTGATTTTCAATGTTGTTTCTAATATACTGGAGTTACAAGACCCAAATAAAAAGGAATTTGCAGGGATTGCTTTTAGTGATGATCAAGCTGCTCTTGTTATGTGGTCATTAAGAAGAGGATCCAAGATTGTATCAGCACAGACTGATAGGGAATATTATTGTGAGGAGAGTTGCTAATACCTCACACGTACAGGTAGCCCACATGAATGTGGATTATTCTCAGTTTGCCTTGGCTACTGCTAAAAGGGAGGAAAAGGAAATGTTTGAATTACAAAGTAAATATGAGGTAGTTGTGGATGCCTATAATAAAGAGGTAAAAAGGAGAGTTGAGCTTGAGAACAAGCTACTGGGAAAATCCACCAGGCCTAAAATAACATACCCTCACCCCCCTGTTGAACCTTTCAAATCTACCCCCCTCATTGAAATACCAAACACACCCCAAGGGCCACAGTATTACACTGCTGAGGATTTTGAAGAAGAAAAGAGTAAACTGTGGGCCTTACATGTAGAGCTGGAATCTAAATATGAAGATAAACTAAGAATAGCTCTTACATATCTAGGAGACAAGGTTGAATGGCCACTAATCCATGATCAATTGGCCAGGGTGATTAACCTCTGGGAGGAGTTAAAAGCGGATGATGAGGCTCTAAAGCCTATTGTGAACAAATGGGTGAGAAGGGAGAACGCAATAACCTTATTGTGTCTATCTGTTATAAATAATTCTCGTGATCAGATTGATAAAACCTTTGACATTGTTTCTGATCTTGCTGATTTCGATAGCAAAAGGATACATTTACAGAAGATAATAATAGGTTACTTAGACAAATATAAGAGCCAAAAATTCAATTTATTTCCTCATGCCCTAGATAAGAAAAATAGTTTGAAAAGCAAAGAGGAATGGGCGAAGGAACTTGATGATTTATTCTATTTAAGAATGAATCAAGTCATAAATGAAATAGGGCATGCACGGTGGGCCACCACAACAAAAGAAATGGTGAAAGCCAAAATATTCTTTGATTCTTTAAAACAGGAATTGGTTGATATTGATAATGAGGCTGATTATATAATAAAGAAACAGAAGGATATTTTGCAATTCAATTGGCCACATGATGTACATTATTTGATAGGTGGATGGCAAAAATGCCTTTTAGTGAATAGTTTGATGTAGATGAAACTAACAGTGATGAGGTGCAGGGTGAGGAAGTCCAAATCATTGATACCATCACTACTCAAACCCAATCAAAAGAAGAAGACAAGAAAAACCTGTCGCTTTCAGTTGCAGAACTGGGACCACAAGATGCCAATAAAATTAAAGAAAAGGAAAAGGTAGAAGTTTTCCTTACCATGCAGAATGAAGGTGGTGGAAGCCTGCAGGTGGAGGTTAATGTGCCCTCGTCAGAAAAAGCTTCATCGTTGGCTAATTTAGTAGTTACATATGAAGATGAATCATATCAATAGCCAACTTAGCAACATCAGAACATGTAACAAAAGCTGACCCACCGAAAGGAATGATTTGATTTTGATATCTTCTGTTACCCATAGTTTTGTCATTTTGTGATAGGTGTATGTAGATATTCCTTGTAAAAGACACCTGTCAGTTTCTCTTAGCGTGAAGCTTGTTGCATTTCACACTATATAAGTGAAATTCCAGGGCAAGAGAAAAGGTCTGAATTCTATTTTCTAAGTGATACACTTAGTCTGTTTTTGGTCCACCATTTTTGAGCAAAAATTTGTGATGTATTTTCTCTGTCAAATCTTGAGAATACATGAATATAGAATGATCTGTGTTTCTTTCTGAAGGTCATTCTGAGTCTATTGTAAATTGTATACAATTTTCAAGGAAAATGAATACAAATTATGAACTGTCCCCATATCAGTTCTTTCTGAACTTTGTCTCCTTTTGATTACTTGGTTATCTTGATGTTGTATAAGTAAAGGCTTGTGCAATTGAATGCAGTTCAATTAGGTTGTATATCTGTTTATCATGGCTGTTAATTCAATGGATTAAGTAAAAGCTTTGATGAATTTGATAAGGTTGCTGCAGTAGTGGAAAGGATTTTGAATGATGATTTCTGATAAGAATTGCTTATAAAATTTGTTGTAAGGCAAAAAATTAGATCTAGAGATTTTTAGTAGACTCTGAACCCCAATGGATTAAGCACTGATCAAATTTAATCCAGCTGAAAGAGAAATGTGTCACACATGATTGTCAAAATGCAGAATTATAATCAACTTTACTTTTATTTCTTGTAGATCTTCAAAGTTGGCCTCTACTTGTTTGCATGGAATGTTTTAGCTTTAGTTAGCCATTACTGCTGAGAACATCTGCAGACCTATAGAAGATTTTTGGCCATATCTGTTATATGGGATGTGTTTATTAAAGTATCAAGAATTGTACATGTATTCGAGAATTTGAGATGAGAATCAGAATGAAACTAAGATAATTCTCATTCAATTTTCCCAATCTTGTATCATCCCTGGGTATACCCACCCTGGTTTTGCATAGCCAAAAGAGTAGAAAACCACCCTTGGTTTTGTAGAAGTTTGGCCCAAATGGTGTGCACATACAATTGATAATAAGAATTGGCTAGTCTTTAGACTGTGTGAGTATTGTCATCTTGGTATTAAGCATTTTGTTGCTTAGTAGTTTTAAAACACCAACAAGTTTGTTATTCATCCAAATGGGAACCCTTGTAGGAAGACCTAATAGCAATGCAACAATTAAATGTAATGTTGAAATATAGGAGAGAGATTCTTTTGGTTGAACTAGAAGATAAATCATCTTCTAACAAAATGACAGAGACTTTCGGTGAAGGATCCAAAGTACATCAATTCAATTATAGTCTAGTAAATTTAGGTGCCATCTTCATCATAAGTTTTTGAAGATAGTCCAGTATTTGTAGGTGTCATCTTCATCAAAAACATTCCATGATAGTTTATTAGTTTGAGTCATCTCCATCACAAATTTTCCATGGCATACTTGTAGTTAGAGGTGCATTGAAGACCTTTTATCACTACATGAGCTAGTAGTAGATGGTGATTATTCATTATCATCATCATCATCTAACATAGAATCACATGAATATCATGTTTTATAGCCCACATGGCCTAGGTATTGAGGGTACAACTCCAAGCACTAAACACACCAAATTTCAAATTATTATCTTTATGTGTTGATGTTTAAGTTGAATGTTCTAGAGTTGAAGAGAGAAACACACTCAATTTTTTTTTCTTTTTGTTCTTTTTTTGAATATGAAACTGTTGTCTAAATGATACAATAGAATTATGTATTATTAAAAGAAAAATACAAGAAAAATATGCTACCAACACAACTATATTTATAAAACAAAAAAATTGTCATTATTATTTCTTCTAAGCTTTTACAACTATAGCTTCTGCATATACATTTCCTTTCTTTTCTTTCATTACTATAACAAAAAGTATAATAGTTGTTACAATAGACCAACATTCCAAATGATAAATCTGCATCTACACACTTTCAATAAAATGAAACAACAAGTACATTACATTCTTTTTGCAACTAGACTCTTTTTAACACTTATCATCAAAACATCACTGAGAAAAAACACTTGAGCAGAGACTCTCCCATTTATATTACACAACAATGGCTGAACTTTGGCATAAAAAATAATAATGATAGTAATAGTATTCACTTCCATCTTCAATATTATCATAAAAACCTACAACAAAAATACACATGTACCTATGGAAATATGCTCGAAGAGAAATCCCTCTCCTCGACCATCAGAGATGCAGGTGTGATTGGAGGTCGTGAATGGAACAGCTTTTGATGTCGAGCACATCAGGAAGAATGAAAGAAAGACAATATCGAGAGTTTCGAACTACTATTTTGCCCCCCCTATATTGATGCAAATGCAGGGCCCCCTTTCATATTATTCCCAGGGCTAGCAGGCGTCATTAATCAAGTGGGTGGAGAAAACCTGAAATGAAACTGGGCTCAGAGAAAACCATGCGAAAATGCTCCAAAAATGTCAAATGAAATCGGGCACGAAAAATGTAATTGGGCAAATGTTTTTTGAACTTTGCGGATGTATAAGCCCTGTGTTGGTCAAAATTTCGACTAACACGGGTCTTATATGTAAAAAAAATGAAATTTTTGCCTTTACATTTCGACCACCCTAAATTTATTTAGTTGATGGTCGAAATTTTTGGTCAAAAAATGATGTTAAATTTAGTAGTGGATGGAAAAGAAGACTCCAGATTTCTCCATTTTCTCCATCATAATTGACCATAGAATTTTCTAGAGGCTACAAAATCAATATATATTGAAGCTTCCCCTCACAGGTGAATGTAATACAAATTGGAGTATGTTATGTAAATAAAGTTTTCAATTAGAGAGTGCATATCTGTTCTACTTTATTCTCATTCTGCTGTCCAATTTCCTTGCCTTGTCTTTCTTTATTTTTCTGTTGTTCTCCATACTCTGTTTTCATCAACGATTTTAGATTGTAATTTCACAACACATTCAATTTCCCTCCCTTTCTATTTTACATCCAATCGCCATATCTAATCGGGTTTCATTTCATGTTCTTAACATTGCTAGTCACTGTACCCCCACATTAGATTTTGTAAAGGATAACTTAAGCATCCATCAAATTTTTGCATTGCTCCCTTAGCTTTAATGTGGAGGACAGTTGAAATGATCACTTTGGTTTCTTTTTTTTCGCCTCCATGATAATGGTGATGCCATAGTTATGCACATGTATGTGTTGGAGTGAGGGAGTAATATTTCAATTTTGAACTATGAATCACTCGTACTCACATTCAACCGATGCTTCCTTGCATGTTCATTAATATACTTAATTATTACACCTTGCGTTGGCCATGGATTGGGTCTTACTCTACTTAACCAGTAGCTGCCCATTTTCTTAATGCAATCCTCCTTTGAATTGGAAAAAATTGAATATGGTATTTGTCACAATGTCAACAATCCATCACCTTAAATCCATATATCCAATTCTACAAAGGCTAAGCAAGGACCCGACATAGTCTATTTATTTTCTTCTTTTCTCGCAAGCAGATTGGGAGTAAAACAATGATAGCATATGTCTATCCTCATTCTCAATTGAGCATCATGCCCTCTACTAATGTTTGCCTTTACAATGTCTTCTCAATCAATGATATGCCTACTAATTGCACACCCATTCTCAATTTTTAAAAATGTCACTCACAACCTAAATAGTACCAGTGTGATAATTTAAAAATCCAAGCATTGGGAAAAAAATTTGTTGTGTTTGCATTGGCACGATGGAAATCTATTAGACCCAAAAATTTGATATAATACAAAATAATTAAAAAATAATCAAAACTTTATTGTCTTATGTTTAGCGAGATTCATTACATAAATAAAGAAGTCATATAGCAATTCAATTGTTATTTAATAACCACCAAAACTGAAATGTGTAACCTAATTCTATGACCCTAATTATTAATACGTTAACATCCCCCCTTAATTGGAAAGGGTTACATGAAATTATGAGTATTTTCAACTCCTCAAACTTTGAGCTCAACCATAAACATTTACTAGTTGATCTTAATCATCTTTTGAAAGCTTGATATTGTGATATGATCCAAAATCTGTTTGAACTTATAGGGTTCAAACTTTTATACTTTAGCATGTTGCCCATTGTTGGACTTCAAAATTATATATAATGAGCCTATTGGTTTGACAGGTCTTGGTTTGACACTTATTTTTTCCCTTTTGAATTAGCACACTTTGGGTGCATAATTATAAAAATAGCACATATTAAGTGCAACAAGCTTGTATTGTTCATGTTACAATTTGATAAGAGCACACATTGGGTGCAATAGAATAACACACGTTGGGTGTTGCGAACTTATTCTACCCGTATGAAAATTTGATAATAGAACACATTACCTATGCAATGAACTTGTTTTGTCCATTTGTTTGAAAATGGTTACATTGAGTTTGAATCTTAAATTGATTGGACTTGAATATGAAATTTCCACTTACTTGAACTTGAATCTGAAATTTCCCCTTACTTGAACTTGAATCTGAGATTTTCACTCAGTTGAGTTTGAATCTGACATACTGAAATTTCCACTTACTTGAACTTGAATCTAAAATTATCAGTCACTTGAACTTGAATCTAACATATATAGAATATCCTCCCCTTGACAAATGAGAGGAGATGAATTCATGTGATAAGTTATTGGATAAGACACCACATATTTATCTTCATCACTTCAAATAGATTAAATACATTACTATGTACCAATATCATCACCAATTTATCTTTGGTGGTTTCATTTGAACTCTCAACTTTGATGCACTCCCTCTTCAAGAAGATTTTTTTTCTTTACGAACTGGTCTTGTTTAGTTCTTTTGCTTTCCTACCTTATTACTTTTTTGAAGTGGCTTGATGTCATATTAGAAGAAAAAAATTATTTTATTTTTTTAACTTTTTTTAACATGTTCTTCAATGTTGAAATCAATGACAAACATTTTTTTCTCAATTTTGAATTTCATTTTCTTCCTAGAAACAAATGATGCACAAAATGATGTAGAGGCTTTGATGACGTTTTACTAGTTTTGAAATCATTCCCAAAATTTTCAAATTCACTGTCATGGCATTATAGAGACAATTACATTCCTTCAAACGAAAAAAAAAAAAAAATTCTGTCATCTTCTTGCAGCAAAGCTTCCATCAGTATTTCATGTGTCATCCTAGAGTTGTAAATCTTGACCAAATTTATGATAAGATAAATTGTAATCCATTATAATAAAATTGATACCAATCCTTTAATAGAGCCCTCATTATCTAATTCAAAATAATCATTTTGCAATCAACTTGTAATAATCACACTTTCTTGAATATTAGTGTTAATCCTTGGACCGATAGCAAAGAATAATCATTCTAGAGTTTGAGTAAACTTTACTCTTGGACTTTCAGCAAAAGTCATTCACATTGAACACTCACTTGGACAAAATAATCAAGCCTTTTAACATTTCATTAATTGATACCATCTAAATCCTAGTGGTGAATAGTATGAATAAAAATTTCTACCAAATGCCCAAGAAAATTCATAAATAAATCGACTCACACAGTAAAATGATATAGAAATTGCTTGACAAATTTTTTGATTGATTCAACTTGAATAGAATAATTAAAAATTAAACCTATCACCACCATTTTGGTCTCTACTATGTATTCACTAGATGGCCATGACTCTTGATAGTCATAGGGTTTATTGTATTTATATTATCTTCTCCTTCTATAGTCCAATTTCTTCTATCAAAACCATCCTTCTACTACATTAGTTTTTCCTACTCGGATACCACTATTAGACCCAGAAATTTGATATAATATGAAATAATTAAAATATAATAAAAAAATTATTGTCTTATGTTTAGCAATAGTCATAACATAAATAAAGAAGTTATATAGCAGTTCAATCACTATTTAATAACTACCAAAAATGAAATGTATAACCTAATTCTATAACCCAAATGATTAATATGTTAACATAATCAACTTCAATAATGGATGGCTTGGGACCATGCATGAACTTGTCAATGGTATTCAACCATATCCCTCTTTGTTTATTTTCCTTGTACTTCATCTGATGTGGATTTTTTTTCTCATCTTTGCACTACTTTGATTATCAACTTATCACTTAAGTTAAAGTAATTCAAATAATTAAATGTTCCTGTTCATAGTGAGAAAAAAATATTATGTTAAAGTAAGTCAGGTCACATGATAGCCCAACTAAAAAAAATTAAACTCAAACACTTGACATCTAAGAACTCATTGTCTAATCTCGCTAAACCAATTTAAATTAGTTCAAATTACTATTGATCATTTTAAACTCATTTTTCTCAGCAGTTCTGATAATCATCCATTTCGTGCCAAGAGGCCTCTGAACAAGCCTTAAAATTTGACAAAATCAAACAACCATGTCATGAAACATTGCATTCATGTTCAGTGGTGCACACTCTTTCAGTCTGCAAAATCTTGCCTTATGATGATTATTCAATCAAAAGATATTGACTGTCAAAGTTGCCTTTTTCAAACTACCCTATAATCAAACATATTAGAAAATAATAAAATGCATATGGTTTTGACTTTGAAAACTAATCAAATGATCACTTGGAGATATGAAACCTAAATCATTAGTAGACTCTTATATGAAGAGTATGAATGTTTGATTTGGGTTCATGACGAATAACTAGGAACATTTGGAAAACCTCTGAAGTTGGGTCTTAGGATTTATAGAACTAGGAATGCTAATAGTACCAATTTTTACATATGGAATGGCCTTAGGAAAGCATGCAAATGAATTGGTGGAAATTTTCAAATTGACACACATGAAGTATTTTCAGTATGGAATATAGTGGTGAAATACATTTAGGCATGTCTATTATGCATTCAAAGTTATAATATCACAAACAAGCCTCCTAACCAATATACAAATCTGATTACTAGTAAAACTTTAGAAATTACATTTGGAATCACATTTGAAAACTAATCAAACAGATTTGTCAAGAGCTCCAATCTAAACCATAGAATGTCTCTAACCCCTAGAATGCAATAGAAAAATAATATATTCACTTTGGTTAACTTAGTCAAAGCTATGATTAATCAAATAGGACTACTGACAAATGGTCATAAAAGACAACTGGGCAATTTTAAGTTTTTTCAAATGGAATCATCTTTAAAAACTTATCAAACGGATTCATCTGACCTTGAAAATGAAAACTTAGGACATATTTCATAACTAAAATTTAGTAATATGGCCATTTCTCCAAAATACTTTACAAATCATAAAATATTCATTGTCAAAAAGAGCTTCCTAGAATCCTAAACAATGTGCATTAGCATAACAACAATAAACAACCAACTTTGGAAAACTCAAAACCTTATCAAAACATATTGAAACAACTTGAATTATGAAACATAAGTTCTTTGATATGCATAATATGCACTCCCAAAGTGGTGGGTCATGAAATTTTATTGGGTACAAGATATTCAAATGCAAGATAGCCTCCTAAACATTGTTTGACACTTTGGTAAAAATGCAGATTTGACAACTGCTCAAAACAACACTTCATCGAATGATTTGAAACTTCAAAACTATAACTTGAAGTGTATGGATATACTAAATGAAACACAATGAACACTTGGAACACATCATAGGCCTTAACACAATAGCCAGACACATATACATGAATTGCTCTTATAAGGGTTACTTTTAGCAAAATTTTCAAATAGGTACTCAAAATGTGCTTGCAATTTGAGTCCCAACAAGTTCAAACATGCTCTAGTTGAAGACAAATATCATGTTCTTCCAGGGTACATTTTTTTGCACGGGCCTGATGTTGCAAATACTCTTGTGATTTACTTTTTTGAAACTAGTATAGTACAATAAATTAGAGTTAATCCTACAATCAATAACTCATTGTATTAGCCCACCCTTATAGACAATGCTAGTAGAAGGCAACCAAGAATGACCATTGATCACCCCATTCATCATAAATTGATTTGCTTCCATGATAGACCTAATAACTCAATATCTTGGCCATGAAACTCGATTTGTAGTTCCTGACCCTGGTCCATAGCTCATATATTCATTGTAGTAGAGCCTATTCAACAAAAAATACCTTCCCATTCAATCCATTTGCAATTGCCACTTCAATGCAAGCAACAAAAGAAATAAATCAATTTTAGGAGAAATACATGAACAATACTAATATTTAAGAAGAATTAAACTAAATGTAGTAAACTTATTCTATTATTTAAAATAGGACATTGAAAGAGATTTAGATTCAATTTGAATTATACTCCATAATCTTTAATGATGAGAGAGTTTAGGGTTATTTTCTAGTTCTCTCATTTTAATGATAGATCATGGAGTGTGATGTGGAAGGTGGATGTAGAAAACTTTTACACAATCTAATTTAGATATTCAGTATTGATAGCTTATAGATTATAGAAATTTGATATCATTAATTCATAATTGATTCTTATAATTATTCAGAGAACAAGAATATTTTTCAATTCAACTATCTATATTTTGATATCAACCTATAAGATTATATTTTTTGATCCACCATTAGAATAATGAAGAATGATGAAAGATCATGAAATGTGATGGAAAAGTTTGATACAAAACATCATCAGAATGGAACATTATATACTATTCGTGAAGAATGCAAGAGAGCATATAAAATGTTCCAAGTTCTTTTTCATAGTTTTCTTTTAAAGTGGAGGTGGTCTTAGAGCTCACAAAATTGGTACGAGATGAGTTAGAGTTCTTTTCACAAAAATAGTACTCCCCTAGGAGAAGCAACCCATTAACGAACATGAGGTCCATTAATCATGATAGTTTTGTTATAGATATCCCACTACTACTTCTCTTAAAAGAACCATAAAAAATGAAAACACGTAATAACAGTCGATCAAACATATACTAAATCATTTTTTACCTTTTTAGGTTGTTGATTTGCCAATTTATGCATCAATATTTTTGACATTTCATAAAGACTACTAGGACATTTAACCACAAGTACTAGTGTTTTATGAGTGAGTGACTATTGGTTCATGAACATAGCGGGTATCAAGCGAGCATTTTGAAATGACACCATTTGACCGCTTTGCACTCCACAATTCCTACAGAGAGATCCATCAATAACCAAAAGCTGAAACCTTAGCTTCAAGCTCTTCACTCACCTACAAAGAGGTACACCAAAAAAATTGGCAAAATTCAACTTATGATTTAAGAATTTTAGATGTAGGAAATTGTCATGGATAGCTACTAGATCCTTTCCCCTATATATTCTTTAAAACTGTTGAATCAAGCATCTAAATAAAATGTAGCACTAAAATTTGACCTACAACTTAAAACTTTATTGGCAATTTACCAATCATTAAAAGTTATTCAGCTTTCATAAATTATGACTAAAATAAACGTAACGTGCCCAAAAAAAATAAAAAAATCAAGAAGCCACCAGCTTTCAAAGATTTTAGAACCTCGATATTAAAATATAAATACGCTGCTAAAAAATCATAAGATAAACCACTTAAACATATTTCTGAAGACGTCAAAGACATTCAATAATTTCTTTTTCAGAACACCCCATTATAAGACCCCAGCCTAATTGTAGACTAGCCCATGTATTGAAGAAAAGGAAAACAAAAATTGCGAGCAGAGGAAGGAGAGTTACTAAAATTAGCTGTGAGTGGGGTAGAGTCCTGGGTTTGGCAGTCGGTGCCTGTGATGACAGTCGCCCCTTTTCCATCCCCAATAAGCATTAATACGTTCTGCCTTGTCACTACCAATTTTTCTTCATAGATTCGAAGAGAATTGCTGACCATTGCGGAGACATTTTGAACTTGCTCATACATACTAGTTTTCAGTGTGCCGTCTATATTTTTGAAACCTTCCATGCAGGTGCGGAGGTTAGTGAGTGAGGCACTGAGCCAAGTCTTCACGTCATTAATCTGTCTCTTGACGGATTCTGATTCCAACACAGAATACGATTCATTCAGCTGCTCTTTTGAAAGCATAAAAAGTTGAATGCTTTGATGGAAGGAACCAGAAAGGTCATGATAAGATGCGAGGCCGGTGGAGACAGAAATGTGAGGGCATAACGTCATCTTCTTGCATGCTGATTTCACAAACATTCCGTATAAGATTACATGTGAATAAGACAGAAAAAATAGTATAGTATGTAAAAATCTTCTTCATTTCTGACACCAAGTTCAAATAGCCTGACATGATACAAAGCTGCAGAATGTATCATAAGGTGGCATTATATAATATGTGTTTCCTTGCTTTGGCCTGTGGTAGTTTGATTGCTTCTAACAGTCGGTGGTCATTTCTCTAACTAGTAGATGGACCCTTTTGCGAGATTCATTTTGTTCTCAATTTTAGATTGTCTATCAACTTTTCGGTATATTCCGTACTTTTCAATACAGAGTATAAAGGTTTCAATTGATTGGTACAACTGTTGCGCTGAAAATCAGGGATGAAATTTTAGCTGTTCAATAAGAGAGATGACAAAGTCGGGATAACTGTGCTCTCCCGTTCTTACGATGTTTCTTGATGATTGAACGTTCAGTTGGTGGTATCCCATACGATCTACCTACAGTATCTAGTCTTCTTTATCTTGCAGATAAAAAGCATGAAAGAATTATTTGAACACCCGTGACAACTTGTCAGCTATCTATCGTGTCAAGTTTGTTTTTTAGTTCTTTCAGTCAACTTCAAGTAAACAAAGGCAACATACCATCTTTGGCATTATTGGTTTTTTTTTTTTTATTGTATGGTAAACTGGTTTCAAATGGGATTTAAAACCCATCAATAAGGTCATCTTCTTAAGGATAAGTCCACTATTTACATGAAAAATATGATTCGTTGTATACTATATTTGTCAAAGTTGCACTTTGTGGGTCAAACGTTTTGTTTGTCCTAGTTTAAAATTTTGAACTCGTTATAAATATGATAATTGATGTTTTCTATCAAGTTTCGAATTTGATGGTTATATTGGTCGATTTTCCACTTTTCAGTTACATATATGATAGATTGAAAATTAGTTTTTTAATTTTAGGAAGTTGGCAAAATAAGGGATGACCCAAAATAAAAAGTCATTTGTTGTACATTCTCATCATACCACCTTTCTTAATAACAAAAAACCCCACATTAATGTATCCCAGTTACTAAAGTTATTACAATCAGCATGCTAATAATCATACTAAAAGTTAAACATATATAGAACATATTAAGAGTCCAGGTATTAAAACTAAAACTAGCCTAACCATAACCAGTAGCATAAAGTTTGTACGGGCATAGTGTAGTAGACTAAATGCATCAAAAAGAATAAGCAACTAAAACATAGAGAGCTAGCTTTCTATCTTTGCTTTGTCAGGTCTTTCCAACAGCACACAAAGCCAGCCATCCACTAGGAAGCGGTATAGGGAGGTCATAGTGTCCATGCAAAAAGAGGCAGCAACCCCATCCTTCTTAGCATGACAGTTATGTAGAATGGTGGTCATCGAATGCATCATTCTAACAATAAAGTTGACCACCTCATGAAATCTCTTATCTGGGTTATCCTACTTTCTTGTGAGTTTCTTAATGGTCTCCTCCAGCACAACATTCTCCTTGGTAAAACCCTAAACACCAATTCTTAGAGATCCCTAAGGGTTAATCCCTTCATCCTTTTTATTTGTTCTTTTTTCCCTCTTGTAGATGGGCAAGGGAGGTGATATCCCTAGTATTGTAATGCAAGAGCATCTTGGGTCTTGGAGCAATCTTGCCTCAACCAAAAAATATATTTCTATTTGTAAAGTAGCATTGTTGTTGGAACTATAATTTTTTTGTATTATGTGTGCCTATTGCAAGAGCTGTAACTAATTTTATGCAATTATTCAGAGGATGCAAATTTTAGAGATTGAAGAGAGCCTAGAGTACTATCTATGATCCAAGGCACAAGTACTGATTCATAATGGTTTGGGAGATATCGATGTTTTTCTAATGCATCAATTTTCTGCCAGTTTCATGATGGGTTTCTATGAATGACTTTCGAGATGGATGCATAGTTCTCCTTGAGGAATTAGCCTTTACACACGTAAGGGGTTGTATAGGACCTAAAGTAATACCTTTAGTTCAAAGTAAAAGCTCTAATTCAATTGGAGCTACGAGATATCCCCATTTTCCTTAGACATCAATTTTTAGACACTTTTTGTGAAAATGTGTGGAGTTTTTGTCTTGTGCAATTTTGTATGAGGAAATGGGATCCTTTTAAGATAGGGTCATGTTCTTGGATCATGTGTGGACCTAGATATGGCTTGGTATTAATTTGTATTCATACTTGCTATAGTTTTGGTTTACTCTTCCAAGGAGGACCTATAATGTAAATAAATGCCTAACTAGCTAACTTGTGGCTTAGCTAGCTATATAAGGAGCTTGGATTGATGTAGGAAACCATTATTAAGATTATGATATGGTAGATGAGATCATGAGAAGATCCTAGAGAAGAAGGTTAGATGTGAGTTTGGACTTGATTCCATAATTCTTTGTATATGGTTGTAACCTGGAAGGCCTCACAATTAGGCATATTTGGATTCATTTATAATTATTTCATATGGTTGCACATAATCTAGTCTTTGTTTTTGTATTTTTTATTTAATTTTTATGTTGCTTATGTGTGTAACTCTGAGCAAGGGATTTTTGTGAGTTTAAGTTGGGTTAATTTTTCTTGAATCTGCATGTCCCTGCGTCAGGTGGTATTAGAGCAGTGTTCTTTCTTGTGTATTGGATCATGGAGAACCTTATTAGATTGGTTGTAGGGTGGCAGATCTAAAATCTAACCTATAACTTGCAAAAGGTCACGATCTTGCATGAATTATTGTCAAGATGGTTTGTGGTATAGAAAATGTTGATAATTCTATAATGGATATGTTGAGACATATTGCAACCAGACTTGAAGTTGTGGAGAATATGAAAAGAAGAGGTGTACATCTTAAAGATATTAGTGATGAAGAAGAGACAACACCTAATCCTATACTTGAATCTAAACAAGATGAGGAAAGACTTTTGAGAGCTTTGTCTAAAGCTAATTCTAGACATTCTATTGAAGTTTCTCACTATAATGAAAGACTTGAGACTAATGCATTGTTGGATTGGATATCTGAGATGGAAAAATATTTTGAGTGTGAAGGTACTCTTGATAATAAGAAGGTTAAGATTGCAGTCACAAAGTTGAAAGGTCATGCATCTCTTTGGTGGGATCATTTGAAAATTAACAAACAAAAGAGAGGAAAAGAAAAGATCAAGACATGGATGAAGATTCTTAGAAAGATGAAGAGGAAGTTTCTCCCAATAGACTACTACGTTAGTTTGTTGAGAAAATTAAAAAATTTGAGACAAAAGGACATGAGTGTGAAGGAATAAACTAAAGAATTCTACAAGTTGGATATCAGATCTGGACATGTTGATGATGAAGTTGAGAAAGTGGCTAGATACCTGAATGGATTGAGAATGTCAATTCAAGATGAGATCATCTATGTTAAGATGGATAGTGTGGAAGAGGCATATCAATTTTCTTTGAAAGTTGAAGAAAGATTGTCAAAGAGACATGATCAAAGGCAGCAAGGAAGTGGTGATAGATTTGAAATAAGCAAAGGTAGATCCTATGGAGAAAGTAGTAGATATGACAACACAATGTAAGATAAAGAATGGAAAGATGAACCTACTTAAAGAGGTAATTACTCTAGAGGTAGCTATATTGGTTACTCTAGGAATAATAATAGTGAAAAAAGAGAAGAGAGATCTTGGTTTAAAGGTACTTTTTACAAATATGGTGAAGAAGGTCATAGGGCCTTTGAATGTACTAACTCTAGAAAGGAGATTGGAGGTAACAATAGAAATACTTTAGCTTGTGAAGAAGTTGTTGAAACACCTAAAGAACCTAAAAATGGTGAGAATCTAATGTTAAGAAGGATCTTGTGGAATGAAGAAGTTAATGAGGAACCTATTTTGAGAAGAACTTTGTTCAAAACCAAATGTAAGATCGTGCTGGAAAATGTTGTAAGGTAATCATTGATAGTGGAAGTTCAGATAATTTGGCATCTAAAAAGCTAGTTAACAAATTGTAGTTGTAGAGATTGAGACATTCTAAGCCTTACCATGTTGCTTGGATCTAGAAGGAGCAAAATTTTCTTGTAAGTGAACAACGCTTTGTCAAATTTAAAATTGTGAATTATCATGATGAAGTCTTCTGTGATATTATGCATATGTATTGTTGTTATATTCTTTTGGGTAGACCTTGGTAGTATGATAGAAAAGCTTTGCATAATGGTAGATTGAAGCAATATACTATTTGGGTGGAAAGAAAGAAAGAAATATTTTTGCCTTTGGTGGAAAAGTTTGGTGAAAGTCATTGTACTACAGCCAGAGTATGTTTGGTAGATGGTAAAAAGTTTACAAAGGAAATGAAAGAAAAAAATGTTTGTTATGCTTTGATTTCTAGAAAGATTGAGAAACAAGATGAATTGGAACATGCAACTAAGATTGAACATTTGTTGACTAAATTTCATGACATCATTTATAATAATTTACCTGATGGTTTACCTCCTATAAGAAGTATAATTCATTGTATGGATTTGATACCTAGAGCTAGTTTGCCTAATAAAGCACCACATAGATTGACACCTAATGAAAAGATTGAGCTGAATAGACAAGTGTAGGAATTATTGGAGAAGGTTTGATTAGAGAAAATTTAAATCCTTGTGCAATACCTATTGTGTTAGCACCTAAAAAGAATGGAGAATAGAGAATGTGCACTAATTCTAGAGCTATAAACAAGATAATAGTGAAGTATATATTTCCATTGCCTAGGATGGATGACATAATGGATAGTTTGAGTGGAGCAAAGCATTTTAAAAAGATTGATTTTTAAAGTGGTTATCATCATATTAAAATTAGAGGAGATGAATGGAAAACTACTTTTAAGACTAATGAAGGATTGTATGAATGGTTGGTTACGGCCTTTGGTTTGACTAATGCACCTAGTACTTTCATGAGGTTGGTGAATGAGGTTTTGAAGAAATGGAGACATTATTTGATGCCTAAAGATTTTGTATTGTATACTAGTTAACCATAAAGCTTTGCAATATTTGGGAAGTTAGCATAAGTTGAATTAGAGACATATGAAGAGGGTTGAGTTTTTGCAGAGTTTTTCCTTTTCATTGAAGCATAAAAGTGGACAATTGAAAATAGTTTTTGATGCCTTGAGCTAAAGGAGAAATTTTTTGATTGAGATGAGAGCTGAGGTGCTCTATTTTGATGATTTGAAATATGTATATGAGACTAATATTGATTTTGTAGAACCTTGGAAAGCTTGCAAAGAACAAAAAATGAGTGATAAGTGGGCTAATTATTTCATTCAAGAAGACATGTTGTTTAAAGGAATTCAGTTATGCATACCTAGAGGATCTATGAGAGAAAACAAATGAAGGAGAAACATAGTGGTGGACTTGCTAACATTTTGGGATTAATAAGGTAATAAAACTTATTTCAAAGAGATACTTTTGGCCACATATTTATAAACATGTGCAGAGTATGGTAAGAAGTTGCATAATTTGTCCAACAACAAAAGGAACTAGTTAGAATTTGGATTGTATTCACCTTTCCTTATACCTAAAAAGCCTTGGAAAGATATCGGTATGGACTTCGTTCTTAGTTTACCTAGAACCCAAAGGGGTAATGATTTATATTTTTTGTGGTTGATAAATTTTTTAAGATGGTTCATTTCATA
Organism: Cupressus sempervirens; assembly: GCA_028749045.1. Classification (NCBI taxonomy): domain Eukaryota; kingdom Viridiplantae; phylum Streptophyta; class Pinopsida; order Cupressales; family Cupressaceae; genus Cupressus; species Cupressus sempervirens. The sequence continues at coordinate 370,648,112 of CM053784.1, read as the reverse complement.
CCTTGTAAGAAAATATCTGATGCTTTACATATTGTTGAATTATTCTTCAAGGAAGTGGTAATATTGCATGGTTTTCCTAAATCTATTGTTTTAGATAGAGATACTAAATTTAATGGTTATTTTTGGAAGACACTTTGGAAGAAGTTGAATACAAAGTTGAATTTTAGTTCTACATTTCACTCTCAGACAGATGGACAAACTGGAGTTGTGAATAGAAGCTTGGGTAACTTGTTTAGATGTTTGGTTGGAGATAAGCCTTCTAATTGGCATTTGGTTTTGGCACAAGTAGATTTTTCATATAATAATTTTGTGAATAAAAGTACTAAGAAAACACCATTTGAGATTGTTACTAGATTTCATCCTAAGGTAACAACAGAATTGAGAGACTTGGGCATGGAAACAAATAGGATTGTTAAGGTTGAAGAGTTTGCTAATTTCATGAAGAAACTACATTAAGAAGTCAAAGATAACTTGAATAATAGTAATCTAGTATATAAGGAAAGAATGGATCAGAAAAGAAGATATGAATCTTCTGAAGTTGGTGATGAAGTAACAACAGTTTACTTGAAGATGAACATATTTCTAGTTGGAACCTACAGCAAGCTGAAAATGAAGAAGTTTGGGCCTTGTAAAATTCTAAAGAAGGTTAAAAGTGGTAATGCTTTTGAGATTAAATTACTAGAGAATATGGATATTTCACATATATTCAACATTGCATACATATATGAGTACCATGAACCAGACCATGAAGTAGTTGATAAATAAGATTATCCTAAGAAGAAACCTAATGGAATTGAAAGAGTTTTGGATACCAAGATAAGAAAGAGCACCAAAGGAAAATATTATTTGGAATATCTAGTTAAGTGGAAAGACGAGCCAATTGAAGATAGTTCTTGGATTCCACAAGCTAAGTTTGGATATTTATGATCCAGGTCAGAATATGAGTAGTGCCTGATGTGGACATTAGTTCTTTATTAACCCTAGGTGTCTAATTTGGGAGCATCTTGGGTCTTGGAGAAATCTTTCATCAACCAAAAACATTTCTTTGTTTGTAAAGTAGTATTGTTGTTGGAACTATATTTTTCCATATTTTGCATGCTTGTTGCAGGAGCTATAACTAATTTTACGCAATGCTTAAGAGGTCCAAATTGTAGGGATTGATAAGGGCCTAGATTAATATTTTTGGTCTAAGGAACAAGTCCTAATTCATCATGGTTTGGGAGATAATCATGTTTTTCTAATGCATCAATTTTCTACTAGTTTCACGATGAGTTTTTGTGCCTAATTTTCAAGATGGATGCACGGTTCTCCTTAAGGAATCAGCCTTTGTGCACTTAAGGTTTTTTATAGTACCTAAACTAATACCTTTAGTTCAAAGTGAAAGTTCTAATTCAATCAGAGCTAGGAGATATCGTTGTTTTTCTCAAACATCAATTTTCGAACAGTTTTTGTGAAAATGTTTGCATTTTTCATTTTGTGTAGTTTTGTATGAGGAAATGGGATTTTTTTAAGATAGGTCCATGTTCTTGGATCATATGTAGACCTAAATATGTCTTGGTATTAATTTTAATTTATATTTTCTATAGTTTTGGTTTACTCTTCCAAGGAGGACCTATAATGTTATTAAATGCCTGACTAGAAAATCATTATTAGGATTATGAGATGGTAGATGACATCATGAGAAGATCCTAGAGAAGAAGGTTAGATGTGAGTTTGGACTTGATTTCATAATTTTTTGTAGATGGGCATAACCTGGAAGGTCTCACAATCAGGCATATTTAGATTCATTTTCTAATTATATCATATGGTTGCACAGAATTCAGCCTTTTTTTCTCTATTGTTTATTTAATTTTTATGTTGCTTCCATGTGTAACTCTAAGAAAGGGATGTTTGTGGGTTTAAGTTGGATTAATTCCTCTTAAATCTACCCATCCATGCATCATATTGGTAGTCTATATGGTGTGAGTCTCAACTTTGAGTGATAGAAACATAGGAGGACATATGGCTCAAATAGCTAACCATAGAACTGCATTCAGCCTTGCTTGAGGACCTTCCCTCATAGTCTTTTCTTTATCATCATCAATATATTTTCCCTAGTGCACTTTCCATTTCTACCTCTTATGTTTCCCACTCCTTGTAGAGTCAGAACTAACGGTACATTCTTGTTTACCTTTAGAATTGCCATGTTTAAATATTTTCCTAGTCCTAAGGGATCTTCTTCTACCCACTTCAACATTTGCATTGAAATCAATAATACTAACATCTTTCTCCAACTTAATTCATTGGAGCATGTAGGAGGGTGAGAAATTGGGGCATTTAGTATCTCCAACCAAGGTCATCTCCACAAAGACTTGGGGTAGAAATGGAAGGCAATGGGTTGGTAAAGAGAACCAAAATGTTAATGGGGTAAGGGGGATATAAAACTCTATGAAAGTTGTACAAACAGAACATAAAGGCTTGGTGAATCATAGTGTAGACTTACCTACTTGCATTTTCTTCCTAAATTTTTAATCATATGCATTGACATGTTAAATTTTTATGAAACCATCAATATGACACTTAAATTTATTGAGAAGCCATCACAATTAGTTATATATTTTTAAAACATAATAAACTTGTTTTGTCAATTTTAAAATATGAGTTGCAATATATAAACTTAATAACTTTCTTATTTTGACATATGTTACTAAAAATATAATTATTTTCTAAAATTTTGTAAAACACATGAATTTATAAACTTACAAATATTTTTTGAGATTTTCCTAAATTTATATATATATAAGTTAAAGAAACTAAAAATTAGTATAAATCTTAAAATGTATAAGGGAAGGTAATTTTTTTAATTGGTAATGGGTCAAAGCCTAGATTATATATTATTTAATTATTATAATTTTTTTAGATTGATTATTAGTAAGTGTTAAACTTGAGTAGCTTTTAACTCAAGACATCCCACATGAGAGGCTCACAAGTTACCGTTGTGTTATAGTTTCTTGCCTATAAAATGGAAGGTATCAAAATTATCAAATTTTCATTTAAAATTCATATGAAAAATAGGGGTGATCATCAAATTCAAGACATGTTCCTTGAAATTTTGATTTAGTGAGGCCTAGTTAATTTTCTATAGTTGCTTCCTATAGAGATCTTAGAATTAGTTCTTATCACTGATAAAATCTCAATTTAATAAAATATAATTTGTTATTTAATATTATTCAATTTTTAATATTAATCTAAATTATAGTAACTTGTCAATTATGAAAAGATTTTTTTATTGGTTGAAACTTAGAAATTCTGGAATGTTAGTCATTAGATTGAAAACTTATGTCTAACTATGAAAATCTGATAATTTAAATGAGTTAAGGGTAATATTTACATGTTTGACAAGATTAAACCAACTAGTAGGTACAATTTATTTTCATATTGTTTTGTCTTTACAAGAACTAAGATGGTCATCCTAAATATTAAATAAAATGATAAATGACAAGAATAGGCTTTTAATTTGTTAAAGTCAAGTAGTGAATTTCAATGCTTTTCAACTAAGCTCCCACTATATTTTCTATTAAAAATAAATTTGAGACTCATCAATATTACACAACTAATTGCACCTTCTTTTTCTATTGGTGTGTTGAAGAAATGTGGAAGGTAAATTAGAGGAATTTTGGGTGTATTTTTTCACATCTATTTTTGTACTAACAAGGTCAATTGATGGAATATTTCTAAAATGGCACTATTTGTGTAAAAAAAATCTTTAAGAAGAAGTCATAGAAATAAGATAATGATCCACTTATAAGGATCAATCATAACTAAAATATAACCTCTAAGTTAGGAAAATTTAAAGATGACTACAAAAAGAGAAAAAATGAATAATGGATGGGTTCTCTAATGTTAAAAATAAAATGATAGAGCCACTCTCATTGTATGTGGTCACACATCCTATTGAAATGCTGCAAAGAATTTTGATGTTAGTTATGAACTTCCTATCTTGGGACCTGAGAGGCTTAAATAGACACATCAAGAAATACATGTTTAATTGTGTAGTCCTGGACAATATGGTTGAGGCTTTGTTTCTTAAAGAATTAAATACATGAAAGAGGAAGATTTTATTAAGATATTGAACCATATACATGGTCTACACTTGAATGAGAATCGAGTGATGTGGATGGTTCTTCAGGTGGTTTAGTGCCCTCCATAATCCTAATCTTCATCTTCAAAGTTTTTGGTACCTTATATCACTCCTCCAAGTGCATTGTGATTACTTCAATAAACTTGAATAAGCTATAGAAGATCTAGCTCTAATATCATGAAGGATTTGATAAGAAAAAATTCATAGATCCAGTAGAACAACTACATGCAAGAACCTATTGCAAAGAAGAAAAAGACAAGAGAAGGTAAGGCTTTGGCTCTAAAATATGCAAGAATATATTACCAGACAAAAAGAATGAGTAAAAATTTACAATGGATCGATTCTTATATAAGGAGATCGTAAAACCTAAAAGGGAAACCCTAAGAGGAAAATGACATTTAATAATTAATATTTAGTTATTAAATGGGAATGTATGTGCATAAAGTGAAATTTGAAGTATGGAGTAAAGGTGATTTAATACAATTAAATTAAATTAATCATTTACTCTAACAATCACAATATGTTATGTATCAACCATTAAAAAATTTCCAATTCATTAACCATATAGAAAAATCTTATTTTGGAACATAAATTTGTAGCGAAGATTTTAATGTCAATTGTACTTATGTTACCCAAAAATGGTACATAGGACTATATTAATATCATATCCTTGCTAAGATAGGAGGTACACTACAAGACTTTTCAATGCAGATATCATTAGTCTAACCTATAGATTTATGAGAATAAAACATTAACAAGAGCTACAAGGTAGTGTAGTTCATGCCAAGTAAAATGTGGGCAGGTTGATTTAAGGGAAATTTTATATTAGATTAAAAAACATAATATTTTAAGGGTAAGTGTATTTGTTGTCTATTCCATTGTATTTAATATATTAAAATGTTGGGGGTGGAAAGATACCATTACAACCAAAGTTGTTGAATGATTCAACAAAATCAACTAATTATTGTTCAAACAGATTAACAAAATCAAGCTCTCCAATGGTGTTGTGGCATTCAATCAATAGATCAAATTATTATATCAGTGAGGCTCCTCACTCATTCATGAGGTTTGTCTTCTCCTAAATGAATGGTCCCATCACAAGAAAAATGAAATACGTGAATTGTGTGAAAACCTAAATTTCCCTTAGATGTATGGTAGGCTTGATTCTTTGCCATGCTTTCTATGATAATTTGAAAGAAATTTTGTAGTTACTAAATTTTAATTATTCAGGCACAAGTGATCCCACAATAGCGAGTTACACATTTTTTGGCATGTTGATTTGTGTTGAACTAACACATTTTTAAGAAAATATATTGATTTAAGCCTTGAGAGGTCCCATTTGAATGACTTAGTTTAAAATGGTTATATCAAGTCCTCTTAGATCAAAATATATTTTATATAACTTCTCTACTCCTCAATCATACCTATAATGGGGTCTCCTTCACACCTATTAAAATGCTAACAAAAAATCACTTTTACTTTATAGTTCGAGGATGAAATGAATTCATTTCACAAACCTGTCTATTTATATGGCACTACTCAAAAAAATATTTCCAATGATTATAGTGTTAATACAAATTAATTTTATTACGTATTCATATTTTTAATTCTAATAAATATAGAATTTTTCCATATGTTAACCCTTATGTTTGATGTTCATGGGAAAATGGTAAATGAGAGAAAACAAATTGTACAAAATATATAAGAGCTCGGTATTGAAGTCTTCTTTCTATAAATTTAAAAAAAAAAAAATTGGATGAATACACAACAAATTACAAGCTATTCATTTTTTTATGATTTCCTTCAACTACAATATGCCCCTCATGGTTGGCCATGACAGCTTCCCATGTTCCCCTTTGTTTGTTGTCAACCCTTAGGGCCATGTCTTGCCTGGCTTGACTCCTCTGCCTCCTACAGTTAATACCATTGTTCCCACCACTTCAAATGGCTCATTTGCAGAGAATGTTGTGGGAAATTTCTTGCCCCCTCCATCCAAGTTTAAAAGCTCCTACTTGATCTTCGGTCATATGATCTCTTGTCTTGATGAGATTATTGATGAAACAATAAATGATTCAGGGCTCACTTTTGTAGGAAAATTCTCACTATTCAGACCTTTGGTCGAACAGCTTAGGAAATGGGTGGCTTCAACTTGGTCCTTAAAAGGTAGCATTAAAATGAATGCCCTAGTTAATGGCTTGTTTGTGTTCTCCTTTTTCTAGCATGAGGATCTCTCCAATGTTCATACAAATGGACCTTGGTTGTTAGGTTTGAACTTGACAAATATCCTTAACATCCATAAGTGGAAACCTAAGCTAGATCTAGTTATTGACTTGGGAGCTCATTCTACTACGTGGGTAAGGTGTCCAAGGCTACCTCTAGAGTTATGGGATAATGAGGTCTTTAAAGAGATTTTTGACTCCTTTGGATCATTGTTGGTAGTTGATAATATCACCCAAACAAAAACTAACCTCTTATTTGCTAGGATTTGTGTCAATGTGACGTGACTCAAGTGCTTCCATCAAAGGTTACTATTGAATCCAAGCCAGGATTCTACATCCAACCCTTATACTATGAAAAAAAAAAAAAATATTATGCATAAGATGTAAAAGGTTTGGGTATTTAGATCTGACCTATGCTACCCTGTTGTTATGCTTCCATCTAAGTTCCCAAAAAATAGGCCTAGGAATCAAGATTTAATCCCTCTAAAGTAGAATAAAAACCCTTGTGGTGGTCCTTTAGTGGAAGCTGGGATGGATAACACCCAAAGCCCAACTTCCAAGGTTCAGGAGGTTTTCCTTCCTTTCAAAAGGTCTCCAAATAATCTAGGTTTCGAGCCTAAGGGCCCTAGTATTCTGACAATTACCAAGAGGGTTGATGGTCCTTTAAATGGGGGTGATGGTGGTTCTATTTTGACCCTAGCTCAGCAAAAATCCTTGACAATTCAGTAAAAGGTTCCCAGGCTTCTTCTTCTATATGTGTAGGGGTGATTAACCCCTCATCCCTAGACTAGACAATAAGAGAAAATCATGTATTTTAGTATTTATCCCTAGGCCACCTTCCTCTTTTGGTGGGTCCACTGGGGTACTTGATTCCTCAAAAATGCATACTAGTAAAATTACTTCCTTTAAGCCAATAATGGGTTTAGAAGGGGATTATTATTCGAATATGATGGAAGAGATAGAATGGACAGTGGTAGACAAGAAAAAAAAGAAGAAGAATAAAATAGATTTTGGTAGAGATAGAAGAGTGGGTAGACCCCCTGGGGTTTTAAGAGGAACTAAAGGAATGAAACCACCCCCCCCCCCCCCCCCCCTCCCCCCCTCCTAGGAGACTCTAGAAGATGGTGGTGCTCATCTAGGGTTTCAATCTAGTTTCCTTGTTGGTGGGTTGTGGTTTGTCTAAAATTGGAGCAGTTTCCCCTTAGTTTGTTATGGTTAGAATCCTTTTTTGGAATGTTAGAGGAATAAACACTCACCTTCAAAAAAAAAATTGAAGTGTGCCTTACTTGAATCCAAAGTTGATATGGTTCTCATTCAAGAAACAAAGATGAGTAAAGATAATTCAAACAACATGACGTCCCACATTTGGCCAAGTTCCTCTAGAGTCTTGCATGCGTCCAATGGTGCTTCTATAGGGATGGTAGTTGTGTGGAATGTGAACAAAATAATAAGTATTCTTTTACACTCCAATAAGAACTCCATTTTATCTTGTCATGGTATTATTACTAGATGGTGCTAGAATGTGGTAAACATCTATGCTTAGAACTCAAGAGGGAAAAGAAAGAAACAATGGGATTACCTTGAAAATATGATGATTAATAGTTAGATTGTTAGATGGATGTTAGCCAAATATTTCAACACTCCTCTCCATCCTTCGCAGAAACTAGGTGGATTTGAATATTTCTTAGATAGTATAGTGGGCCTAGGAGATTTCTTTCGATCTACTAGGCTGATGGATTTGGACCTTAAAGGGGCAAGGTTTACTTGGTCCAATATGAGACAAGGTAAAAGCCTTATCCAGGTGAGATTTGACAGGTTTTCTCTTTCTTCTAACTAGAGTAATATTGATGACTTCAACTTGGAAGCTAAACCCTAAATGGGGTTGGACCATAGTGTTATCCTCCTTGAATGGAAAGAATGAAAAATAATTTTTGGCCCTTTTAGATTTGAAATTATGTGACAATCCAATGGGATTTTAAAAGAATTGATAAATGAATGGTGGAAAACTCTGACTAAGTATTATCCTTTGATAAATTTAAACTTTGAGCTAAAAGTGATCAAAGACAAGGTTACGAAATGGAACAAAGTGTCCTTTGGTATCATCTTTGATAAGAAAAAGGATTTAGAAGGTAAACTAGTGGTTTCTCAAAAGAAAGTGGAAGATAATCTGAATGATCTAGACTCTCAAAAATTGGAAAGATCTTATAAGGACCAATGGCTTTCCATCTCTTCTCATGAAGAAACCTTTTGGGAACAAAAATATAAGATCTAATGGCTAAGAGAAGGTGACAAGAATACTAGATTCTTCCATCTTACTACTCTGAAAAAAAAGAGTAAAAATAAAATTAGATCTCCTAAAGTTTCCAATTATATGGTGGTTTCGGAGGAAGATGACATTAACACTAAAGCTATAAACTATTTTTGTCAAAGGGGAGTTATTGATGATGGAGTTGATGACCCTTTTGACTTGTTATGTCGCATTCCTAATCTTGTCTCCCGAGAGGACAATGTTGTAATGTCTAAAAAGGTTGACAAAGAAGTAGTTATATGTGTTACCTTCTCCTTCTAGGGTTTCAAACTCTGGGTCATGATGGGTTCCCCCATCATTCTTCCAAGAATATTGGGATATTGTGGGACATGATTTTTTCAAAACATTTTGTCAATTCTTCAAAAAAAGAATCATGGTGAATAAGACTAATCAAACCTACATTGTGCTCATTCCAAAAAAAAAAAAAAAACCCTATTTGTATGGAAGACTTTCATCCTATCAACCTCTGTAATACTATTTACAAAATTAGCCAAGGTCTTAGTGAATAGAATGAAACCGATCCTAGATAAAATCATCTCAAAAAAATCAAAAAGGCTTTGTTGGTAGGAGGAATATTATGGATGTGGTCATTTATACTCATGATATATTACATTCTTTGAATGCTAATGATAAACTTGCCATGTTTGTCAAGCTCAATACTTCCAAAGCCTATGATACGGTGAAATGGTCCTTCCTCAAAAAAGAGCTAACTAAGTTTGGTTTTTCTGGAAAGTTCCACAAGATGATTATGAATTGTGTAACCTCTATGTGTTATGTTATTCTTGTCAATGGACCTCCCTTGGGGTGTTTTACTATGATAATTGGCCACAAGCAAGGAGACCCTCTCTCTCCCTATCTATTTATAATTGCGTTGGATGTCCAAAGTAGGAACCTGAATAGATTGAAGATCCCCAATTCTATTTTTGGATTCAAATTTGCCTCTAATATTCCCTCCTCTACTCATGAGAAATTTGTGGATGATACTGTCTTTTTTGGAGAATCTATTTATTTTGAGGCAAAGGCTTAGAAGTCACTATTATCTACCTATGCCAACTTATCTTGTCAATATATCAAATTTCATAAGAGTAAAATTTTATTTTTCAATACCCTACAAGACATTTAAAGAAATATTTATATTGTGTTCAAATTCCAAATCTAATGTTTACCAAATATGTATCTTGGTCTTCCTTTCTCTCTAGAGAAACCTAATCTTCTATATTAGGATACTGTCATTGAGAATTTCCAAAACAAACTTGCCAAATGGAAAGGAAAACTATTAAGTTTTGGGGGTAAGCTTCTTCTCCTTAAAGCTTTCCTCCAAAGTATCCTAGTGTACTTCAAGTCATTTTCCCTAATGCATGTGAAGGTGGAAGATACCCTGGAAAAAATCCAAAAAAAATCTTGTTATCTAGAGTGGAGTAAAAGAGAAAGATGGCCCTTGTCAATTGGAATAAGGTGTGTAAACCCAAGGAGAATGGAGGCCTTAGTATGGATAATTTTAAAAGTATGAACAAAGCTCTAGTATCTAAATTGGGTTAGTTAACGTTAGAAGGAGATAAAGATTGGTCTAAAATCTTAAGGGCCAAATTATTATCTTGTGTTCCTTTCTTTTTGTGTCTAAGTTAGAATAACTCTACTAGCAGCTATGTCCTTTGGCAGAACATATTGAAAACTAAAGGCTTCATTAGAAGAGGAAGTAGAATGAAAATAGGAAATAAAATTAAAAAGATTATTTTGGGAAGAGATATGTTAGGATGAGGCCCCCATCAAGGAGGTGGTGAATAACCAAGGATTGATGGGTTGGTTGAGGGTGAATGTGGGCGAGAAGGTGGAAAACTATGTAGAATGGAAGAATGGAAATGCAAGATGGAAGGACTTAATTAGCTTGTGGAAAGTCCAAATGGATTCCATAAGAATCAAGAATATTAGTAAGGAAGTTCTTACATATCTAAAGGATATGCTTCTTGACCCTAGTCTCTTTAACCAATCCCAAGAAGATAAATAGATCTAGAGATATAACAACAATGGTTTCTTCCCAGTTAGTTCTGCCTATGGATCACTAGAAGACACCGTAGTGGGACACAAATTATGGAAGAATATTTGGATTCATAATATATCACCTAAATTAAATTATGCCCTAAGTGAGAAGAATGTTGATTCTATCAATCATCTATTTTTATATTGTCCTTTCATAGTTAAGATCTAGAATGTGATGCTCAATGAACATCATATCTCCATGTTCTTCTCCAAAACTATTAATGATATGATAATACAATGGATAGTTTCTCATTTCTCTCACCCTATCTATGTTAATACTTGGGAATTAATTCTTCATGTTGTTAGCTAGTGTGTTTGGAAAGAAAGAAACAACTGGATCTTCATAGCCAAAAATAAGGAAGTAACCTCTATTTTCCATATCATCAAAAATATCATTAGAGAAAGTATAAATTAAGCTTGCTTCCCCAAGAGCCTCAATTTCCCTAGTCTACTAGACCTAAGGCTTAAAAAAACTAGAATATGAGTCAAATTTTGATAAATTTTAACTGGCATAAGATCTAGAAAATGAAAAAAATTAGTGGATTTTTCTTGAAAGGGGATGGATGAAATGGAATGTGGATAGATGCTCTAAAGGTAATCTAGGTGTTTCTAGAGCTAGAGGAATTATCAAGGATTGGAAAGGTGATATGATCCTTGGCATTGTGAATCTATTGGGAATAAGGTCTAATAACTATACTGAGGCTATCACAATGTGGTTTGCTATTAAAAATCTACACAACTTAGAAGTGGAGAACATTGAGTTGGAAGGAGACTCAAAACTAATTATTTATTTACTTGTAAACAAAGTCAATTTCTCTTGGAGAATCACTCTAATTATAACTGATTGTAGAAGATGACTCTTATCCTTTAACAAAGTTATTATCAAACACACCCTTAGAGAAGGGAATAAAGTTGTTGACTATTTAGCTTCATGGGAACTAAACTACAAGGAATGGAAGATGGTGACTCGGATGGAGTGCACGCAAGTGTTAAGTCTAATTTTTTTTTAATGTGAATATAAAATATCATGGCATGTGGTAGGAATACCAAAGGTGACAAGTGGATCATTAAGTTTCTCAGTCATCAAGGTTCATTTTTAAATGTTATTAAAAGATACAATCTGACTAGGCCTTTGTTGAGCATCAAGTGATGAGACCAATTTAAGGCCTATTTGGTTCATGTTTTTATGGCTAGGACTTGGAAAATTTCTGAGTTTTGATGGAATTATTTAGATTGCCTATAATTATACTACTATATGTGTGTGCACTTTGACATTTCTATGATTAAATGAATATGTTGAACATATATGTTATATACTTACATGGAATGAAATATTCTATCTTTATATCTTTCATTGATTGGGTAGTTCATCTTGTAGCCATGGGATAAGAGCAAAGATTATATAAGAAAAAATAATTATGAATTTTATCTTGGATATGTATTGCAGTTTTTGCATGTACATGCTAATCTTTTGCAAAGAAATGGTGAGTCAACAAAGGAAGAAGAAGTCAACATCAAAAGGCAAAGTGTTGATAAGAAGTTGGTTGACTATTTTGAGTTCATAATGATTCTGTGACTTTTCAATTATCAACAATTTCCATTGCAAGTTGAGTCAAAGAAGTTATCAATCATTATGGAGTAGATCTAGAAGCCATGAACTCCTAAATTCATGTGCAATTGAATGCAATCTACACTTGTATTAAATGAAGTTGTTTTGTATCTTCAATGTTGTCATATCCATAACATTGGAGGATCCTATATTTAGGGAGTTCTATTTTATGTTGATTTAAAAAAAAAAGCTAGAGCTTAGATTCTTGAGTTAGTTTTTGTATGGACTTCTCTTGTAATTTAGCAGTAGTGATAAATAAATCACATTTCTACAATATGCACTTGTGTTTTACTCATGAATGAAATGATATTTATAGTTCTTAATCTCTAAGTTTTTATTCATTCATTCTTCTATGGGAGCCCACACGGGAGTCTAATTAGTTTATAGGTAGGTAGGAATCAATTTTCACTTTCAATAGAAGTATCTAGAACTTTGTTGCTTCTACAACCATATGGTAAAAAAATTGTTGGTTATTTCCTATAGAATAAGAAAATAGTTTAGTTTCTTGTTTGTAGCATTATTTCAAAGTGCTAGGTTAGACTAGTATTTCATTCCTTAGCTTAGTATTTCCATCAGCATTTCAGTTGCATAGTTCTAATGACATTTAAGATGGGTTAGAGCATATACTTTGCAGGCATATTTCAAGTGTACATCCCTCGTTAATAATTTAATGAGGTCAATATGTTATTCTAGTATGATATTTGACACTATTGAAAATACAGATTCATTATAAAAAGGATGTCCAATCCTTAGTTATAGAGTCATTATATTGACCATGCATCAAGATCAACAAATGCATTAATAATGATTTTAGTCCCATGAAGCCAAAAATTACCCCCTATATCATTTCAATAAAAAGGCTTTGTTTTGTGATTCCTACCCCATATCTTCACCTATAATTTTCCAATTTGGTTAATAATATTGATGTCAGGTATTTATGGAGATGAATTAGAAAGTTCTACATTTGTCACATCAATGGTAGAAAAAGAGCCAGCTATGTGAAGTTGTACAACTTAAGGATTGACAAAAATATTTTTTACATGATTTTAGACCTTATTATAATAACTTCTATGATTTATTTTTTTGTCACCCCTATTTGGAAATGAAAATTTCTTCTCTTCTATCGAAGTTCCTCAATAACATCTGTAGTCTTCAATTGTTAGAGAAAGTTTCCATGATGAGCAAAATTCTAGAGAAAATTATTGTCAAGCTAAAATCAGCTCATGAGAAATCTAATCAATTTTTTGTAAAGGAGAACACCATGGGAGGCCCATCGAAATGTGTTGAATCCTAAAACTATAAAGAGCTAGAGAAGAAAAAATAAATTTGGGAATACTTTTCAGGGAGGGATTACATTTGTATATCCACGCGATGAAATGCCACAACACTATTCTCTCCACTAAGTTTGAAAATTCTTGGAACAATGTTCTATTGCAGATTGGCCATATCAAATTTGTGGTAATGTTGAAACTAATTGGAGAAGCAACGGGTCTAGAATGCATTGGTGTTCAAGTGGAAAGGAAAGGTACATTGGACTACCATAAATTTAGGCATAAATTCTTTGAAGGAAGGAGAGAACCTATTAGAGTGAGTTCTAGAATAGGTATGATAGACTCTCTCTCCCTATCCCTTTTGGTTCCATTTTTTACTAGTTAATCAAGTATTTTACTCTTGAAGGTCATTACACAACCTATCATGGCTATCATTTTTCACTCCTTAATATGATAAGGCATGAGGAAAAAGTTAACATTGTGTTATTCTTATTTTCCTCTCTAGTCAATAACATTGTCCTGAGAGAAAACCCTCCTATTCATCAAGGGCTCATCTTTGTCCTTTATCACCATGTTTGTGCTCACCACCCAACTTTTGGTAAATTTCTCATGCCCATAGATCACCCCAGAACCCTTAAAGCTCCTAATTCTTTAGTGGTTATTGAAGAAATTTGTGCTAATAATTCCCAAATGGAGTTGCCTCAAATCTTAGATAACCCTATCCCTCTAAAGCTAAGTAAAATAGTATATCTTTGGAACAATCCCTTTTGATTGAGGTCCCCAAGCAGCAAAAAATGCTTCCACAAAATCCAACCCTGCTAGTACCCCTAAAAAAGGAAAATGGTGAAAGATATTATTGATATTGAAAAATATAAAGTGGAGGGAAATTCATCAAATGTGGAGGAGAGAGCTACAAACTTCAAAAGGAAAAAATAGAACTCTAGCTCTAAGGAGAGAAGATTCATGAGGTTAAAAAAATTAAAATAAAAGGTAAGAGTTATGAGGGAGAAAGAAAGAAAGGGGGAAACACTGAAGAAGTTGGATTTTTCTCCTCTAATGAAGTTGATTTTGATGCAGAATAGAAATAACTGATGATGAGACCACACAAAAAAATTGGTGGTGGAATTAGGGATTATAGGAGGTAAAGGGATTAATATTAGTGAAAAAACTAAGGTTGGGGAAATGATGAACTCCCTCCCCAATGTCCAGAGGAAGTTTTAAGACTTCAAAAAGAACTGTGATAATAAATTTGGTGAAATAAATGAGAAGATTGAAGAGCTTAATCAATAGTTCATAACTATGATCAATGATCTTTAATTGGGTGTGGTTGTTTCCTCCATTTGCAAAGTGCAGAAAGAAATGATGAGAAAGGTCATGTTTAGGGTCATCAATGGGAAGAGAAAACTAAGAAACGAAAGCCAAGCCTAGGAGAAGAATTGTGAGGAGATAAAGAGTTCCATTTAGATTGGGAACTAGATTGAAGAGATCGAGTACTTTGATGAAGATTGGGAGAACATTAAATAGTCTTAGTTTCTCTTTCCTATGTCTTTGGTACTATTTTGGGTTTTTGGTTGGTTACCTATTTTATGTGTTGTCATGAAAACATCTCTATAAAATCTCAATGATGTCAAAGTTTTTTATGTTAGAATATTTAGAATAAATGAGTGGGGGAGAGGTGGGGGTGAATTTTTTATTTAAGGTCCAAATGTACTAATTGAACAAACAAACACTTAAATAACTTTATGTCTCGTGTCTCTATTGTAATCTATTAGCAACATCAAGTAGTTTTCTATTGTTCTAAAAATTAAAAAACTTGTAGAATGTAAAATTTAATCAATAAAACATCATAATAACATCCACACAAGTCTAACACTAGGTTTTAATTTGGAAACCCAATCTGGGAAAAACCAATAGCAACATGTCCCTAATTTTCACTTTTTTGAAGTGAGCCCTATTAGGAGCCAACCCTATTAAAGGTTACAATGCACATTATTAATGTGACCTTATTAAAGGAGTTAATCACCTCATTAGGAGTGGCCTTGTTAGAGGACTTTAGAACATTCCATTAGAATGTCACCTGGTTAAAGGATTTACATAGACTATTAGGTCCTTATGATTGTTACGACAACCTTGATTAAAGGATTTCAAATACTATTCACAATGGTTAGAAAGTAACAACAGGTTTGATCTATTAAGTATAACTTACTTTTCATGTACAGATCTTTGTTTAGCTCTTGTGTAGTGATTCACTATCTGGCAGCCATTGTCATCTCAATCTTGATTCGCTTGACAACCCTTCACTTCTTCTCAACTCAATTAAGCCTTCTTCTTATATTAACCAATCAACAACATTAGTAACAACTCCAACTCTCTAGAACTTCTTTACACGTGCATCACCTCTCTACACTCTACACACTCTACAAAAAAATTTCCTCTATACCTCCTTAAATAGGTAATTCTAAGATTTTTTAGCTTAATCAACACCATAGATCTCAGGTTTTATGATTCAATCCATCAAACACAATGAATTTTTCAACACTTTGTTTATCACTTCTTTTCTAGAAACTTCTCCTGGAATTGATCTCATAGGTCATTTACCTAATCCTATCCTATAATTAAATGATCCAACTCATCGATCATTATCTTGACCACACTTTCCATATCCCAAGAAATCAACTTAGTCTACTAGAAATTATGATTCCTCACAAACAGTTAACATTTTTTTCCTTGGCCAACACTGTGTTCTGACACTCAGTCACCACTAAATTATTTGGTCATTATTAAACTTATTTCTTGACAGATACATTGTCACTTGATTGATACTTATGTTCAATCTACAGTAACTTTTATCAACACTTACTATGGCTCGGTCGACACTAGCATCACTCAACATGTTCATCAAAACTCTTTAGTCTTCTACTTTGTTATTCGATCAACCCTATACATTTGATCTATCTTTTATTATACTTTCAAGACTTGAACATTATTTTCTTCTCCACTTGCAACATGATTTAAACAATCACTTTATCTTGTCAAAGTCCAACTAATCAAATGTACATTTGTAGTTTATGTTTCATAACTCAACCTTTCCTCTAGATGCTTTTTTTATGAATAACTTTTCGAATCCTCTTCATCAATCAAATAGTTATGACACTTGGAATAGATAGAAAACTATCTTACCAATAGGTTTTACATCAATGAGAACACAAAAATTATTTCAATTATAGTTTCCAACAATCTCCCTCTTTGGCATTGATGGAAACACCTCTAAAATATTGCAGGAATACTTCAAGTTACCATACAATCCAAATCTTTGACTAACACGAACCATACCCTCAATGTATCAGATATATTCTTTAATATCCCCACTATAGTGTCTGCCCCTAGTTTACATTTCTATTATCATTGCCAAACTCTTTTAGGTCAGTTTTATGCTTGATGATTAGTAGCATTGTTTAGAGATTATCAAATATTGTTTCAGATTCAGTTGATTTATGATGAGATTATTTGGTACTCTATATTTCATGTATGCATGATGATTATTTGGTGATTTTAGTTATTGATGATGATTAGTTAGATGGGTTATTATGTGTCTTCTTATGGATACTTACCACATGCTGCATGTGTATGGTGTTCGAAAATAAATTAAAAAGTGAAAAAGATATTAATTTATTAAAGTTTCAAAATTGCATAATGCGTGCATGAGATTAAAATTTAATAAATTAATTGAAAAGAGAAGTTAAGTAAAAATAAAATAAAGTTATTTTATAATTCAATAAACATGCATGGAAAAGATAAAGAAAAGATTAAGAAAAGTTAATAAAGAGTTGAAGTCTAGTGAGTAAGGAGTCCTCTCGGGTGAACACACAATTAGTGCCCCAATTTTAGGAGAGAACTCCTTATCACCAAGTTGAGGGTTCATTTTTGAAGAACCGTGAATTTTGGAAGAGGAAAGAATTTCGGAAGAGAGAAGGTTTTGAGAGGAGAAATTTCTCTCACAATCTTCTTGGACATAGCGATTAGAATTAAAGTCCAAGTAAAAGCTTGTGATTATTCACACAATTTATTATGCTCTTTCTTTTCCTATCTTCATCGTGACTGTTGGATGGTTATCTAAAGATTTCTTGTGATGAATGTTTCAGTATTATGTATTTCTAGTATACATGTTAAATCTTCTATTTATGAGAGAACCAAATGATTAGTATTATCTTTCATCAATAGTTTTTTAAAAATATCGAAATTGAATGGGGTAGGGTTTTGTATTTAATTCAAAGATTTCAATTGAAAATTTGACCGATTGGTCGTGTTTCCCCTATCAGATTAAAGTTGAAATTTTTATTTTAAAAAAATACATATTAAAATTAAAATTTGTTAAGGGAGTGTTTTGTATTTTTAAAAATTTATACTAAAAAAATTTATGAAATAAAAATTTAAAATAAATTTTATTTATATATATATATATATATATATATATATATATATATATATATATATATATATATATATAATTTAAGGGGAGGGGGTTTTACCCCACCTCCCCTCTTACCTTTTTACCCCCTACGGCTAGCCTGCCTGCGTACACAGACTGGCTGCTAACCTCAGCAGCAGTAATTAATACTGTTGTGTGTGGCAACAGACAGTCTATAGCCGCACTACAGCTACTTGCGAAGCTCGTCCATGCGGACCTTAAACACATTCAATTAAATGGTAAAGTTTTTTTTTTTTTAATTGTTAATAAATTCTATTAAATTTAAGTTTATTAATTTTTTATTATTGTTAATAATTTTTATTAATAGTTTTGTTTATTATTAATTTAATTAATGATTAATTAATAATAATATAATTTGATTTAATAATTATTAATTAATTAAATTAAATTTAGTTTAATTAAATTTAATTAATAATGAATATTATATAATAAAGTTTTAAATTTAATTTATTATTACTTTTAATAAATTTTAATTTTTAATCAAATTGTAATTTTTTATTTGAAAATTAATAATTATTATTTTAATAATTTAACGAAGTTTTAAATTTATTTAATTATAATATTGATTCTAATAATATTGTAAATTATTTTATCAATAAGTATTATTTTAATAATTTAAATAAATAATTACTCTTAAGTCATTTGGATTAATGAACTTAAAAATTGAATTAGGGTAATTTTGTATTTTATTCGAATGTAAAAATAGGGTAAATTGTAAACTATAAATCATAGGTACTTATAACGTACATTGAAACAAAAACTGAAAACCTTACATTAACTCAACAATATATTTTCAAATCAAATGAAACTGTGAGATTATCTTGTTTTTTATGTGATGTCTATGTTTTGGGGTTGGGGTTGACTAGAGTGTTGACCAATTCTATGACATCTACCAGAGACTTGGGAGTTCTATGAGTGTGGTATTATGTTGACTTGAACTTGATTATTTTAACTCAACCATGGTAATGTGTTGGTATTCTCTATAATGAGTGTGATTATATTGTTAGTTACTGTTTTCTTTGTCATTGTGGGATAGTGAGGTAAGTGCTATGATATATTTGACTTAACCATTTTGAGTCTTCAATCAGTATTGTTGGGATACTTTCTGGTTGCTCATTGAGAACTGATGGGTATTGTGATTTATCTTTTGATGCTTTCCAGTCACTTGTATAAGACTGAGGTGATTTACTATGATTATTTGATTTGTGCTTTTATGAGCCTAGGGTAGGTTATCTATATGTAATGTTGGGAAGTGGCTTGCAATGGAGGTTGGGGCCGTAAGTGGTTCCCAGGGTAACCCATTGTAAGTTGTTTAATAAGTGAAAACACTAAACTAAATGAGAGTAAAATGAACCTAATAAGATTCTTCGTATGTTCTCATCCATGCCTCGACTACTAGTACAGACTAGGATGGGAGTAGAGAGAACACTTGGATATGACCTTGCATCTGTAGTGTGCCTTGTTAGTACAAGAGGATACTAGTGGCCGCATAGGGATCACTAGGGGGTCAGGGTCCTAAGAGATTGTGAAGGTAACTCTAGTGTGATTCGTACGATGATACTTGCCTACTTACATAGTAGATTCCCTATGTGTCTTTGTGTGCCTTTGGGTTTAGATGTCGCTTTATCTTGGAACCTTTGAGTTAGATTACTTTGAGGACTTCCTGGACTTAGAGAGTACTTTTGATATTTGGATTGATATCATGTTTGGGACTTGAGACTATCTCCTTAGCGCAGTGTGAGTGGACCTTTTTAGGTTACCATGCAGTGGGGTGGTAGTGCTTTTTACTCTTACCAATGAAATACATCTGTTGTTACCGTGGTTGGAGTTCCCTTGTCTACATTCCCTTTCATTTTATCTTTGTATCATTATGATGGATAGTTATATCTTATGATGGATGTTTATATCTTTTATGATGGATGGTTTCATTTATGGTATTGTACACTTTTTATCATGGATCCGAGGAGGATGATGTAATTCTATTTTTATAAATTTATATTCTTTTAGCCTTTCATACCTTGTGACATGTACAATGGATGATTGAGCATTCCGAATTTTATTGCCAAGTGGCATTCAGAACAAATGTATATTATTTAAATGGACATTGGACTTTTCATTATTCTTTCATATGGATGTGGTATTTATTAGACTTATTATTAATTAAATTAAATGTGATTCAATGTCTTGGGATCCTTAAGGAATGTAACCTATTATGTATGCTTATATATGATTGTATGTTATTGCTTTCGCTACTTTATGTTTGATGTGTAAGATGTTCTTTCTTGTTAAAAAAAATGTTTGGCAAACTTAGAAAAAACTTTATGCTAATTCTTTTGGATCCCTTGGTGGGGCATTACACTCACTTTCATTCTAATTCACATCTCAAGTAAATCTTATGAACTCCCTCTAAGTAATAACTCTCTCTTACTAAACATGTCTCTCCATCTTTCATTATCTATAACTCTATTGATAATATCTCCCTATGGCATATATATCTCCCTCTTTGTATTTTAAATAATCTCTCCCTTTGGGATATATATCTCCCTCTTTATATTTTAAATAATCTCTCCCTCTAGGATATATATCTCCCTCTTTATAGTTTAGATAATCTCTCCCTCCTTGACAATAATGCCAAAGACATAATATCTATCTCATACATTTTATCATGTGGATACCTTCATGTCAGTTATGAATTCTTCATCTTCAATCTGCATATGACTATTCCATTATTCTTTCCTTTTTCTTCACTACTACCTTAGGAAACTCCTAAAGTAGAACTGTCTGCATCAATGTGTAAGATAGTCTGATAAGCACATTTGATGAAATGATTCACTATAACTTAAGTAGCTTTGTCTAGGTGAATCACCCTTAGTTTAACTCTAACATGTTCATGAGCATCCTTAGGTAAAGCTTTAGTGAGTATGTCATATATTCATTCTAGTATTCTCGTATTCCAATTTTACTTCTTTGTCTTGAACTAGCTCTCTTAAGTAATGATACTTGATAGCAATGTTCTTTTTCTATGTGTGCATAACAAGAATATTTAATATATTAATAGCACTTGTGTTATCACAATAGATAACCACTAGATCAATAATCTCTTCTTTCACACCTTTCAACAATCTCTTGATCCATCTAATATTTGAGCAATTCATTGCTACTGTCACATACTTGGCTTCAACTATTGATTGGTAAATGCAGTTTTGTTTCTTGATTATCCATGAAATCAATCTTTTTCCTAGAAAGAATGCACCACCACTTGTACTTTTTATGCCATCAACATTTCTTGTCCAATTAGATTCAATGAATAAATATAATTCAATTCTATCATTATTCTTGTAATACAATCCATGGTCTTCTATTCCTTTTAGATACCTCTATATCCTTTTCACTGCTATCATATGATTGTCCCTCAGACTTGCTGAAAATATAGCAATTATCCCAACATCTAATGCAATATTTGGTCTGTTGTGAACAACATATTGTAGTTTACCAATTATTGACCTATATTGTGTCTAGTTCACATCAACAAAATCATCATTCTTAGATAATTTGTGTCCAGTAACCATTAGTATACTCATTGGTTCTAAATCTTCCATTCCAAAAGTTTTCAATATCTCCTTGATATATTTAGACTAAGTAAAGAAGATACCTTGTTCATTTGATATACTTGTGACCCAACGAAGAGTTTGATCTCACCAAACATTGGCATTTCAAATTCCTTCTTCATTTTATTAGGAAATGATTTGCATAATACTTCCTTGCCTCAAAATATGATGTCATCAACAAAAAATTTAGATAAGAGTACCTCATTGTTCTTGTCAATCTTCAAATATAGATTACCATTGTCATTTGTTCTTTCAAAACCAATCTTCACCGAATAATTATGTCATTTGTTCTTTCAAAACCAATCTTCACCGAATAATAATTATTAGGAAATGATTTGCATAATACTTCCTTGCCTCAAAATATGATGTCATCAACAAAAAATTTAGATAAGAGTACCTCATTGTTCTTGTCAATCTTCAAATATAGATTACCATTGTCATTTGTTCTTTCAAAACCAATCTTTCATACCATGTTGTAGGGTCTTGTTTCAATCCATATAAATATTTGTTCAACTTACAAACCATATTCTTCTTGTTGGGATCCACAAATCCTTTGGGTTTTTCTATGTATACTTATTCAATAATCTCATTCAAAAATGCAGATTTTGACATTCATTTGATATACCTTAAATCCTTTATAAGAAGAATATGTGAGCAGTATTCTAACCCCTTTTAATCTAGGTACAGGGGTAAATATTTCCCCATAGTCAACACCTATATCCTTTGCATACCAGTCTTGTCTTGTTCCTTGTGAGTTCACCATTTTCGTTCAACTTATTCCTGAATACCCACTTGGTTCCAATAACATTTTTGTATTTAAGTTTGGGTACTAGGGACCATGTTTTGTTCTTTTCAATCTATTCAATTTCGTCATTCATTTCTTGTATGTAGTCTTCATTTTCCAAAGAATCTTTCATAGATTTGGACTCAAACTCATAAAGTAAGTGTGTATCACTTCTTAATCTTTTCCTTGTCATAACGCACTACTCTTTAATGATTTGTTCAGGTGCATGATGTCTTCTTCTATATTTTTCTTCTTTTTTTCTTCAATAGGTTCATCTTGAAAAATGATTTCATCTCTCTCTTTCTTAGGTTAAGGTTTTGATTCTACATGTTGGGAATTTCCTTCCTAATATCATCTTCCTCTATTTGTGATTCAGCAGTATTTACCTTTTCTTGATACCCACAATCCATTGCTTAGCAACTAGTTGTTGTGGCTCGACATTTCTAGTCTACTAAGGATTTGCAACTTTGTTTTCTTATTTAGGTAGAGTGCTTGGAGCACTATCATTCACATATATGAATGAACTATAGTCTTCAGGTTTTATCTTACATTCAACTTCATTTTTCTCTATGTATTCATCAACTTTCACATTCGCACTTTCCACAACTTTGTTAGTGTTAGAGCTCAAACACTTATAAGCTTTTCTCTTATTGGAATATCCTAAGAATATATAGTTCATCACTTTTAGCATCAAGTTTTCTATTTATATTATCTTTAAGTATGTAACATTTTCTTCCAAAAAATTGAAATATTTCACATTAGGTGCATATCCATACCATGATTCAAAAGGTATAGCATTTGTACCTTTCTCATCTTGAACTCTATTCAAAGTATAAATAATTGTACTTACAACTTTTCTCCACTATTTCTATGATAGATTCTTCACCATCATCAATGTTATAGCATAATCCATTATTGATCAATTCCTTCTTTCATTGATTCCATTCTAAGGAGAGGTTCTAGGTTGACATATCTATCTATCGATTCCTCTAGCATTGCAGAATGTGTTGAACTTATTGGAAATGAATTCACCACCTCTATCAGATCTCAAACACTTTAGACTCTTCCCTATCTCATTTTCAACTTTGGCCTAACACGACTTAAATATTTGAAAAGAATCAAATTTTTTCTTAAGAAACATCATAGACACCATCTTAAAGTAGTCATCAACAAATAGAATGAAATATTTGTCTCCATAATAGCTTTGAACACCAATAGATCCTTATAAGTTAGTATGAGCCAATTCCAAAATATCATAAGATGAATATGTTTTTCTCTTGAAACTAGAATTTATCATTTTTCCCAATTGATATTGTTTACACACAACATTATCAGACTTCTTTAGTTTTGGCAAACCTCTTACTATTTTCATTTTGTTAATGCTAACCAAATTGTCAAAATTTTCATGACATAACCTTTTGTGCCATAACCAAATATCTTCATGCTGTGAAAATAGACATGTCTCATCAGATAAATCTAGATAGAACAAGTTACCTCTTGTTTGATCACCACTTACAATCAGTTTACCATCAACATCAAATATTTTGGCCTTTCTTTGATGGAAATCAACTCTATACCCTAATTTATTTAACTGTGAAACACTCAATAGATTATAGTTAAGTCCTTCAACCAAATAAAAATTATCACATTTGATCTTAGCAATTAGTTTAATTGTCCCTTTATCTTTCACAAGACATGGAGCATCATTACCAAATTTAAAACAGCCACCCTTGTATGGTCAAATGTCCTCAATTTTACTTTTATCACCACTCATGTGATTAGAACAACCACTATCAATTTTCCTGCTATCAATTTTGTTTACATAAAAATTTTAATTGGTTTTCTCATCTTCATCAAAATCATCTTTTATGGCAACATGGACTTCCTCTTCATCATTACTTTCATATACAATACCAATTTCTTCTTTAGCAATATAACAGGATTTCTTACCCTTTTCCTTGTAGTTCTTGTTCTTCTTGAAGTCATGGTCATCTCTTTTTCCTTTATACTTGTTCTCCTTCTTTTTATCCTTGTACTCTCTATCAGGACACCTTGCAGTAATATGACCAACCTTGTTGCATAAAAAATAGATTGTGGGAAGTTTACCTTTGTATTTTCCTTTGCCTCTTCCAAATCTCCTAGCTATCAGTGCTTCAAGCTCATCAATTTCATCATCATTGTCACTTTTCACATTTTTTTCCTTTCTTTTATTTCTATGAACCAATTTTTATTTAAAAGAAAATTCAATAGTAATAGGAGTGCAATTATCAAAATTAGACATCTCAAAAGAAATAAGCCTACCAATTACACCTTCTAGAGTTTGCGCATTAGCAAGTGTACATCTTAGTTCTTGTATTGCAAAAAGCCTAATAGTATAGGAAGTAGAGTTTTGAATACCTTGTTGATTATTGTTTCATCTTCAAAATTTCCTTTATCTCCTCTAACATCATTGAAAACTTCTTTGATTCTTGTAAAATACTGTACTATGTTATCACCTTCTCTCATTCTCATTTCATCAGACTTACCTCTCAAACTTTTTTATTTGGCTCTTAAGACTTTATCATCTCCTCCATAGATGGTCTTTAGTTTATCCCACATTTACTTTGAATTATTTCACTCTTTTAGGTCATCAAACTCAGCATAGGTCAAGGCTGGCATAATCTCCAACATCAACTGATTATGTTCTTACTTTTCTTTCAATTGTTGAGCAATTAGAGGAACTATTGTTATGTCTACATATGGATTGTCTAGAAAATTCAATGTAGCATCACCAATACTAGCTATATGTAACCTCATAAACTTCTTCCATGTAGTAAAACTTTCTTTGTTCAACTTGTGTACCTCTCTTTTGTATCCCATGATCTTTAGCTTTGAGTGCCTTCAAACTTCTCTCTACAAGAACCAATGCTCAGATACCAATTGTTAGAATATTTAGAATAACTAATATTGAGGGTGAATCATCTATCCAAGGTCCAAGTGTACCAATTGAACAAACAAACACTTAAACAACTTTAGGTCTTATCCTTCCATGGCTTAGTCTGTACAGTAAACTATTAGCAATATCAACTAGTTATCCATTGTTCTAAAATAACAAACTTGTAGAATGTAAACTTTATTTACTAAAATATTATAATAACATCCACACAAGTTTGATACTAAGTTTTAACACCGAAACCCAATTTGGGAAAAACCACCAGCAACATGTCAATTAATTTTTACTCTTCTAAAGTGAGCCTATTAGGAGCCAACCCTATTAAAGGTTACAATATACATTATTAAATGTGACCTTGTTCAAGGATTTAATCACCATATTAGGAGTGGCCTTGTTAGAGGACTTTAGAACATTCTATTATAATGTCACCTGGTTAAAGGATTTGCATAGATAGTCAAGTCCTTATGACTGTTAGGTCAACCTTGATTAAAGAATTTTAAATATTGTTCATAATGGTTAGAAAGTAACAACAAGTTTGATATGTTAAGTACAACTCACATTACATGTACAAATCTTTGTTCAACTATCATGTACTAATTCACTATCTAGCCTCCATTTTCATCTTAATCTTGATTCTCTTGGAAACCCTTGAAGTAATCACCCTTCACTTCTTCTCAACTCAATTAAGCCTTCTTCTTAGATTCTTCAGTCAACAACATCAGTAACAGATCCAACTCTCTAGAACTTCATTACATGTGCATAGCCTCTCTACACTCTACACACTCTATAGAAAGTTTTCCTTTGTACCTCCTTGAATAGGTGATTATAATCTTTTGTTGCTTAATCAACACTATAGAACTTAGGGTTTAAGATTCAATCCATCAAATACAATGAATTTTATAGCCAATTTTTTTATCTCTTCTTTTCTAGAAAATTCTCTTGGAATCCATCTCTAAGGTTGTTTACCTAATCCTCTTCAAGAATTAAATGATCAAATTCATCAATCCTTATCTTCAACACGCTTTCCATATCCCAAGAAATCAACTTAGTCTACTAGAAATTATGATTCCTTACAAACAATTAAAATGTTGCTCCTCGGCGAACACAATACATTCTAATACTCGGTCATCACTAAGTTACTCGGTCGCTATTAAACTTCTTTCTCGACACATACACTGTCACTCTATCAATATTGATGCTCGATCAACACTACCTTTTCTTTGCACTTACTATGGCTTGGTTGATACTAGCATCACTCGACATGTTCAACATTACTATCTTCTCCTCTTGCAACATGATTTAAACAATCACTTTTATCTTGTCAAAGTCCAACTAATCAAATGTCAATTTTTAGTTTCTACTTCATAACTCAACCTTTCCTCTAGAGGCTTTTGTTACGAACAACTTATCAAATCCTCTTCATCAATCAAATAGATATGACTTTTAGATCAGATAGAAAATTGTCTTACCAATAGGTCTGACATTAATGACAACACAACAATTGTTTCAATTGTAGTTTCTAATAGATTGTGTTAATTGATTACTCTTTTTATCCCTATTACTATTATAGTAGTAAGGATTTGAACATGGTTAGTAAGTTTAGTAGATTAAAGTTTAGACTTAAGCTAGTTTTAGGTGTGGATGGTTCAAATTACTTGAAGAACATGGATGGTTTTGGGTTTTTTTTTTTTTTTTTAACTTATGGGTGGAACTCTAGCTACTGGGTTTAAAGTGTGCTTCTATTGCTTTGCTATAATGACCCAAAGAAGAGATAGCATGATAAATTTTCTTTTATATAGTTTTAGGACCCTTTTCCTATCTTTTCTAGTCAAAAAAAATTACAAGGTATGAAGTGAATGTGTGTCAAAATTATAGTTAACTCAACTTAAAACATTAATAAAATATGAAATATTTATGATAAATTCATAAAACCAATTTCAAACACTTGATATTAATGTTATAAAACTAAATTCAAAAGAATCAACCTGATTCCATTTTTATAAAAAAGAATTACACTCTATGACATGAGTGTCACTAGTTTTCATGGGAGAAAAAAAAAGATTCAAACCAATTCCAAAATAAAATCAAACTTTATGTAGAGTCTAAATAGAAAATATTAAAAGACTCTAAGTTACTTCATCTTCCAATTTGTAACTATTATCAACAAAATGTGTCCCAAAGACATTTTTTCAAAATGTGTATTTTAGTGTGACCCACTATTTTTTATTGGTGAGGTACCATCAATGCTCTACTCTAAATAGAAATTCATGCCAATGCATAATTTTTATAAATAAATAAAAAAAGAAAGGAGGTATTTCTATTGAAAGGTTGAACTCCCCTAGCTATGTACCACATAAGCCACAACTAGATCAATGAAAGTTGTACCGACAAAAATGAGTGCTTTAATAACCAGTCCAAGAAAAAAAAAAAAAAAGCAAAGATCATTGAAAAATATTTTTACCTAGATTTTAGGTAACATGTAAGAGTTCTTTTATTCTTATTTCCTTTGTTTCACAACCAAAGGAAGCACATGTTCTCATAATACTCTATAAAATTTACTTTAAACTACAATTTGAAAACTAAAATAGACATATAATGAAAATGGAATTTAACATTCATAACCATACCATCTTTGGTAGTTATTTGTTAGAAAGGCCAGGGTTGTTGTTGCACCAAAATATTGACCTATTAATGCACAATACAACCAATAGTCTTATAGAACCACAAGAGGTGGTTAAACCATGTCATGAACCCTATGAGGGATGTTGGCCCACTGCCAACAATCCCCCTCCCAATGTCACTCGTTGTGGCTTATGGATTTGAACATGTGACCAAGATTTGATACCAATTGTTAGAAAGGCTAGGTTTGTTGTTGCACCAAAAGATCAACCTATTAATGCCTGATACAACCAATAGTATTATAGAACCATAGGAGGTGGTTAAACCATGTCACAAACCCTTCGAGGGACGTTGGCCCACTGCCAACACTATTATCATTGATATTGTGATATATAAAATGATAAAGAATGCTAAAGTTCCATACCACATGCTTATCATTAATAAACATGTTGCCTAGAAAGAAAAAATGAAGTATGTCAATCTCGATATTATGATAAACTTGAGAGGATATAGTGCCACCCATTTGTTTTTTTCTTTAAAAAAGGTATCATGTATCATAAATACTAATAGGAGAGGGTTGAAGCCATCAACACCTTAATTTATGATTATATATGATTATATAAGAAGATAAATGGAGCACCTTGACAAATAACCTAGAAAGTTGTAGGAATCCGATATTGCAGAGTGTGGAATGTGCAAATTATAAAGCCACATTATATAGTACAATTTCTTCCCTACATGTTTAATTCATTTTCAAACAAATATTATGCTTAGCTCTTCAATACTAAGAAAATAAATGCTTAGTGTGGTGTAATGTCCTCTAGTGAGTCGTTTATGACTAAAAAAATAATATTTAATTAAAGCTAGAAATAATATATTTGTGAATTAGGAAATTTAAACTATTTCAATTATAGTTTTGAATTAGAAGAGTGTTGGAACATAGTAGGTTGTTTGAAGCCAACATCAACAGTCTTCCTCAAGGTTTCTATGGACCCAAGCCCTTAAATTGCATCTTAAAATAACCTCAAGGAAATTTGATTCCCATCTTGGCTAAACCTCAAGGCAA
The DNA here is from genome assembly GCA_028749045.1 of Cupressus sempervirens. Lineage (NCBI taxonomy): Eukaryota > Viridiplantae > Streptophyta > Pinopsida > Cupressales > Cupressaceae > Cupressus > Cupressus sempervirens. Next base: position 370,619,050 of record CM053784.1, on the reverse strand, counting down.
CTAATAGGGACACTAATCCTTACCCAACTCAAAATGACCTAAAGATTAGATTAACAAACCTTTGCTATACCTTGTTCTTCTAAGTCACTTTTCTAATGATTATGATATTATACATCAAATTAATAACAAAAGGTATGGATAACTTATCTCAATATTTGTGATTTGGATTAATTATTTAGAGATTTTATTATGTACACTTGTGCTCTAACATTTTCTGATTATACTAGATGATAGTAGAATTGGTATGAATATTAAGAGCCAATTCTGTCTGAACCCTGCAGAATATTTCTAGGTGTTCATTTTGTTGTGATTTCTCTTTCTTCTTACTATTGAATTATATATAACATACACATTACATGGAGTGGTTCACTGACCTATATAGGCACAATTATCACTAACCCAAATTACTATATAATAAAGATGTCATAGTGGTATCCACTAGGAAGGTGTCTCACGATTACCTTTTATAAGGGGTAGTCGATTGATATTCTCATTCATGCCAAAGTGGGGTCCACGTCAGATGCAAATTTATAAAGTGGAGTTCTGATTAATTTTTTAATCCCCGGGATGCTTAATACCAAGCATTAAATTAAATCATGTGTCAAATGTGTGGATTCGTCATTAAGCCAAGAGGATTTCTCCAATGGGATCAAATCTCGTTTTAAACTTTTTGGCATTTTGGAAAAACTTGATGATCGTTTACATATTCGATTGATCTATAATAACCTATATGAGATGGCACCATGTGCCCAAATTGATTCTTTATTCAAAAAATGGAATCAAAATTTTTATTAATGAATATTTGAAAATCCTCTAGGACTCATCAACTCTGGTGTGCGTTACTTTATAACACTCTAAATGTGTGTTACTTTATATGTTTAATTATATTGTAGCTAGAAAATATCTATCATTTAATGCCAACCTTCTTACATGGAATGCAAATAATAAATATTTTAAATTAGTATTTTTAAACTTTAGATATCCTCCTTTCAAAATGTACACTTGCATTTAAGTCTTTTGTTATAATAGAGAATATGAAATGGACATGATTATTTCATTACAATAGTAGATAAATCTAACTTTTCAGTATAAAGTTCGTATTCTCATGGCATTTGTTACATACTACGTTTGATACTTCTGCCATTCGCAAGTAAAAGTCACAATACTTTTAAGTTTTTTTTGTTTCTTTTTTCGAGTTTAGTTCATTTTAATTTCTCCAAAGTCTATTCTACTACAAGTAATTTTATGTCAATTTCTTCAAATCCTATATTGTAGTTTGCAGCTGAGCTAGTATTAATCATCATAGCACATGGGAGAAGTTTGCAGGCAATAGGAGGAGATTGTGTGTAAAGGAATGTTTTACATGTTTCCATTCTTAGCAAAAATTATTTTTCTAGGTAGCTACCACCACCATATGATGAATTTTTTTTTAAAACTATATGAACCATGCATATAATACATAGATAGAAATGGCATGTATTTGTTTTTATTAACATGCATGGATATCAATTTGCAATTATTATTTTTGTATCTTGTGTATTTGGTGAAAAGTGTCATCATTGTATTCACTAAATTGGTGAAAAGTATCATCTTTGTATTCACTGAAATTAGTTGAATGGGGTTATGAAATTTTTTTTGAGAACACCAATGACATCTTAGGTGTAATTTATTTTATTTTGTGCTCTCTCACCCAATATTATTTGGGCATTTCACCATCCAATTCTAGATAGAAAGAAGAATTGATCTTGCCATAAATGCACAGATCACATTTGTTTGAAATATACCTAAAAAATTTCAGATAACTATTTCTCCTAGACCTTTGAATCATTAAGTTTTGTCAAATGACATCTCTATGACATAGATTTTCAAATGAAAAATTAAAAAAAACTATGAGTTGCACAAGCCACCAATATAGGTTGTTACCAAATTTTAGTTGTTTAGTCTTCATAGCTACCATATTTCCTTGCTTCTTCTAATCCTTGACATTTTCTTGTTGTTGTTCATATCATTCTTTGATCCTTCACAAGTTATAAAATTAGATCTATTTACCATATCTCCCAACTACCATTCATATCGGTGATCTCAGTTGTGGTTGTTTTCTCATTTGTAGGAGAAAATCATTTTCCAATTACAATAGAATCCTCTCTACCATTACCACTCCCATCTTAGAAATCCAATTAGCCATCTAGTTTGCCATTTCATTTTTCCAATCAACCAACCTATTTCCTTTACTAGCATCTAAAATCTTGTAATAAATGTTATTTTTCTAGGCTATTTTGGGATACATCTTCCATTTTAGTGACCTTCATTTATTTTGGGAGGGACACCGTGTCTTTCATCGTTGTTATTTTTAGAATTGATGCTCTGTCAACCCTACCTCCTTCCAGCCTCCATCACTTCAACATTACCTTGACTCATTTTTGTTCAAAGCTGAACCTATATCATTATAGAAAGATAATTTTCTATTTTTTATTTTTTTATTTTTTGAAGGAGTTGATATTTTAAGAAGCAATCTATTAAAAAAAATGACATTCTAGATGATAGTAAAAAGGTTATTAATACTAAATTAATTTTAGAAATATTAGAGAACTATTTCATATTTAAATAGTTTTTTCTCAAAAGTTAAACATTTAATTTATTGATTTAATATAATATATTTATCCTTTACATTTAAATATGAAGGGTTTATATTTGAATTTCATTTTGATTTAAATCATTTTTATATGAATTGTATTTCATATCTTTTAATTAATAATTTGGAATGGTAATTTTTTAAATCATATATAAGATATAAAAAATTAATTATAGATTTTTATTTATATAGTTACTTTTAGTAAAATAACAATGATGTAATTTGGCATTGCTTGAGTTAAGAATGTGTGAATAATTTTTATTTTTTAATAAAAATAAATTATTTTGTGTTACCTAAACATAATTTTCTATTAGTAATTATTTTTGTTTGGTAAATCTCATTGTGTTTCATGTTTCTTAATATTTTATTGTTTTGTTTATGTTATGATGATGCGGGCATGGACTCTACCAATGATTTTTGTGATCAATTAAATGTTGCAAGAAATAAAGTTGTTGAAAAAATCATTCCTACTACAGCATTACATCCTTATAGGAGTGTATGGACAATCAAGGCTAGAGTTACTATAAAGACAATGCAAGAGGAGATGGAAAAGTTTTTAGTCTTGATTTGGTTGATTTTGATGGTGGGGAAATAAGAGTTACATGTTTCAATGTTGTTACAAATAAATTTTATGAATGCATAGAGATTGGGAAATTGTTTACAATCTCAAAAGGGAGCCTTGAACTTGCACAAAAAAAAAAAATTAAAATTAATCATTTGAAGAATGATTGGGAAATTCTACTACAAAGTAGTTTTATAGTTGAATTGTGTTTGGAGGAAGACATTTTTACGCCTAAACAAAATTTCAATTTTATATCAGTAAGTGAATTTGATGCCATGGAAAGCAATTCTATAGTTGATATCATTGGTGTTGTTTTAGTAGTTGATCCATGAAATTTTATATTAAAAAAGAAAGAACTCTTCAATTGAAAGATAGTTTAGGTTTCATAGGGCAATTTACAATGTGGGGTGATTTTTGCAATAAGGAAGGCCAACAACTTGAAAATCTATGTGACTTAGAAAGTTTTCCTATCCTTGCTATAAAGGTTGGACACGTCAATGGTTTTGGAGGAAAATCTATAGGCACAATTAGCACAACCCAACTTTTTATAAATCTAGATCTTCTAGAGGCACATCAATTAGAATCATGGTTTGATACAGAAGGGAAAGGTCTTTTTTTCCCTTCTATTACAAAGACAATATAATCTATTAGAAAAGCTAAAATACTAAAAATTGTGGCAGAGTAAAAGTACAAAGTTGTGTCACCTTTTAGGCTAACTTATCAGAATGACTGAATTTGAGTATTTCTATCTAAAAAATATTTTTTTAACCATATAAACTAGATAAATTCATTATAGCTAAGTTATATATGGTATCACACTTTTCCACTTGGAAATGTCTAATAAATGCATGTTTTATACTAGTTTATATCTAATTACTAAAGAAACAAAGTTATTTTAGAAAATTGGCATTTCAATAACTCTTACTATTTTTTATGATAATTTTTTTAATAACATATAACACCATTTTATAGAGCTCAGAGTCAAGAATATTCTCATATAGATTTTATAGTGTTTTAATTAGATATAGTATATTGTGATTAAAAAATTCTACAAGCACATATTTTAACACTTGAAAAGATGTTAGTTTTGAGAAAGAAAATAATATGAAATCATATCATAAAAATATAAATATTATATGACATTCGAGAGGAGAGAGTCCTCTTCTAGAATGTATAATTTTTCTCCTGGTTAGAATAGATTTGTTTTGAAAAATGTGGTGGGAGATGAAAACTATTGACTTTAGGTGAGTCAAATTTTCAATCATTATAAAAGAGAAAATATAGGTTTAAAGTCAATTTTTATTTTCGATTATTCTACATATATATGTTATCTATAACATAGTCTGAGATCAAAGGAAAATAAGTTTATTTCCACATAGTTTTGTGGTGGGAACTAGACCCCTAATTTTTAGCATTTTTTAGCAACTAAAAATCATCTATCAAAATTAGGAAAATATATAAATTCTTATTCCAAATAATTATTAAAAATTATAATCCTAAACTTCATCCATTTCTACACATTTCATTAGTTTACTTCATTTCCAAATTCAAAACAATAATACCAATTTTATGTCATTGAAGGTGAATAGTTATACTTTTGTTAGCCTTTTCCTTTACAAAAGGGTAACATAGGTTTGGGCTTTTACCCAGCACAAGTTAATGATTGGGGACTTGGTCAATCTAATGCACATTGTTGGGGTGTGGTAAAAGCTACCCTATGTTTTATAAAGGTGGAAAAATTATTATGCAGCTTGGCCCTCAAAATTTGAAGATAGAAATTGTAAAAGGAAGGTGAACACTAATAGAAATAGTAATTAGTATTGTCAAAGATGTGATAAGAGCTTTTTGGAATGTTATTACATACACATGATTCAATGTATAATGCAAGACCACACAATATTCACTTGGGTTACTATTTTTGGGAAAGTAGCAAAAGAGATTATGGGTGTTATAGCAAAGGAATTAAAAATATTGAAGGATGAAGAACAAGATCATGTCAAACTAGGAGAAATTAATGGGAAGGTCATTTTCAATAAACTCATATTTAAAGTTACCTTGAAAGAAGAGATTTACAATGATGAACAAAGGGTTATGTGTATTGTCATAAAAGTTGAGAAGTTTGACTATGCATATGAAAGCAAAGTATTATTAGATTCAATTGTTTAGATCTAGGTTCTACTCTGTTTATTTCCTTCTATGTATTTTCTTCTAGATAAAAATATTTTCAAATGTTTCTAATAAAATACTTGGATACGTACAAGCTAGCACATCCAAATTTTAAGTAATGGATCCTTCATACCATTCAAAAATATTGGATCTTATGCATTTAATGTATATTCTAGATATACATTTGTGAAACTGAATTTTTTTAGTAATCTTATTTTTTGTTTATTTTCATCCTTCTAACTTTCTTAATCCATAATTTGATGAACTATTTATATTTGTGAACTTTAGATATCTTGAAATTAGATATCTCTCGGCTAAATTTACAAAAAATTAAAATTAAAATTAAAATTTTAGGTATGCTAGTTTATGATCTAACATCTATTTAACATAGGAATATATTTACATTCAACTAGATTTACACATGTATGAGTGAGCTCAATTCAGAGAATTTCCCATAATAAGTTTTGTTTAGTTTATTTTCTTATTACCTTATGTTGGCTAATGATGATGTGTGCAGAGTCGCACACTTGTACATGTCTTTTCACTACTTATTTTTATTCCTTCTAACCTATTTGATATCTTGTTGGATGATTGGAAGCTTTCATTTATACTTCCATCTCCAAGGGTTATGTCTTTTGAAAACCTACACCTTTAATTATAAATGTGTACTAATTGTCAACCTTCTTAATAATTAATTCTCTATTAAATATACTTATTATTATTGATAGTATTTTTTTATTTGACCATCGATTTGTAAATATATTAATTGGTATCATAAATATGAATATATGTATTTATCTCTTAATAAATTATAGTAACTGATAGTTGATATTAGTTAACTTATATATTGATTAATGCTATTAGATCAACTTAAATAGCATTATATTATATTGATTAATTATAAACTAATATTAAATTTTATTCCTCGAGGGGATATATTACATGTAGCTTATAATCCATGTTATAAGGTTGCATGTTTGAGTACTCACCAAATACACGACCAACTAAATCAGCGTATCTCATAAAGCATTGGCCACCTATAATATAGAAATTTTCAAGTACTGATTTGGCATAGAGTGATAAAGAATCCAAACAACTATGGAAATAGTACACTAGACAAAACCTAGAGGAACTAGAAAGAGATTTGAAAATACAAAAATTTACACAGTTGAAACTCATAACTAATATTATTCTCACTTGCTGCAATGAATCTAAAAACAATCACAATAAGAGAAAAACTTGAAAAAAAAATCCGTATAACACAAAGCATGAAGCATAGTTATGCTAACAACTATCCATCTATATAACAGTTTATTAGAGGAAAGGAAACTTACTGAAATCTAAATAGATATGAAAGGAAAAATTGTGTATACCATGTTAGTTTGGTATGAAAATTTGGGGGTGAAAAAGTTGTTTTCCTCTTCCTCTATGTACATAATATCTAATGTTTATTTCTAGCTAACATTATATAGAAATTCTTATTGGTTATTCATAGAGAAATTCTCATGAATGAAATATTAAAAGTTGTATAACAATTTTATTTGACAGGTTACCACTCCATATAATTTGCTTCTTCACAAGACAATGTGTATTGTGCAACCTACAAAAATGCCAAACTAATGACAAACATTGGTATAATAGTTTAACTTCTAGCTTGATAGGATACATGGGTCAAATATAATGACCTTTATGAAATGTGACATTGTAATTTATGTTTCCTGCACAACTTGCAAGGGTAAAGTAAGAAATGTTATTTAGAGATCACGTCCCTAAAAATTATTAATATGTGGAGAAAATCTTATAGAAGGATGCACATATGACTACAATTATACTTATTGAGCTACAACATGACATTTTTTGTGTTATGTGTTGGTTTTCCCCTCTTCTTTTGCTGCCAATTAAAAACCTATCGTCTAGAAATGTGAAGTTCCACTCCATAAGCCAGAAGTGTGCTTGGATGAAATAAAAAGATATTGTCAAACTAATAGAAGAAGATAAAGCTCTATAAAGTTGCAATAAAAATAATTTGAATCTTGAAAACTAATGCCTTATAGTGCATGGGGAGACTACCATTCTCTGTCACATCTTGTAGAAGCCAATGAAATAATAACAACTTTCTTTTCAGTGAGCATCTTAAATTTGTAGCCTTTGGAATTCATATTAATAGGAATGAAAGCCAATTTTTAATTGGAAAAGGAAATAAGTTTTAATCATTGTTTAAGGAAGATTTCCTCAACAACAGTTCTAATAATTTAAGGAATAAGAAATCCTTCTTGGAAGCAAAAATTAATGGATACCCTTCTCTAAGTCGAATAGAAACATTTCCTCAAAGAAGTCATCATCGGTGCCCCTATTTAGAGTCTTTGTGATGCCCTATACCATTCCCTTAAGAATTAAAAAGCATCTACTTTAGTTGAATGAAATAATGAACTACTAATAATGACAAGAAAATTTGTAGGGAAATAACCCATTAAACATATAGATCGCAAATATGAGAAATAACCAAAGAATAAGCAATTCAATGAACTTTTTAATATTAAACTCAACTTTTTGTTTCATTATTTTCCCTTTGATATTTTCTTCTAAATTAACCATTCTTATTCAACAACTACCTTTTTGTTTTGTCATAAGATATTCTCTCCTAAATTAATGTTAAATTTTTTTTAATTCTTACCAAAATGACTCCTAAATTAATCGCTCTCTACAATTGCTTGGACAAAGGAGCTCATCCACAATGTTGGATGATTTGCGAACATCGCAATATTAGTTTTTGTTTACTCGTCACTTCTATATGATGAAATGCCCAAAAGAAACATTCATTCTCTTCTCTAGTTACATTTTTTATAAGTCATTCATAAATTCACACATAGATTCATTTCAAACTATAACAGAAATCTTTCCTTTCTCAGTACAATGACAATTGGTCCACCTGACCAATTTAATAAAAGATGATGCATTACAAAATGAATAACTATATTATGTATTTTTTAATTTTAATTAATAAAAGAGATCTATTCATTTAGGGAAAAAAAAACTATAATAACTATAATATCAAAGTCCGGTAAAACCCAAATGCAGGTTTTCCCCAATGAGAGAGAAAAGCGAAAAGCTTCAGAAACCTTGTATCAATTTCTGTGTTTCCGTGACTGAGAGGTAAGTGGCAATTGCAAGCGCGTTGCTAGTTAACTCGCGGAGATGGTCAAGTTTATCCTTCATGTCCTGCGGCATCTCCACGCCCTCATCAACGAAACCTTCAACACAAGTGTATGGATATGTCAAAGCTGCGCTGAGCCATGTTTTCACATCACCCGCACTTCCACTCTGCGTCCAATTCCTCTCCGTCAAAGCTGACAGACAATCATGAAGCTCGCCCATCATATCGTCCAACACTTCCACGCAATCTTCAATGGCGGAGCAACTGGCGGCGTCAGTTGTATTCAGATCCACAGTGTAATCGTATACGCTCTGCGCCTCATTAAGGCTCACTTCCACTGCAATTCTCCCAAATTCCCACTCACAAGCTTCATCGGCTCCAGGATATGAGGACAGTGACGAATTGCATACGTCGAAATACAAGGTTTTGTTGCAGAGGCTTTGGATGAGATCTGAAGATCCAGTCCCTTCAACCCCAATTTCTTCTTTAGCTTCTTGCAGGGCATTTGCATTTGATGGAGCAAGAAATGCATTGCTCACGAAAATAATTGAAAACATAACATAGAAGAGACTCCATTGTTGCGCAGCTCCACATTTCTTGGATTGCTTCATGTTGATCAGTCTGCCAAAAAGATCTTTGAAGTTGTTGGACATAAGCAGAGTGACCATGTTAGCTATTAGTTCTTATCGAGAATGGCATCCACACATGAGAAAGCGTGGAGTGAAAAGCAACTCTTAAATCGTCTTTGTCGTGGCGTACACGTACAATCATGGTGACTGGCAGGAGTATAAGCTGCAAGCACAGGAACCCGACCAGTTTTAATGGCTTAGCTTAGACGGGAACGAAAAAACATTTAATAAACGAAAAGCATTTCAGCATTAACGTTTTGCTTGCGTAATGTCGATTCCGAGAGAGCGGAAACCGTAGACGTCCTCTGATGAGCTCGGCGTCTTTTGCGTTGTCTTCAACTGATTGCTTTGCTCTTGTCCAATAATTGATATTTCAAATCGCACCTTTTAAGTTAAGAATGGGTGTTTTTCAAAGATAAAGATTGAAAACTTTATTTTTTATTCTTGTTATTATAAAAAAGATCAATGTTACTTGTGTATTTTTAAAATGATTTTGTCTTCCTTAAACTAAATAAAAGATATGGTATGTTTTTGTCTTCTTTAAAAAATATCATTAATAAGTGTTAAAATAATCTTAGACTATCAATGCTTATTGATTTCTTAGAGAGATTATTTAGTATTTGTATCTATTATTAAGAGTATTAGTAACAAGTTTGCATTATAAAGATCTTTATCGGTTTTTTTAAACAATATTTTGAGATCTTTTATAAATTGGTTCTTTGGAACCTAATATTTCTTGTAGTTGCTAAATTGATTTCAAGTGACAAAGAATAAAAACATTTAGTAATTCCAAAACATTTATTTAACCTTGACTAATATTCAACACTCTTGGAAATCATATTCACAATTCAATGATTTGTCATAATTTTCTTGCTCAATTTTTAATAATCTTTTGTTAATATATTTAAGCATTTATTTCATTTATATTTATTACATTTTAATAATTTATTAATATGAAGTTTTTTTATTGAGTTTTAAGATATTTGTTTAGCTACCCTCTTTTGGTATAACTATCATTTTGAAAATACTTGTTGATGTTTCACATTATTTTTAGAGAGTCTCATCGAGCATTTTTCTTAAGGCTCTCATTAGTAGGTCTTCATCTCAAATTTTGGAACTGATTTATATTCCTTAATTTTTTAATTTTTCTCTTTTCACTTTAAGATTTAATTCTACCTTAAGCTATTTGATGTTCAATTATTTGACTATGAAGAGGTCATCTTGAGTCTCATACGTCTTGCCAGTGAAATTAAGATGAGTTTCTTTTTGGCAATAGTAGAAATAACATGAATATAAAGAACACTTTTGATGGATATGGAGAAGAAAAGGTCTATACTCGTGATGTGTGTGATTATGTTACTTCAAGAAAACCTTTATAATATGACAATTACAAATGGATAGACACAACTCTTTGAATACTAAATATTAGAAATAGTTTACTATTGATAATATAAGTAGCCTCACACACAAGATTTGTTAGAGTTTAATCAACATTACTTGATATGCATGATGTGATGCTTTTGTATCTCCATGAAATACTATTTACATAACTCTATGTAGATACTCACATGAAACAATATAATAACACTTATTCAAATATTATGAGCTTGATCATAGTTCTTCATACTCATTCTAAGTTGAAAATATATATGGAATGTATGCACTATTCATATTTTACATGTTATTCTTCCATATGTATCTAATAGTTAGTGACATTTATGTCATGAAATTATCTTTATGTGGATGTTTTATACAACATTTAGCTTCCCCAGCTAAAAATTATCCAATAATTGAGACTTTCTCCTTTCTCATGCCACCACTACATGGTAGCATCACATACACATTTGTGTTTTCAAATTCCTTAATATTTTGTGAACTATTTCCTTAAACATGTGATGGCATTACAAAACCCAAAGAGTTTATCATAGAATCATATTTAAAACCATCTACCTATGTGATGCATCATAGGTTTGTTGGAAATTTGGCTAGGTTACATAGTGTGAAGTTGTCATTTATGGAAACATATAATCAAGATTAAGTGAGAAGATCTTGAAGATGTAGTTTTGGGTTGAAGACTTAGAAAATTGTCTAAATATCATAGAGTTTATCTATCAGAACAAACATCTTTTTTATCAATGCATTTGATAGAGGCATTTACGGCATGAGTTTACTGAGGTACAACTAGTACAAAGTATGAGGATGCTATAACTAAGTTTACAAGGTTGTATGATCAGTACGGCTAAAGATATTACTAATTTATAGTGACACTGTTGAGGAGATAGAACAAGGCAAAGATAAGGAAATGGATATGTTAGGTTAAGGAATTATTTTATTTATCAAAATAATTACTTAACTAATTAGAGATGAAATCTTCTCTGTTAACCCTAAGTGAGCAAGGTATAGTTTTGTATTTTGGCAAATGTGTGAAGGGATGAAGGCCAACTGGATAGACAATTTGGTATAATGAATAGTTTTGGATATGCAAAGTTGTGCAATGTTTTGGGATGACTTTTTGGTCATTGTATTATGTCGGTTTTGTGATGAAATCTTGTTATTGAAAGTAGTAAGAGGCAAAGTATGCAAAGTTGGAAAAGTGAGCTACAAAGATCATATCAGATATATTGTACACATCAACAGTTATAAAGAGGTTTTTGTATCTACTCTTTTGCATACTAAACATCATTGTATAATTGCATGTTTGGGTAGTAGGATCATCTTGTAGAGATTTCTATAATTGTAATATCAACTCCTAACAGGGTTGAAACAACTCCTAACATGGTTTAGATAACTCCTAGCAAGGTTGAAACAAGTCCTAACAAGATTGATGCTTCTAAAAAGGATCAAGATACTATACATATGTAATAGACTCCTAACAAAGTTAATAGCTCTAGAAAGACACATTTGATTAGTGGATAATTTTATGGGTACCATCCCTACTGAGGTTTTCCCTTGGCCAGGGTTTCCCTAGTTAATAAAATATGGTGTTATGTGTTGCATTACTTTATGGCCGTGTTTACTGTTCAACATAATCAGTTTATTTTCAAATGTAAATTAAAATATTGTTAATGATATCCATAATTGGGAAAAAGCTTTTGAAATACTAATTTAGCCCCCCTCCCCTAATATTTTATATTTCTAATAATTAGTAGCAAAGAACAATTACTGAGAGAAGGCCTAACAACTTGAGTAAGATACCTATGGATATGAATCAATTACATAAAAACATAGAAGAAGTTCTTGAACAAAATGATCTACTTACTGAAGAAAGAGATACTTTGAAAGACAAGTATGAAGATGCAAAGTATTACATTGAGAAGTTGAAAGATGAGATAGAATATTACATATCCAAGAAAGAATCTAAAAATTAGATCAAGGACAATGAGGAAGTTTAAAGCCTGATGAAAGAAAATGAGATTCTGAAGCATGAGCTACAGATTACAAACTTGAAATTGATCTTGAAGGGTGATGACAAGAAGATTGAATCAGAATTAAGATCTAAAAATTAAAATCTAAGAAGAGAACATACAAAAGTAGCATATGAGCTTGAAGCTACAAAATTGGAATATGAAGAATTTGAGAAGTTATAATATCATTGTGAAAGAAAAACTTACATAGTCAAAGTAACACCTTGAGAAATTCTAATCAAGTAGTGATAAGTTTGATGAGCATATCTATATACAGAGACCTTCTTATAATAATTTTTCTCTTGGATACCTTGAAGGAGAATAATTTAAGAAGTTTGAAGTTACTAAGGAACTTGAGGTTGTGATCCAACAACCTGAATCATGACAAAAGGATCTGAAGAAGGTTCGGTCAAATCAATCTGAAGATGTACCTAAGAAACCTAAGCAAGTTGGACCATCTATGAAGTGAGGAACAAATTCAAAGGTAAATTTTATGCATGGAATGAATTTGGTCACATCAAAAGGGACTGTACAGCTAAGTATTTCAAACCTCTCTCTAGTTATTATTACAATTGTCATGGTTTTTGTCATTAAGCAATTATTTGTAAGAAGCCTAAATTTGATAATAGTAATAGTAGAATGTTCAGAGGTAATAACCCTATAGCTAATAGACCTAATGGAGGAAATAATGTCATGAGAAATGAAGTTATGGATTACAAGTGTAAAAACTTTGGACATATTGGTAGAAATTGCAAAGCACATATAAGTCAATCAGGACCTAAATATGGAGACAATGTCATAGTTTGTCATATCTGTAACAATATGGAGCATACAATAATATATTGTAGGATGAACAATATGAGGATTCCCAAAAACATGAGAAACCATAGAAGAAATGAGAATAATAGTCAAAAATAAACCATAAGGGAACATGAATAGGAATTCAATGAAGTATTTTTCAAAGCCAAAGAACCAACAAGTTCACAAGATGTAGTAGAGAATTAGATATTAAAGAACAAGATGAAGTCAGTGATAGGAGGTAAGAAATCCCTATCTATTTGAGAAACTTATCTCATAAATAGACAATAGGAACTCAACATCAAAGAACTAGTTAAAACCCTAAGAAAAGTTTGGAGACTTGTGCAGTTAGTATGATGTAGATGAAGATGTAAGGAAACTATGGTTAAGTACACATAAGATTCCAAGTACATATGTGAGTGCACAAAGATAAATAAGGTTTTTGGATAGTAAGAATAGCTTTTTCAACTGCAATTACTTACACAATTAATGTAGAAATGAATTAGAAGTGATTTAAAGATTGGAATCAAGTTTTAATTAGTACTATTCGATCAGGCAAGAGCTAAAGGAGTCCTTGGAGAATATTTGAGAGTGAAATTGGAGTGTTTTAAAGAAGATTTGAAAATTAATTTTGCAAGCCCTAATTTTATGAATTTGAGATATTTATCGCTTATACAGTTGTAATTTGAAGTTTAAACTTGAAACAATGAAAACCCTAACTATTTGTAATGTAAGTGAAAGACCTATATATGAATTTAAGAAACATCCATACATTTCATTGGAGGATGACCCATCAAGATCATTTTCACAAATGCCAAGTTTTTTTTTATTGTAGAAGGCATTTGTGTGTACATTCATTGTAAATTTGACTTGATAGGTGACAATGACATCCAAAAATGTATGAATTTGGTTTACAATAATGACCTAACATTTAAAAAAAGGTTTGGATATTTAAAGAAGTTAGTAGAAACCAACTTGAAAATTTTGTTAAATGGTAGAAACATGAAGATAGATATGATCAAGGAAGTTGATGTCTAACTTGTGAGAAAGATAATTGGGTATAAGATGAATTATAGTTCAAGATTGAATTTTGTACTTGTTGGATTTATCCATGTAGCCTATATGATGACAATCAGAAAAGGGAAAGTAAATATGTCTCAGATTCTGAAATAACAACTATTAGATAACATAGGCAGAATTAAGAAGACTGAGAATGCAGTAGTTAGGTTTGAATCTTTGATAACGTGTTTCTTTTTGCAAGTGATAAGAAAGTTTCCTGGAATACCAAATTATGAATCAAAATCCAATAGGTGTAAAATGGATTTTATTACCCACTATTACTAAAAAAAAATCGGAGGATAGAATGATGGAGGACATAAAAAGAATGATGATAAGATTTCAAGAAGAGGTGAAGTGGAGATTTAGGATACCACAACCCTCAGTTGAGAAATACAATGATGATATTTGTTTTATGATTGAGTAGTAGAACCAAGAGTGAATTTTATTGATCATATGGGATATGAGATGACATAAGAGTTGATTGAAGGCTATGGGAAGATCATTGTAGAATCTAAGAAGGATAAGGAGTGTCCTAGATGGGGAACCTATGAGAAAAAGATCAAAGAAGTAACATTGAATTGTATATTAAGGACTTAAAGAAGAAAGTTGACAAGAAGATTGATAACATTTTGAAGGAATTAGGGAGAATAAAGAAGAACTCAGAGATGCCATGGGAATTTCTATCGAAACAAAAGAAAGTGGGTAGCCAAATATTCCTATAGCTAAGCATTTTTCTATTGATAGTACACCTGAAGTAGTGATAGTTGTAGTTTCATCTACATAGACACCATTAGCACCATATGCAGTTGTTGCACTTATAGTATAACCACCATTTGTTCCACCACTTTAGAGAAAGGATCAAGAATATGTTAACATTATTAAAGCTTAGTCATCCACCCCACCTAGCACCAAAAGCTCTACAAGATTTGCATAAGTCAAACAAGAACTAGTTGAACCACCCAAGCATAAGAGAGTAAAAGAAATTGCTAGTGGATTGGGTAAGAAAAGAAATATATTTGTTACTTACAAAGGAATCCAGAGGAGAAGAGAACACCCAATAGAATTTGAATCTAAATTAAAAGAATCAAAGGAAGAGGAATCAGAAGCAATAGGGGTAGTAAAAGAGAAGGAGATAGAGATAGAAAAGGAAAAGGTAGAATAAAAAAGGAAATAGAGGAAACAATGAAAGCCCAAAATAAAGAAATTAAATTGAATGATTATATATGATGGTGATTTTATTCATTTAAAGAAGTTTTATGACTTGTACAATAGTCTTGACAGAATGCAGCTAGAAAATGTAGTAATAAGGCATGTGATATTGAAGAATAAGATGTTTTAAAGAATACAAGCACTTATACCCTATGACTTGTATGAAAGGCTTGTGAGAAGAAAGTCAAAAGTCCTAGAAGAGGACAAGATAATTAGATAAAATATGATACAAAAATTGTACGAAGTTGACGATGAAGAATAGATACAAATCCTAATATAGAGTCTTGAACTTTACCTAAGGAACAAGACAAGAGATATACTAATTATGGGAGGAAACTATCAATAGGTAAATGAAGAGAAAGAGGAATCCATTATAAAAATGATGAAGGAAATCAAGGCTTTAAGCTCCCAAGGAATAGCAGCAACATATCAACTAGCCCCTACCATAGCAATAGTACTTGCAAAAGAAAAGGATGAAGAAAATTCCTTACTAGCAGTAACATTAGCCACAAAGGACACAAAGATAATAGATGTGGAAGAACCAATATTAGTGGCCCCTAAGATCATAGTTGATATAGATGCCATAAACACTGAAACCACAAGTATAACTATTGATATAGAAGAAGATCTTTTTAAGGATTATGGTCTTATCATTGTTGATAATATCATAGGTAACATGAGCTTAGAAGAAGAGGAAAAAAAAATGAAGAAGAGGAAAAGAAGAAGGAAGAAGAAAGAAAGAAGAGAGAAGAAGGAAAGAAGGACAAGGGAGAAAGAAGGAAAAGAGAAGAAGAAAAGAAAAAGGAAGAAGAAGATAAAGAAGAAAATCTTAAGAGAGAAATTGAGAAGATGAGGAATAGTTGGAAAATAATTACACAAGAACCAACATTTTTACCATAGCTAAAACATACCAAGAATTTTGTTGAAATTTTTATTTCAACATGAGGAATACACCTTACTAGAAACTCTAGTCAAGGGAATAGAGACACCTAGAATATCAAGGCCACCATTGGAATTAGTTTTGGCAAATTTGTCTGGAAATGATGATGATGATCAGATGGATTGATATCATCTCCAAGAAAGATTTTTGAAAAGAATAAAAGATTAGAAAGTTTAAAAGGAACCCTAGAGGAAGCTACTGAGAAATTATAGAGTATAATATTAATTAGAGTTATTGAAGTAGATCCTCATATGAGAGAAAAACAATTGATTAAAGGTTTTGATAATGATTTTACTCCATTATCAAAATGGCTACTACAAAGGCACAGATTAAGCATGATGCATAATTATTTGATATAGTATGCAAAAATATCATAAATGACTTAGCAAGACTTAACTCTTGTATTAAAGAGTTAAGGAGATGTTTAATGGAAGGAAGAAATTTGTATAAACAATGCACCTTGTCATATAATTTTATCAAGGATGTAAATGAGGAGCTGAAAAAGAGTTGGAAATTTAATTGGGAAACTAAGATACTAAGAGGGGTAGTGAATCAGGATCTTTGAAACTTTTATATTTTAAAATAACTTTATTGCATTCACCATATTGACCATCTTGTATCTATCTTATGCATAACATAACTTGAAAAATCAAATCTTGAAATAGATCTAACTAAGTATCACATGCACAAAATGTATACACATGAACTCAGGTTAGTATAAGCCCAATCCACTTGATCCAAAAGTTCTTAGGCCTATGGAAGATGTGGGTCAACCCCTTGACCTCCACATGTTTTTGATCCAACCTCAATACATCGATATCACACAAAGTTGAGTGGTTGTTGGATTAAGCAATGTTTGAATCTATATTCATTGGGATCATAATTGGTTAGTTGTGCATTTATGGGTAGAGATAAGATCAAAAACCCTATTTTGGTGCATCACCTCCTTAGAATAGATTAGGTATTTTTCTTTCAAGCATTCCTTCTCCCTTTTCCTCTCCAAGTGTAGTTAGGTGCACCCCAATAGCAAAGGAAGCCAACCTTCTCTAGAGACTCAACCTCACAGTTCAAGTCCCACAACTTGAAGGTTGTTTCCATGTTTCACAAGGTTGTGTGAGACACATTACCTCAGCTAGGGTACAAACATTTGTGAAAACAATTTTTGGCATACCTAGTGGGACTCTTGTATCAAACATTCTAAGTCTACTAGTGTCAAAAGAAAGATTTCATGTTCATGCTAAGGAGATAGTACTGCCTTTAGCATTCACACCTTCAAGAGGTTCATTTCTTCAAGTACTTGGCAACTCCAAGATTCAAACACATTTGGTTTCCATACCAGGGTTGTGGTGATTCATGCCCAAAGTTCACACAAGGGCATCTTCTAGAGGTAATTTTAAATACACTGAACTCTCATTTTCAAACCCTAAAAGGAAAAGAAAGAATGTGTCCTTATCACTAGTTAGGAGTGTTGCAATAAATCATTCACCTTTAAGGTCTCTTTCCATTCCCCCTATTGATAAAATTCAACCTAGGTTTTCATCATCTCATTTGAATAGGTCATTGTTCCATATGGCTCAACCTAGAGCACATGCATTTGCCACCTTTAATGGTGGGAGTCCTCTCCAATTAGCTCAAAGACATGATATTACAGTGTCATCTCTCACAAGTATCCATGACTTTACTAGTGAGACCTCTACCTCCCTTGTTGAGCACATTCAAGAGGTTTCAATTTTTTTTAATATTCATGGTATTACTAAAGATGATGTAGAAGTTAGGCTTCTAGCATCATCCTTAAAGGGAAAAGCACTACAATGGTATGGAGGTTTAGCTCATAGCTCTAGAATAGGTTGGGATGGGATAGGAGTGGCCCTATGCAAACATTTTGAAGACAAGAGTGACTATCTTTCACTCCTAGAGCAATAGACTACTATAAAGAGGGAACCCCATGAATACCTGACTAATTTCAATTATAGATTTCAAAAAACATGGGATAGAATATCAACCCTAGTGAAGCCTACTCTTGGTAATGCTTTCTTACATTACCTAAGAGCCCTAAACAGTGACATCACCACTACAATTTGAACCATGGGAGGGGATACATAACTTGATGCTTATGAGATAGCAATAAGGGCAGAGAATATTTTGATGCAAGGAGGGAAGTTGGCGCCAAGGCCTCCTATGCCCTTCTTCCTTGATATGCCAAATCACCAACTGATAGTAGCCCCCATTCCCATGTCTTCCACATTACAACCCATTTCTCTAGCCCCTCAAGCTTCCACATCATCTAGTGAGCTAGGAGAGTTGAAAGCCCTAATACAAGACATTGGGAAAAAGTTGCAAATTCAACATAAGAAGTTGGAGGATAGCTTCTCCATGATTCAGAAGGTGAGCAACAAAGTGGTGACTTTGGAGAGGTAGCAAGCTCAAGGTAATAAGGCTCCCCAATTGAAATATCAAGCTCCTTCAAATGGTAGGCCTCCAAACCAAAATGCAAATCAAAAGTAGGGCTTTAGTCCCTCAAAAAAAATATGGCTCAAGATCAAGATTTTGTCCCTCTTGCAATTACTATTATACCTAAGTATGTGTCAAAAGGTTGAATCATATTTAGCTTTGACCACTCAAGATCTTGCAATAGGACAACCATATGATGTAAGCCAACCCAATGATGCCTCACATTCGCAACAACAAGGTGATTGTTCCTTCATAAATCATCAAGTGGGAGAATATTGTCATGTTGATCAAGACCCCATTGCTCACAACACTAGGAGCAAGAGGAGAGCCATTGAAGATGCTTCCCTTCCTCATCCTAATTAGGCCTCAAAATCAAATGCAATACCTCATGTACAAGAAGTAAATGATCAATCAAATTTTTCTCAATGGCAAAGAAAAAATAATAGCAAAAGAGATGTGAATGATCCTCAAGTTGTTCCATCTCAACCCCCTACACATATAGCTCCCAAAGATTCTACCAAATCACCTTATTCACCATTTAGTATGGTAGATCAGATGAAGAAAACAAGTGTGAACATTTCCATGTGAGATGTTGTTGCTAATATACCAATGCAAAAGAGGTTGTTGTAGAAAGAATTGGAGAGCATTGAACGAAAGGATTAGCCATATGGCATGAAGAGTGCTACAAGTCTTGTACAACCATTAAAGGAAGGAGAAATAAGTAAAAAGGTTAGACCTCCTCTATTTTATGTTTCTCTCATTATAGGAGATAAGCTAGTCCACAATTACATGTTGATTCAAGGGCTAGTAGTTCAGTGATTCCTAAAAGTGTGGTTGATGTCCTAGGAATGAAATATGAGCCCATTGTTAGGGATGTATTCTAGTTGGATGGTAGTACTATCAAAATGGTAGATATCTGAAGGAATTTTGAAATGGCCCTACATGAATTCTCTGGTTGTACTATACTTCAAGATGTATCAATTGCTGAAGTTAAGCCACACTTTGCCATCTATCTCTCAATAGATTTCATTGCCCAAATAGGTGGATATATATCCTCTGATTGGTCAGACATGTTTTTTATAAGAAGATATGGAACTAAAGCTTCAATCAAAGCTAAGTGTCTAGCTCTCAATCATATTGAGCCCTATACCCCTAGTCCCATAAATATAAATTGCACCATTTATGAGGAAGAGGATGGAGATGTAGTAAATGAGCTTGCTACTTCCCTAGCAAAGATACTTGATTTTCTCTTAGATAAATGGGCTAATGCATATCAATTTGATATCATATCAAAAACCCTTCAAACAAGCCTTGGTACTTATTGAATACTTGAAAAGGATACTCTTGTCCCTAACCTTATGAGGACCAAGGAGAAAACTAGTGGGATATGGAGTATGTACTTTAATGGATCAAGGAATAAGAATGGATCAAGGGTTGCTGTGATGTTGGTTTCTCCTATACTAGAAAGGTACTACTTCTCATTTAGGCTTCAATTTGGTCGTACTAATAACATAGCAGAGTATGAGGCATTGATTCAAGGTCTTCTACTAGCTCAAAAAAGAGGAATTCAAGCCTTAAGTGTATATGGAGATAGTTAGTTGATTTTTTGTCAAGTGAGAAGTTAGAATGTCACTAAAAATGGTTTTCTCAAGTCTTATAATCATAGAGTGTCACATTTTCTTGAAGGTTTAAATCCATATAATATTCAAAGAATCCCTAGAAAAGAGAATAGACACGCTGATAGACTTATATTAGTGGGTGCATCTTATGATGTGCCAGGGATCCTCTAAGATGAGAAGAAGTAGCAGATTAGAGTGGTGGTTATGCCTATTATCCCTGATAATAATTTGTCAATTGGTTAATGTTTGAATGTAATGCACAAATTATGATTTTCTTACAAAATGAACTAGAGTTTTTAGATAGGAATTAGTCAAGGTTATGTTATCAGTATGGGGATTAGAACATCAATATTAGTTCCAACAAGTTTCCTAAAGGTTTGATAACCTTAGAATGTTCTTTCATTTCTGATTATCAAGTGAGGGATAGAAGCATGAACTTTGCTGCAAATAAGGATAATCATATACCAATCATGGTTGTTGATGGAAGGACCTTAAACATGGGAAAGGCATGTAATGAAGTTGAGCAAAAAAAATTCATTCATCTATGTCAAGAATTTAGTGATGTGTTTGCATGGACATATGATGATCTAAAGGGTTTTGACCCAAGCCTATTTTAGCATACCATAGACTTAAAGGAAAATGTCAAACTAGTAAAACAAAAGCAAAGGCCAGTGAATCCTAAAATTGAGCTATTAATGAGAAAGGAGCTATCTAAATTGATTTAGGCTAATATCATCTTCCCAATCAAGCACTTTTCATGGGTAGCTAATCTTGTCTTTGTTAGGAAGAAGAGTGGAGAAATCAAATTATGTGTAGACTTTAGGGACCTTAACCAAGCCTCCCTTAAAGATCACCATAATCCTTCCTTCAATGGAACAAATCCTATCCAAGGTCAGTGGTTCAGAGAGGTTTTCATTCCTAGATGGATTTTTAGCTATAACCAAGTGTTGGTCAAAGAGTCTAACAGGTATAAGACTCCATTTACCACAAAGTGGGGCACCTATGCTTACAATAAAATGTCATTTGGGTTAACAAATGTAGGTACCTCTTTCCAAAATGCAATGGAGATGGCCTTTAAGAATATGATTGAAAATTTTGTATTGGTCTATCTTGATGATATTCTAGTATATTCTAAGAGTGTGATAGATCACTTTAGCCATCTCAAACAAGTTTTCCTAAGATGTAGAGAGTTTGGTGTGTCCTTAAATCCATGTGTGTCTTTGCCACTAACCAAGGGAAGTTATTAGGACACATTATATCTAAGGATGGTTTGATTATTGATCTTGAAAGAATTAAGGCCATTCTTGCCCTCTCCCTTCCTAGCCACAAGAAAGGGCTGCAAAGTTTTCTTGGTAGGATAAATTTTGTGAGGAGATTCACTCCTAATTTAGCTACCATGGTGAAACCTCCTACAGCTATGTCCAAGACAAGAAGGTCTCTTCATGGACCAAGGAATGGAAAGAAAGTTTTGAAGAGATCAAAGTAGCCATAGCCTCAGCCCCTACTCTCATCAATCCAAATTTTGAGAGGGATTTCATTCTTTGCACCTTAGGAGTTGAGTCATGTATTTCTACTATTTTGACTCAACTGAATGACAAGACTGAATAATAGCCCATTTCCTTCTATAGTGAAGAGCTTAAAAGATATGAAGATAACTATAGTAATGTGGAGAAACAAGCCCTTGTAGTCATAAGATCTTTGAAAAAGTTCTACCATCTTCTATCTCACAATAAGATCCATTTGCTAGTGCCCCATGCAAGTGTCAAGGATTTCCTTTTGAGCAAAGACATCAATGAGCAAAGAGCAAGTTGGATTACTAGAGTGGTGGAATATGATGTGGACATCCAAATCACTAAGTTGGTAAGAGGGAAAGGATTGTGCAAGCAAATGGTCTCATCTCAAGAATCAAATGAAGAAGTTGCCTTGGTATTGATAGATTAACAAGAGATGAGAATCCAAGGAGTTGGATAGATGATATGATGACCTTCTTATCAAGAAATGGATATCCTCAAGGGTTGGATAGAGCTAAAAGAAGATAGTTTAGATTGCAGTCAATCCCTTGTGCCATAGTTGATGGTATCCTTTTTAAGAGGGACTTCAATGGTACTCTCCTAAGATGCATAGATTCAAATCAAGTTGAGAGAATGATTAAATAATTACACAATGGTCCTAATGGTAGCCACTTTTCAGCAAGGACCATTGCCATGAAGATAATGAGAGTAGGATACTATTGGCCAAACTTGTTCTATGATTGCCACAGGTATGTGAGAAAGTGTGAAAAATGTGCCTTTTTCATAGGAAAGCAAAGGCTTGTTGCTCTCCCACTTCACCCTATTCAAGTGGATCATCCTTTTGCTCAATGGGGACTAGATTTTATTGGTCCCATTAATCCTCCTTCTAGCTCTGGCCATAAATGGATTTTTGTTTCTATAGATTATTTTACCAGGTGGAGAAAGGCAGTTGCATTAAAGGATGCTACTGAGAATTCAGTTGTTGAGTTCTTAGATAGTATCATTACAAGGTTTAATGCTCCCTTAACCATTATTTTAGATAAGGAAAATCATTTGTAGGAGCTCAGATATGTGCATGGGTAGTAGATCATGGCATTTATTTGAGTACATCTTCCAACTACTATCCTCAAGGTAATGGATTAGTTGAATCATCCAATAAGAATTTGATTAGGATAATGAAGAGAACCATAGAGGATAATTAGAGGTGTTGGCATCAAAAGTTGAAAATAGCTCTTTGGGCTGATAGAATAACACCTAAGAGAGCCATAGGAAATTCTCCATTCATGTTGGTATATGGTAGGGAAGCTAGGCTTCTATTTTCATTGAAATTTAATACTCTTGAATTAGCTCATCAACTTGAGTTAGCTAGAGATGATGCTATGACAGTGAGGATGCCAGAATTAATGGAGCTAGAAGAGAAGAGAAACCAAGCTATGTAGACCTTGGAAACACATCAGTAGCTGATGAAAAAGTCCCTTGATAGGAAGTCTAAAGTTAGGAATTTCAAAGAGGGTGATACTTGTGCTAAAATGGGATGCAAAAAGAGAAAAACCAGGGAGATATTCAAAATTTGATGCAATATGGAGTGGTCCCTATGTCATAGTCGATTGCAAATAGTCAAATGCTTTTTAGTTGAGCAGGCCCAATTGTGAAATTCTGCCTATTCCAGTCAATCGAATATATCTTAAACCCTTCTTCTAATGAAAGATTATTGTTTCATGTATATTGTTAGAGTAGTTTTCTTTCAGTTCTTTCATGTTTTCCAAGAAGTGTTCGGTGCACATGGTGTTGTTCCCCTAGAATGGCAATTTTGAAAAAGTTATGCAGAGGTAGAATTTCCTGAGTTACAGTTACAGGGAGTCATGGTTCTTTAGTGTTCTAGTTTTATAGAGTAGATCTTCATGTTTTTCATGACTCCATATCCCAATGGATGTCGAAGGTCATTGGTTGTATGCATAGCAGGCTTGCATCCCCTCTGAGTGGCCAAAATTGTTAGTTATTTTTGTCTTCCTGCCAAAACTAAAGGATTTGAATTCAAACATAGTTAAAACATTCAAATATTTGAATATTCAAATATTAGGGCACATAAAAAATACATTTTAAAACCTTGGCTATACAAATTTATATTCTAATTCCCAAGGTTAAGTTTGTGGTTTAATACTTTTGTGGGCCCACATCTTCTCATCTCTCTAATGCAAAGAGATCCATGATCATCACTTTATCATTATTAGAAGTTGCATGACCAAAGACTTTAGTGAAAAAGTGGTAGTGTGCCATGTGTCTAGGTGGTGCCTTCCTTTCTTTGCAACTAGTGAAGTTGTTAGATGGGTTATAGCTAGAGAGTTTTTATTTGTGTTGTGTGAGCCAAGTTTCTTCAATGTATTTTGTCTACCATCAGATCAAAGATGATCAATGATTGTAGCTTTGTCGATATGTGAAGATGTGTGGTCATTATCCTTGGTGAGATAGCAATGGTGTGACATGTGGACATGTGGGTCCTATCTCTTTTGTGGGTCACGGACGACGTGGAAAAGAATGTCAGATGAGTTGGTGTAAGGCAGTGTTTTTATTGGATGAGTTACTGACATGGATTGATCATTCTCTAGGACCGTCAGATGGAATGAAGATCGAGCGTCATCGTTATGTCACTAGCCAAAGGTGCGAGACCATTATCCATGGTGACATAGTGACACAATGACATGTTGCATAGAGGACCCATTTTTGGATCAAGGGTGACAATTTTATTTGATCATCAGATGCAAAGCAAATCTATGACCATCATTATATTGCTGTAGTAAACTGCTTGATCTTTAGCTATAGCAACATAATTACAGCTTGCCACATGGAGGTGGTGAGACTAGTTCAAGCAGGAAATAAACAAAGTTTGGCCACTATAATAAGGTGTCTAGTTGGTACAATTCTATTTGCTATAGGTATGAGAAAGATGTGTTGTGCCACCATCTGATCTCCATGGATCAACAGTTGTCACTTTTTCGCTATCATAAGTTGTACATTGAATATGCATAGCAAGATAGTGATGGTGTGACACATGGCCTGGTGGGCCATTTCTCTTTTGTAGCTGGTGGGTTGTCAAAAAAGGGTGATAGGTGTCCCTGTTTTATTTGTTGCTTTGCGAGGTGGGCTAGTCTGCCAGCGATCTCAAATACATCCACAATTGTTTCTTTGTCGTGATGGAAAGTTACACAAGGTATATGCATAATGAAAAAGTGGTATTAGGACACATGTCCTTGTGGGCCTAGGTGGAGATTAAGCAGCAATAACAATTGTGATTAAATGTGCAATTTCACAAGGCAAGCAGTTAGTGAGCTAACGTGGTGGTCAAAACTCGTGAAGACCTTATAGGTGGCATCAAATGATTTTTTCCCAGGGTTGTAAAGCATGGTGGGACCTAAGTTTTATCGAGGTCATCAAATCTTGGTAGATCTATGGTGGTCACTTTCCTGCATTCTAAGCATGTCCAATCTTTAGTGAATGTGAGGAAGCGACAATGTGTGACTTGTCTAGGTGGCCCATGTTTTATAGGGAGTTAGCTACAAATAATTTAGAAGGTGTGGATGGTAAAATTTAATTTTATTCTGTAGCCATGGTCATATTACAACCATTAAGGAGTCAACTGAGGAGAAAAGATGGTGCGGTTACTAAAATGCAAGTCAGTCAACAAGTCAAACTAGTCTGAAAGGTATGAGGTGGAAAATTATTTCACATTCATTAGGCCACATGGTAGTTTCTAACATTTTTTCTTGTTGACTTCCTGATTTTTTCCATTTTGGCATATTGAGAGATAGAAAGAGGCAACATTCAATGGAAAATCCAATCTTTCTGATTAGTTGCAACCACTCTGTGATTCCCCCCATGCACAATAATTGTAGGATCCTCCAAATAGCCATCTAGGTTACTCATTTTCTCATATATGCATTGATGGCCACCATTTCTATATTCTCAAGGTTTATATTACTCATTTCCTACATCTAGATTTGTTCCAAGATTAGATCTATCCCAAATTCATAGTGATTGTTCTTTGCAAGACTTAATAGCAGTTGTTGTAATGTAACTTCTAGTTGAAGTCATTTCAGTTATGCTTGAGCTATAAAAGCACATTTTGTAATCTTTTGAAGGGTTGATCTTTCTCTTATTCTTTAGTATTGTATTATATACTTGCTACTATAATATCATGTGCCTCTAAGCCATTGTAATTCTTTGTTGTATCTCTTTCAGCCATTAACACAATGTGCAAGACTTCTTTGCCTCTAGTTAATGTATTATCTACATTCAACAACTATATGATTGTATCTATTGTGGCATTTGAATGATATTGAGTGAAGTTCCTTCCTATATCATTCTATTGTTGTATGATCTACATGTGATTTTTGGAACTGAATCTATATTCTTTAGGATCACAATTGGTTAACTGTGCATTGATAGGCAAAGATAAGATCAAACACTCTATTTTGGTGCATCACCTCCTTAGAATAGATTAGGTAGTTTTATTTCATGCATTCCTTCTCTCTTTTCCTCTCCAAGTGTATTTAGGTGCACCCTAATAGCAAAGGAAGTTGGCCTTCTCTAGAGACTCAACCTCACAGTTCAAGTCCCACAACTTGGAGGTTGTTTCCATGTTTCACAAGGTTTCTTGAGATGCATTACCTCAGGCAGGGTGCAAACTTTTGTGACAACAGTTGCCTCAGAAAACTCCCTAACAACCATCACCTCTCCCTAAAACCCTGTCCCACAACTAGTATGACTAAAATTTGTGCACATTGTTCCCCAGGCTCCCTAACTAAAGACCATGGTCAGTTAGTGATATGTTGCAGATCCTATCTCCACATACATTTTCATATCATTTCACCTACATTTCATCTCATATACACTCATCTCTTACCACATTATCATGATCTCTTTTATTATTGTTATCTATTACTTATCTTCTACATCATCATAACTCTTTCAGTTTCACGCTACCTCTCATTTTTAGCAAAATTTCATGGTTCTTTTTTACTCATCATTATTGTAATCCACACCCGTCATCATCATCACAAATTTACAACTCATCTCCACCACTGTATCATAAACTTAGGTTTGTTTCCATCATCATAGTTTTAAAGCATTCATTTTTCATTATCATAAATGAAGGTTCATTTCTGTCATCATAGTGTTAAGATTCCATTTTCATTATCACAAATTAAATTTCATTTCCATCATCATATTTTTTTTTAATGTGCATTTATCATTATCATAATCATAGATTCATTTCCATCAGCATAGCCTTAATATCATCATCATAATATTAGATTCATTTCCATCAGCATAGCCTTACTATCATTATCATAATATATTAGATTCATTTTCATCAGCATAATATTAAAATTCATTTTCATTATCATAAATGTTAGATTCATTTTCGTCAGCATAGCCTTAATGTTCTTTTTCATTTTCATATCCTTAGGTTCGTTTCCATCATCATAGTTTTAAAACCCATTTACATTATACTCACATGTTAGTTAACTAATTTTCATTATCATAAAAACTATTAGCTATCCATTTTTCTCTCATCATAAATTTATTTTGGCTCACTTTATAGCTATCCATTTTCCTTAATTCTCATCTTTGAAAATCATACAACCAACCAAAAACATATCCTACATCATAGTGTTACTATCATAAACACATAACATCCTGCATCCCAAACACGTCAGTACCATCAAGCATGTCATACATAAACATAGCAGTGCCATCATGTCACACGTTCATAATAGTTTGGCTCCCCTAGGGAAACCTGTGCCCATCTAAATTGTCATAAGGCCTTATCTAGTCAGTACTGCTTTGTGATATACTCCCACTACCTAAAAGTGAAGCATGGCGAAATGATCCAAGGTCCAAATGTACCAATTGAACAAACAAACACTTAAACAACTTTAGTTCTTATCATTCCATGGCTCAGTCTCTACTATAAACTATTATCAATATCAACTAGCTATCCATTATTATAAAATAACAAACTTGTAGAATGTAAACTTTATTTAATAAAACAATATAATAACATCCACACAAGTTTGACACTAGTTTTTAGTGTGGAAACCCAATTGGGGAAAAACCACTAGCAACATGTCATTAATTTTCATAGTTCTAAAGTGGGCCCTTTTAGGAGACAACCCTATTAAAGGTTACAATATGCACTGAACTAAATGTGACCTTGTTCAAGGATTTAACCACCCTATTAGCAATGGCCTTATTAGAGGACTTTAGAACAATATATTAGAATGTCACCTGATTAAAGGATTTACATAAACTATTAGGTCCTTATGAATGTTCACTTGACCTTGATTAAATGATTTCAAATATTGTTCACAATGGTTAGAAAGTAGCAACATCTTTGATATGTTAAGTACAACTCACTTTGCATGTACAGATCCTTGTTCAACTTGTAGACACCTAAATCTGATTACATCATTAGGTAAGCTTATTTAGTCATCTTCTAGGACATTATTGATTAAATATTTATTAATTTATTTATTTATTTAATTAAACTATAGTCAAATTGATAAAATTGAATGATAACCCAAAATCAATTATCCATTAAATACCCTTTCCTCTATTAAATTAATAAATTCTAAAATCTATATAATTTAATCTTGCATCCCCCTTTTATTAAATAAATCATTTAATAAGTCATCCTAAACCCCTAAATGATCCCTAAAACCTTTATTTACCCCTAATCCAACCCATTCACCCATACTAACCTCAATTAGCCAACTAACTAACACATCCCATCAAAGCTAAGCCACTTACCTCCTAACCCCTTTCTAAGCTAAGCCTAATCCCCCCCCTAAACATGTGCACAACTTTAAGCAAGGGTTTGCTAACCCAAGCCAAAGTCAATGATCTCCCTTGTCCTCTTCCATTCCTATCTAAGAGCATTAATGGCTCTTACATGCTATAAATGCCTCTTATACACTCTTACTCCCTCATAACTCCCTTTGACCATCCATTTTTCACATCCCATCATACTCATCCTCCTTGTGACAAGTGTCACTCCTTGATTGGCTCCAAAAAAGCACAATTTATGTGCTTCCCTTTCAAAGCATCCCAGCCCTCCCTCACCATTCTTTCATTCTTACATCTTGAACCTCCATCTCACTACCCCTTGACCTATAAATAAAGCCCTTCTCTCTCACAATCTATATCATCTACCAATTATAATGCCTCACTAACCACTATAGCACAGTCATTTCACACCCTTACCATGATAAAATCCATCTTCACTTCCATTGTTGAATCCTTCACTCATCTCCATGCATGATCCCAAACCCACCACTTGAAGCTTGAGCACAATCGAGCACATATCCATCCATATCCAAACATATCTATGTCATCACAAGTCACACTTGAAGAGTTTACCACTTTTGGTCTTCCTTCCTCTATGATGTCCACCTTTGTCTTATCATAAGTGTTGTTATGTTATTTAATTGTGGATGTTAATATATTTATTAATGTTCTTAGCATACTAGGTTTTATAACATTACACAACTATCATGTAGTAATTCACTATTTGGCCTCATTTTCATCTCAATCTTGATTCTCTTGGAAACCCTTCAAGCAATCACCCTTCACTTCTTCTTAACTCAATTAAGCCTTCTACTTAGATTCATCAGTCAACAATATTAGTAACATCTCCAACTCTCTAGAACTTCTTTACATGTGCATAGCTTCTCTACACTCTACAAATTCTACAAAAAAATTTCTTCGGAACCTCCTTAAATAGGTAATTCTAATATTTTGTCACTTAGTAAACACTATAGATCTTAGGATTTATGATTTGATCCATCAAATAAAATGAATCTAATTTCCATTTTTCTTATCTCTTCTTTTCTAGAAACTTCTCTTACAATCCATCTCTTAGGTTGTTTACCTTATCCTCTTCTGGAATTAAATTATCCAACTCATCAATCCTTATCTTCAACATTCTTTCCATATCCCAAGAAATCAACTTAGTCTACTAGAAATTACAATTCCTTGCAAAGAGTTAAAATGTTGTTCCTCAGCTAATAATGTGTTTTAACATTCAGTCATCACTAAGTGACTTGGTCACTATTAAACATCTTTCTCAATACATACACTATCACTCGATCAACATTGATGCTTGATCAATACTAAATTTTCTTAGCACTTACCATGGCTTGGTTGACACTAGCATCACTCAACATGTTCATCAAAATTATTTAGTCTTCTACTCTATTACTTAGTCAAACCTATAGGCTTCTGAATTAATAATTTTTGAATAACCGAATGATAAGAACACATACACCTAGGGGCAGCTAACTCCATGTGACCACACAAAAAAGATAAACCTTGACTTCTGTTGCTAATATATATTCAAGCTCACTGGTATATGTGTCACAAGAGTGACTCCCTAATTTGTTTAAACTTTGAGCATCTTCAAAATTTGGGAATATGGCTACTGTCGATCCTAGAAGATTTTATGACTAGGAAATTATCACAAATACATATCTTAGAGCTGAAAAGAGGCCCCACCAGGATAGGTAGAAGCTACTTACGCCTTTACAACTTAAAATATTTTTAACTCAACATAAACTCTACGACCATGTGATCTAATAAAATGCCCCATCGTAGCTCCAAACCATGATTAACATTAATCCTTTGTGACACCACAAACAAGCTACAACCAAACCATCTGATTAACCCTCTCGTATAGTCACAACATAAAATGTAACTACATCATTCAACCTGCAAAGTTGTGGCAACCACCATGGTAACCTTTTGCACAGTCACACCATTAAAACCTTCATGCGAAAACAAGCAATGACCATGCAACAATGAAATCACCTCTTTGCACCATAGATCGTGCAATTATCCTTAACTGCCATGAAGACTTGAACTGTAATTATTTTGCATAGTTGTACCTCCATAAATAGTTAGCAGGAGAAATGGGATGATGTTCCGACCAAAGTAGTTGCAACATCACAACTTGAAGTTTATAAAAGGGCAAGACATATATAACAAGGCAATGGACAAAAGACCTAGGTATATAAAGCTATAAGCATGCTTTTTCATGTAGATCTCATTACAAAAGGTCAAATTCAAAACCCTAACAAAAAAAAAGACAAGGCAAAGCCCTAGGGTTTTAACATGAATTATAGGTTTTTTTAACCTTAGGCACTCTAAGCACAAAATTTCCTAATTTTCACTTGGATATTTTGTAAATTTTAGGTAAGCTGAAAATCAGGCCAACAAAGCCTATACATTTGATCTATCCTTTCTCACACTTTCTAGACTTGAACATTACTATCATCTCCTCTCGCAACATGATTTGAACAGTCACTTTATCTTGTCAAATTCCAACTAATCAAATGTCCATTTTTAATTCCCACTTCATAACTCAACCTTTCCTTTAGATGCTTTTGTTATGAACAACTTCTCAAATCCTCTTCATCAATCAAATAGATATAACTTTAGATCATATAGAAAATTGTTCTACCAATAGGTTTGGCATCAATGACAACACAACAATTATTTCAATTGTAGTTTCAAATAGTTTATGTTAACTAATTACTCTATTTGTCCCCACTTCTATTAGGGTATTAAATCTTTGAACATGATTAGTAAGTTTAGTAGATTAAAGTTTATACTTAAGCTAGTTTTAAGGGTGGATGGTTTAAATTATTTGAAGAACATGGATGGTTTTGGTTTTTTTTAATATATAAGTTATGTGTGGGACTCTAACCACTAGGGTTAAAGTGTGCTTCTTTGTTGTTTGGCTATAATGGCTGAGAGAAGAGATAGTATAATTAATTTTCTTTTATCTAGTTTTGGGACCCTTTTTCTTGCCTTTTCTAGTCAAAATAAATTACAAGCTATGAAGTGAATGTGTGTCAAAATTATAGTTAACTCAACTTAAGACGTTAATAAAATATTAAATATTTATATGATAGAGTCATAAAACCAATTTCAAACACTTGATATGGAAGTTATAAAACTAAATTCAAAATAATCAACTTGATCCCACTTTTATAAAAAAAAATTACATTCTATGACGTGAGTGTCACTAGTTTTCGTGGGAGAAAAAAAATATTATCCAAATCAATTCAAAAATAAAAGATAAAAAATTATGTAAAGTCTAAATAAAATAATCTTAAAAGACTCTAAGTTGCTCCATCTTCTAATTTGTAATTGTTATCAACAATATGTGTCCCAAAGACTTCTTTCAAAATGTGCATTTTAGTGTCTATTCAGGTAATAAAGTGTAACCCACTATTATAGGTTGGTGGGGTACCATCAATGCTCTACTCTAAATAGAAATTCATGCCAATGCATAATTTCTATAAATAAACAAAAAAGAAAGGAGGTTTTTCCATTTAAAAGTTGAAATCCCCTAGCTATGTACCATGTAAGCCACAACTAGATCAATGAAAGTTGTACCCACAAAAATGAGTAGTTTAATAACCAATCCAAGGGTAAAAAGGAAATCAAATATAATTGAAAAATATTTTCACCTATATTTTAGATAACATGCAAAAGTTCTTTTATTCTTATTACCTTTGTTTCACAACCAAAGGAGACACATGTTCTCATAATGCTCTAGAAATTTTACCTTGAACTAAAATAGACATATAATGAAAACAAAATTTAGCATTCATAACCATACCATCTTTGATAGCTATTATCAATGATATTGTGATATATAAAATGACAAAGAATGCTAAAGTTTTATACCACATGCATGTCATTGACAAACATGTTGCCTTGAAGGAAAAAATGAAGTATGTAAATCTTGAGATTATGATAAACTTGAGAGGATATACTACCAACCATTTGTTGTTTTCTTTAAAAAAGGTATCATGTATTGTCAACAATTACTAGTAGAGGGTTGAATCCATCAACATCTTTTACGATATAGGATTATATAAGAAAGATAAATGGAGCTCCTAGATAGATATCCTAGAAAGTTGTATGAATCCCATATTGCAGAGTATGGAATGTGCAAATTATAAAGCCACATTATATAGTACAATTTCTTCCTTACATATTTTAATTCATTTTCAAACAAATATTATGCTTAGCTCTTCAATACCAAGAAAATAAATGCTTAGTGTGGTGTAATGTCCCCTAGTGAGTCATCTATGACTAAATCAATTATATTTAATTAAAGATAGAAATAATATATTTTTGAGTTAGGAAATTTAAACTATTTCAATTGTAGTTCTAAATTAGAAGAGTGTTGGAACATAGAAGGTTGTTTCAAGCCAACATCAACAATCTTCCTATAGGTTTCTATGGACCCAATCCCTTAAATCCCATCTCGAAATAACCTCAACGAAATTTGATCCCATCTTGGCCAAACCTCAAGGAAACTAATAGGGACATTGATCCTTACCCATCTCAAATTGACCTATAGATTGGATTAATAGACCTCTATTATACCTTGTTCTTTTAAGTCAATATTCTAATGATTATGATATTATACATCAAATTAATAACAAAAGGGATGGAAAAATTATCTCAATATTTCTAATTTGGATTAGTTATTGAGAGAGTTTATTATGTATGCTTCTACCTTAACATTTTTCTGGTTATACTAGACGAGAATAGAATTGATATGAATATTAAAGAGCCAATTCTGTCTAAAGCCTGTATAATATTTCTTGGTGTTTATTTTGTCATGATTTCTCTTTCTTCTTACTATTTGATGCTTCTTACTATTCAATTATATA
The DNA here is from genome assembly GCA_028749045.1 of Cupressus sempervirens. Taxonomy (NCBI): domain Eukaryota; kingdom Viridiplantae; phylum Streptophyta; class Pinopsida; order Cupressales; family Cupressaceae; genus Cupressus; species Cupressus sempervirens. Next base: position 370,585,169 of record CM053784.1, on the reverse strand, counting down.
TAAAATGCACATTACATGGAGTTGTCTACAGACCTACCTGTATAGACACAATCATCATTGACCCAAATTCCTATATAATACATATGTCATAGTGGTATCTACTTGGAAGGTGTTCCACAATTACATTTTATATGGGGTAGTCGATTGATAATCTCATTCATGCAAAAGTGGGGTCCACATCGGATGAACATTTATAAAGTGGAGTTCTAGTTAATTGTTTTAACCCTACAATGGTTAATGTCAAGCACAAAATTAAATCATGTGTCAAATGTGTGGATTCGTCATAAATATTTTAATATTAGATTATAATATTAAAAAATTCAAGTAGCGATTTACCATAGAGTGAGAAAGAACCCAAACAACTATGCAAATAGTGCACTAGACAAAACCTAGAGGAACTAGAATTTAGATTTAAAAATACAAAAATTTACACAGTTGAAACTCATAACTAACATTATTCTCACTTTCTACAATGAATCTAAAAACTATCACAATAAGAGAAAAACTTAGAAAAAATATTTTTGTATAACACAAAGCATGAACCATAGTTATGCTAACAACTATCCATCCATATAATAGTCTCTAAGAGGCAAGGAAACTTACTATAATTTGAATAGAAATGAAAAGGAAAAACATGTATACCATGTCAGCTTGGTATGTAGATTTGGGGGTGGAAAAGTTGTTTTTCTCTTCCTCTATGTACATAATATCTAATGTTTATTTCTAGCTACCATTGTATAGAAAGTCTTATTGGTTATTCATAGAGAAATTCTAATGAATGAAATATTATAAGTTGTACAACAATTTTGTTTGAGAGGTTACCACTCCATATAATTTGCTTCTTCACAAGACAATGTATATTGTGCAATCTACATAAATGTCAAACTAATGACAAACATTGGTAGAATAGTTTAACTTCTAGCTTGATAGTGATCCGTGTGGATCAAATATAATGCCCTTTATGAAATGTGACATTGTAATTTATGTTTCCTACACAACTTGCAAGGGCAAGGTAAGAAACGTTATATAGAGAACAAGTCCCTAAAAATTAGTAAGATGTGGAGAAAATCTTATAGAAGGATGCACATATGAATGCAATTATACTTATTGAACTACAACAAAACATTTTTTTTGTTATGTGTTGGTTTTCCCCTCTTCTTTTGTCGCTAATTAAAAATCTATCGACTAGAAGTGTGAGGTTCCACTCCATAAGCCGGAAGTGTGCTTGGATGAAATAAAAAGATATTGTCAAACTATTGGAAGAAGACAAAGCTCTATAAAGTTTCAATAAATAAAGTTGCAATAAAAATAATTTGAATTTGGAAAACTAATGCCTTCTATTGCACGGGGAGACTACCACTCTCTGTTGCATCTTGTAGAAGCCAATGAAAAGATTAAAAATTTGTTTTCAATGAGAACCTTAAATTTGTAGCCCTTGAAATTCATATTAATAAGAATGAAAGCTAATTTTAATTGGAAAAGGAAATGAGAATGAAAGCTTATTTTAATTGAAAAATGAAATAAGTTTTAATCATGGTTTAAGGCAGATTCCCTCTGCAATGGTTCTAATAATAAGGAATAAGAAATCCTTCTTGGAAGCAAAAATTCATGAATACCCTACTCTAAGTCGAATAGAAACCTTTCCTCAAAGAAGTTGTTATCGGTGCCCTATTTAGAATCTTTGTGATGCACTATACCATTCTCTTGAGAATTAAAAAAGCTCTACTTTAGTTGAGTGAAATAATGAACTACTAATAATGACAAGAAAATTTGTTAGAAAATAACTCATTAAACATATACATGTGGCAAATCCTAGAAATAACCAAAGAATAAACAATTCAATGAACTTTTTAATATTAAACTCCACTTTTTGTTTCCTTATTTTCCCTTCCTTAGATATTTTCTTCTAAATGAACCACTTTTATTCAACTAGTACCTTTCTCTTTCATCTTAAGATATTATCTCCTAAATTAATGTTACATTTTTAGTCCCTGCCTTATTTATAAGGAAGGGAACTAATGTTCCCAATAGACCCCACATCTCGATCATAATTAATTTCTCTCACAAAAAACTATTGTTGCATTTGGAGATTTTAAAGGTTCGATTTTTAATATGAATTATGACAAAATAATTTTTTTTCCAATTGGTTAAAGGCGATTTTCCTAGGGATATATTACATTTTTCTGAATTTAAAAAGATAACAAAAAATATGCCAAAATGTATTTAATATTTGTAGAAAACTCCAATAATATGTCCCAAGAGGCCTTGTTGGAATATATTTAATATTTTTAAGAAACTCGGACAATGTAGCCGAGAGAAAATGTAGAAAGTTGATAGACATAATTAATTTTCTGTAGAAGCAAATTTTAACAATATTTGCCCGAGCGAAGATGGTGGCGACAACCACATATGAATTTTGATTGTTTTGTCTTTTTAAATAATTTTGTTGATTTACTATTGTATGTTTGAATTTGTAGAAGTAATATGTGCTAATTTTGGAAGAGCCTATTTTTAATATTGTTTTGGTGGTTTACATTTCAAAATTTATTTTCACAAAAGGGAATAGTTTATAGATGACATAATAATGATGATTATTGTTTATTTATGTTTAAATATTGATATTTTATTATTGTATTATTCTTTATTTAAATAGATGAAAATATTGTTATATATCTGATTTGAATATTATAATGATCATTTTTAAATTTTTAAATAAATTATTTTTATTTAATTGTCATTAAACTAAAAATAAAACATTAAATTATAATATATCTTTAAACATTATAATAACTATTCTATAGTTCATATTAAAAAATTCATCATCATTCAAATTTTAAAAAATTATCTAATTTTTTTGTATACAAATGTATTCAATATTTTATTCAAATGCTAGTAATTATTTAAAATGTAAGTATAAAGAACACTATTTTGTTGAGGATCCAATTCAATTTGATAATTATTTAAATTTGAATATGTATTTATTTACATAGAATTGAATTGAAGTTTTTTTAAGTTGACGAGATTAATGATAATTTACAACTATCATTGGGGTGCATGCACACAATGTCTTATTTCATGAGTTTGATTCACTGGGTGTTGATTGAGCTACTTTTTATACATATGATAATGAGGATGATCTAAATTAATTGCAAAGGACTAAAACTAGTAGTGCTTGAGGGCTTCAATGTGCTCTACAATGTGTAGACCATAACAAAAGCATTTGCTCAAACACAAATTCATACACCAATTCTTTTATCTTGCTTCCTTTAAGTTTAATTTGCACTAGGTAGGAACTCGAGCTCTCTCAGAGTTCTTGTTTTTTATTCTTACCAAAATGACTCCTAAACTAATCACTTTATCAAATTGCTTGGATAAAAGAGCTCATCCACAATGTTGGATAGTTCGAGAACATCGCATTATGAGGCCATTTTCTGTAATAAGAGATCTGTTTATTCATTACTTCTATATTATGAATTATCCAAAAGAAACATTCATTTTCTTCTGTAGTTACATTTTTTTATAAACTCACATTGTCATGACTGAAATTTCGATATGCTTTTTATATGGACTTAATTGTGTGATTGACCTTTTGACTAAGACTCTGTATGACTCGACTTGAGTCGAACACTTTATAGACTTTGATTAGAATTTTATCATATATGTTATTAGAGGGTAATGTTAATTATTTTGTCATTATGATATGTCGTTATATGTTGACTTATGAGATATCGACGTGACGGTTAACATTGTGATTTCATTATATGTTTATGTCTAATAATGAATGTTGAATGTTTTTAAAATAAAATTTGTATTTAAGATATTATTTATTTATTTTGATGATGACATTACTGACGCTTTGGGTGATGTCGAGTTTTTGATTGCGCAGATACTGAAGACGGAAGGGTGGTTGAGGTAGAGGAGTTTAGCTCCTTGGCAGGGTTGGTCTGGAATTTGTATGGTGTAGCCGCACACACACACTTAGTTTTTTATTTTATTTTGAATTTCAATAAATTTAGATGGATTTAAGGTTTTGTTTATGATAATGTGGCGTAGATGAAAAATAAAATAAAATGAATGATTAAATATTATTTCTTAGAAATATTATAATTTAGATCATAAAACAAGTATTATACTTTCAAATTATTTTTCCGTAGTAATTACAAGCATAAATTTGGAATGGTAGTAGTTAGTCAGAAAAATATTAAATGGGAAGTAATAGTTTTATTTTTATTTTGAAAATAGTGAATTTAAATTATATGTGGAAGCTTTAATTGAACTTATAGTTTATTTAAAGTTTTTGAGCCAATTGGTAGCCGTAGATCCAGATAAAGAAAAATTAACTGATTGCTAACAACTTTAAAAATTGATGATCATGATGAAAATCTCATATTAGATGGAAGTGATCTTGAGTGGTTTAAAATTTTAATTAGTAGAAGAGTGTGTTTATTTAATTCAAAAGGACAAGTGTAATTTTTGAAATTGTGAGTCATCTGTTTGTTACCCGCTGCATGAAAGGAGGGGAAGTCATTAATATAAGGGGAACCGTAGTTGGAAGAGGAGTTTTCAAAAAGATAAAACAGAGAAAAACGTTTTCATATAGACACATGCCGACTGAATTGGAGGGGGGGAACGATTTTCAAAGGGAAGAAGCTGATTTTGAAGAGGAAAAAAAACGTTTTCCAGCAAAGAAAAGGAGAATGCAATATTTAGGGGGATTGCAGAGATTTGAAAATGAGAAAAAAATAATTGGAGATCGCATGCATATTGAGGGTTGTGTTTGAATATATAGCTTCCATTGCAATAAATAGAGGGACAACATTCATACTACAGCCGGCCTTTTAAATTTGAAGGGCCTCTATTTCATTCGGAAAAAGGCAATGTTAGATATCCCGGTAGCTTGTCTTGGTCATCTGGTGCTTTCATACATACTTTACGTCTAAAGGGAGAGTGATCCAGCAGGAAGGAAAAAGAGAAGGGAAGAAGGCAGCAGTTTGAGGAGAGGGATTGATTGTTGAAGAAGAGCTTTAGAGACCTGTGTTTTCCTCATACAGTTCAGGTTCTATCTTTTCTTTTTCTTATAATTAATATGCTGTCAACATGTGGCTTAAATTATCTATAGTCGACAAATGAAATTATTAAGGATAAACATTCTGTTGCTGTTTGACATAGTATATTTTCTTAGTTAACAAAGGAATAGTTAATTTTCCATCTATACGGTGAGTTCCCTGCACAATAACAATGACGTTAGTGATTAATGGTTATAGATTGGGTGGAAATTTAAAATTTAAGAAAAGAATGTTCTGTGCTGAAAGTTATTATGGAGAACATAGCTGGAGGTCATTATGGAGAATGTAGTTCAACACTTAGTGCTAGGAAGCCCATCTGTTAGCAAATCCTTAAGTTATTTATAAAAAAAAAAATCCAATATCTTGGTGGCGTCCATGTCTGCCCAGAACTCTTTCATATTAGAAGACTTATGGCCTTATGGCTGCTGTTATAGATAATTAAATTTTTATATATGTTATATATATAATTTTTAATTTATTTTCATTCATGTCCAATGCATTTTTCAGATTTTCTTTTTATTAGAAGTCTCAAATTGTAATACTGCAATAAAATACAAACTACAGATTTTAAATTAATAACTAATTCATAAAATCTGTTGACCAACTATAAACTTCAGATTTAAATAGTGATTTATTATTCAAAATTATTAGTTTGATCTTGAGAATATTTTTCTACATTCACTTCAAATTCATCAGGTGTGGACTATGGGCACAACTCACAGTAAAGTTTTTAACTCAAACTAACTGTATACATATCAGATTGGAGTTATTCTTTTCTAAATTTTCGAAAATCCTTGTTATGGATTAGTCTCTCCTTCACGTAGTGTGTGTGTGTGTATATATATATATATATATATATATATATATATATATATATATATACTTTTTATTATCATTATTTTTGAATCCTTTGGAAGTGATTGTTATGAATTTTTCTCCATAAAAATTGCAGTAGTTAAAATGTTTTATTGTCAGGTTTTTAGCAGAAATGGATCTGATTATAAGATAAATTATAGTTAGAATATGTTCATTTTAGGTAAAACAACTACACATAGGATAAAATATATGTTTTATTTAGATCTGAAACTCATTATGGCACACACTAATTCTTGTATACTGTTCTTAAATAAAAGACATGTTCAAAATATTTATTTGTATGATGAATAAATGCGAATTAAGAGAATACTATTTTAGGAATGGGTGTTGAATGTGGGTTCAAAGAGGAGGGTAATTGTTGGAAAACTTGTGTTAGTATTTCCTTATATATATATATTGCCTGCCAGTATTTTACATCAAACTGGTTCATGATGCTTGGCCAAGCTCGGTAAAACTTTTATGCATATGTTTGAAATGCATCTAGTTATTATTACTTTGTTTCCCTCTTCCACATCCTTGTGTATGCTCTACTAGACATATGTGTAAGTAGATTTGGCACATAGGCTGCACCAGATCCTTCCGATCCAATTGTGCCAAGTTGCTAGCCTTCTCGTGCCAGGGTCGGGTAGTTCTCCTTAAATCGAAGAACCTCGTGGAGCTAACCACTCCATGGTTGGGCGGTTAAAGCGCCTGGACCACTCTTCCGTCTCATGATAGCAGATGGATATTGTTCTGATGGCTCAGAGACGAGATTACATGCAGATGGACACTAGGGTTCGATGGCATGTTAATTTTATATGATTATGTTATGTATGCTTTATATCATATGAAGTAATGAAGATACATTCATGTTTGATGTGCAGGTCGACATAGTTTTGGAAAAAGATGTAATATTCATATGATTCATTTCCAGCATTTATACCTTGCTTTGTATATGTTAGTTTTTCTCAACTATTTGTTGATATGTATTGATTTTTACGGTTGAAAGAAATGGATATCGAATATTTGTGTGTATAAAATTGACTTTTGACTTTTCAAATTTCTTGTTTTTCCGCATCTTGGGGTTGTTTGCATATCTGGAAATTGTAGTGGATTTTAGTCTTTACATGTGGTATCAGAGCTGTGTTAAACACTAGGACCTAAGGTCTTATTGATGCTAATGTTGCGTAATTTACTCTTGGAACAGAAATAATTTGTCATCATGTATTCTCGTAGAGGGAATAGGGGTGGAGACAACAATGGTCCTCAAGATGAGCCTGGAAACCAAAGGCTTGACTAGATTTTGGCGCTCCTCACTCAGCAGGGACAGCGTATGGATGACATGGAAAATATCATAAGAGGACGATAGGTTGAGGAGGATGAGCACAGAGAAACCTTGCATCAGCAGGAAGAAGCACGAAAGAAAAGAGAGGAGGACCAAATGCTTGAGGTTCAGAGGAAACAGGAAGAAGATCGAAGGATTGAAGAACAGAAGAAGGAAGAAGCTGACCGTAGGATGGCTGGACTAGTTCATGACAGGGTCCAAATAGCAGAAGATCTGAGTAGGGACCTCAAGAAGGTCACACCTCCTACTTTTAATGGGAAGACTACAGGTGAAGAAGCAGAAGCTTGGATAGCCACCATGGAAAAATATTTTCATGTTCGTAATTTCACCGGGAAGTCTAGAGCAGTATGGGCTACTTTTCAGTTGGTTGGTGAAGCGGCAACATGGTGGGACAATGTTATGGCAGAGAAGAAGCTACAGCATGGTGAGTTATCATGGGAAGACTTCTTGCAGCATTTTCGTAAGCGATGGTTGCCTCAGTTGTTTTATGACAAGAAGGCATCAGAGTTTTATAAGCTAATTCAGGGAGTCATGTCAGTCACACAGTATCATGAACGATTTTGCCATTTGGTTAAATATGTTCCTCAATACCAGAATGATGACTTGTTTAGGACTCGCAAGTTCATCATGGGGCTACGCCCAGAAATCTATAATGAGGTGGAAATGCATGAGCCAAATTCTATGGACTATGCACTGAGAAAGGCACTGAAACAGGAACAACGGTTGAAAGATACAGCTCCAGTAAAAGCCTACAACAACCGATCTTTCAAGAGAAAATTTCAGGATAATAATAAGCAGCAGGGTGGTCGACAACAAATGAATAACATGAAAGGAAAAGGACAAGAAGATTCTCAGAAGGGCAATAAAAGGAATTTTCAAGGTCAGAACAAGGGTAGAGGAGGTAACAACAACAGGAATAACAATGGTAACTATAACAGGAATTGGAACAGAAATGATAAATCAACAACTCAAACAGGACCTCGTGATGGTTGCTTTGTATGTGGAGGTAATCACTATGCAGCTAGATGCCCTCGGCGGAGTGCACCCATGAATGGACCAAAGGTTCAACACCAGATTCATGCAGCTGTGGACCATAGGCAGGCAGAGTTTCAGGCAGCTCCTTTGCAATTAACTGGTAAGCTTTATGGTTGTGAAGTTTCCATTTTGATTGATACTAGTGCTACAGAGTCTTTTGTAGATCCTAGTGTAGTAGTTAAACTTCCAATTAGAGCTGGTTACATGGAAAACCCTTGGTTAGTAGAGTATGGAAATCGGACAGAGCGTCGAGTAGAGCAATGTCTATCCTGCAGTGAGTTAGAACTTCCAACTTTTCACACGCAAGTAAATCTCTATGTAGCTCCACTGGGGTCATATGATGTCATACTTGGTATAAATTGGCTTACCAAGCATAAGGCTATAGTAAATTGCAAAGATAAGCTAGTTGAATGCCTAGATGACTTTGGAAATCCAGTAATAGTGAACGGGATTAAGAGGCCAATAGTGCTTAGGCATATCTCAGCTATGCAGTTGAAAAAGGCTAAGAGGAAGGGTTGTCAGCTTTTTGTTGCACATGTGAAAGATCTTGAGGATCCTATACCCTCCATAGAGGATTACCCAATATTGCAGGAGTTTCAAGATGTCTTTCCTGAAGAATTACCTGAGTTACCACCTAAAAGAGAGTTTGATTTCTCCATTGATATTAAGCCAGGAGCTAAGCCACAATCTAAGGCACCTTATAGGATGACCACTACCGAGATGTACGAACTCAAGGTTCAATTGCAAGAGTTGTTGGACAAAGGATTTATACGTCCAAGCGTGTCACCATGGGGAGCACCAGTGATTTTTGTAAAGAAAAAGGATGGAACCTTGCGCCTATGCATTGATTACAGGATGTTAAACAAGGTTACCATAAAGAATAGATATCCATTGCCACGGATAGATGAACTTTTTGATCAGATGAAGGGAGCTAAGGTATTTTCAAGGATAGATCTACGATCTGGGTATCATCAACTTCGAATTAAGGATGAAGACATAGCCAAGACAGCTTTCAGAACACGGTATGGGCACTATGAGTTTGTAGTTTTACCTTTTGGTCTTACGAATGCACCTGCAGCATTCATGAATCTTATGAACAGTGTGTTCCGAGACTGTCTGGATAAGTTTGTTGAAATTTTCATTGATGACATTCTTATTTATTCAAAATCTATGGAAGAGCATGAGGAGCACTTGCGTATTGTCTTGCAGCGCCTTCGTGATAGGAAGTTGTATGCCAAGCTTATCAAGTGCACATTTTATCAGAAACAAATTCACTACCTTGGGCACATCATCACTGCTGATGGAGTTTCAGTAGATCCTTCCAAGATTAGGGCTATTCTTGAATGGCCAATTCCTCAGAATGTGAGTGAAATTCGGAGCTTCATGGGTTTGGCAGGCTATTATCGAAAATTCATAGAAGGCTTCAATGTGCTCTACAATGTGTAGACCATGACAAAAGCATTTGCTCAAACACAAATTCATACACCAATTCTTTTATCTTGCTTCCTTTAAGTTTAATTTGCACTAGGTAGGAACTCGAGCTCTCTCAGAATTCTTGTTTTTTATTCTTACCAAAATATTCTTGACTCCTAAACTAATCACTTTATAAAATTGCTTGGATAAAAGAGCTCATCCACAATGTTGGATAGTTCGAGAACATCGCATTATGAGGCCATTTTCTGTAATAAGAGATCTGTTTATTCATTACTTCTATATTATGAATTATCCAAAAGAAACATTCATTTTCTTCTGTAGTTACATTTTTTTATAAACTCACACACAGATTCATTACGGACTATAACAGAAATCTTTCCTTTCTCGAGTACAACACCAATTGGCCCACCTGGCGAATTTTATAAAAGATGATGCATAGTAAATGGATAACTATAATATCATAGTCCGGTAAAACCCAAATACAGGTTTTCCCGAATCAGAGAGAAAAGCTTCAGAAACCTTGTATCAATTTCTGTGTTTCCGTGACTGAGAGGTAAGTGGTAATTGCAAGCGCGTTGCTAGTTAACTCCTGAAGATAGTCAAGTTTGTCCTTCACGTCCTGCGGCATCTCCACGCCCTCATCAACGAAACCATCAACACAAGTGTCTTGAAATGTCAGAGCTCCGCCGAGCCGTGTGTTCACATCACGTACTGCACTTCCACTCTGCGTCCAATTCCTCTCCGTCAAAAGTGACAGACAATCATGAAGCGCATTTATTGTATCGTCCAACAATTCCACGCAATCTTCAATGGCGACGTCGGTTGTATTCAGATCCACAGTGTAATCGTATACGCTCTGCGCCTCGCTAAGGCTCACTTCCACTGCAATTCTCCCAAATTCACACTCGCAAGCTTCATCGGCTCCAGGATATGAGGACAGTGACGAATTGCATACGTCGAAATACAAGGTTTTGTTGCAGAGGCTTTGGATGAGATCTGAAGATCCAGTCCCTTCAACCCCAATTTCTTCTTTAGCTTCTTGCAGGACATTTGCATTTGACGGAGGAAGAAATGCAATGCTCGCGCAAATAATTGAGCGCATGACATAGAAGAGATTCCATTGTTGCGCAGCTCCACATTTCTTGGATTGCTTCATATTTATCAGTCTGCCAAAAAGATGTTTGAAGTTGTTGGAATTAATGAGGACATAAGCAGAGTGACCCTGTTATTACTTCTTATCGAGAATGGCATCCACACATGAGAAAGCGTGGAGTGAAAAGCAACTCTTAAATCGTCTTCGTCGTGGCGTACACGTACAATCATGTTGCATGGCAGGAGTATAAGCTGCAAGCACGGGAACCCGACCAGTTTTAATGGCCTAGCTTAGACGGGAACTAAAAACATTTAAAAAACGAATAACATATCAGCATTAACATTTCATATCGCATCTTTTAAATTAAGAATGGGTGTTTTTCAAAGATAAAGATTGAAAACTTAATTTTTTATTTTTATAATAATAAAAATATGAATGTTAATTGTGTATTTTTAAAATGATTTTGTCTTCCTTAAACTAAATTAAAGATACGGTATGTTTTATGCCTATTTGCATATACAGACTTAAGGGCTAAAAGTCTTTCAGTTTTTTAACTAATACCATTAATAAGTGTTAAAATAATCTTAGACTATCAATGTTTATTGATTTCTTAGAGATTATTTAGTATTAGTATCTATTATTAAGAGTATTAGTAACAAGTTTTTATTATAAAGATCTTTATTGATTTTTTTTTTAACAACATTTTGAGATCTTTTATAAATTGGTTCTTTGGAACCTAATATTTCTTGTAGTTGTAAAATTGATTTAAAGTGACAATGAACAAAAACATTTAGTAATTTCAAAACATTTATTTAACCTTGACTAATATTCCACACTCTTGGAAATCACATTCACAATTCAATCATTTGTCATAATTTTCTTGCTCAATTTTTTATAATCTTTTGTTAATATATTTAAGCATTTATTTCATTTATATTTATTACATTTTAATAATCTATTAATATGAGGTTTTTTATTGAGTTTTAAGATATTTGTTTAGCTACCCTCTTTTGGTATAACTATCATTTTGAAAATGCTTGTTGATGTTTCACATTATTTTTAGAGAGTCTCATTGAGCATTTTGCTTAAGGCTCTCATTAGTAGGTCTTCATCTCAAATTTTGGATCTAATTTATATTCCTTAATTTTTAAATTTTTCTCTTTTCACTTTAAGATTTAATTCTACCTTAAGCTACTTGATGTTCAATTATTTGACTATGAAGAGGTCATCTTAAGTCTCATATGTCTTGCTAGTGAAATTAAGATGAGTTTCTTTTTGGCAGTAGTAGAAATAACATGAATATAAAGAACACTTTTGATGGATAGGGAGAAGAAAAGGGCTATACTCATGATGTCTGTGATTGTGTTACTTCAAGAAAACCTTTATAATATGACAATTACAAATGGATAGACACAAGTCTTTGAATACTAAATATTAGAAATAGTTTACTATTGATAATATAAGTAGCCTCTCACACAAGATTTGATAGAGTTTAATCAACATTACTTGATATGCATGATGTGATGCTTTTGTATCTCCATGAAATACTATTTACATAATTGTATGTAGATACTCACATGAAACCATATAATAACACTTATTCAAATATTATGAGCTTGATCATAGTTCTTCATACTCATTCTAAGTTGAAAATATATAGGGAATATACACACTATTCATATTTTACATGTTATTCTTCCATATGTATAAATCTCATGCCATCATGCTACATGGTAGCATCAAGCATCACGTACACATTTGTGTTTTCAATTTCTTTAACATTTTGTGAACTAGTTCCTTAAACATGTGACAGCATGACAAAATCCAAAGAGTTTATCATAGAGCCATATCTAAAACCATCTACCTACATGATGCATCAAAGCTTTGTTGAAAATTTGGCTGGGTTACATAGTGTGAAGTTGTCATTTATGGAAACATATAATCAAGATTAAGTGAGAAGATCTTGAAGGTGTAGTTTTGGGTTGAAGACTTAGAAAATTGTCTAAGTATCATAGAGTTTATCTATTAGTACAAACATCTTTTTGATTAATGCATTTCACAGAGGCATTTCTGGCATGTGTGTATTGAGGTACAACTAGTACAAAGTATGAGGATGCTACAACTAAGTTTATAAGGTTGTACGATTAGTATGGGGTAAGATATTACTGATTTATAGCGACACTGTTAAGGAGATAGAACAAGGGAAAGATAAGGAAATGGATATATTAGGTTAAGGAATTATTATATTTATCAAAATAATTACTTAACTAATTAGGGATGAAATCCTCTATGTTAACCCTAAGTTAGCAAGGTGTAGTTTTGTATTTTGGCAAGTGTGTGAAGGAATGAAGGCCTACTAGACATACAATTTGGTATAAAGAATAGTTTTGGATATGCAAAGTTGTGCAATGTTTTGGGATGACTGTTTGGTCATTGTATTATGCATGTTTTGTGATGAAATCTTGTTATTGAAAGTATTAAGAGGTAGAGTATGCAAAGTTGGAAAAGTGAGCTACAAAGATCATATCAGATATTGTACATATCAGCAGTTATAACTTGACATTTTTGTATCTACTCTTTTGTATATTAAAAACATCATTATATAATTACATGTTTGGCTAGTAGGATCATCTTGTAGAGATTTTTGTAATTGTAATATCAACTCCTAATAGGGTTGAGACAACTTCTAACAATGTTTAAACAACTCCTAACAAGGTTGAAACAAGTCCTAACAAGATTGAGGCTTTTAATAAGGATCGAGACACTATAAAAATGTAATAGAATCCTAACAAGGTTAATAGCTTTCACAAAATGCTTTTGATTAGTGGATAATTTTATGGGTACCATCCATACCAAGGTTTTCCCTTGGCGAGGGTTTCCCTAGTTAACAAAATATGGTGTTATGTGTTGCATTACTTTATGGTTTAGTTTACTGTTCAGAATAATTAGTTTACTTCCATATGTAATTTATAATATTGTTAATGATATCCATAGTTGGGAAAAAGCTTTTAAAATACTAATTCAACTCCCCCCTAGTATTTTGTATTTCTAAAAATTGGTATCAGAGAACAATTACTAAGAGAAATCCTAACAAATCAAGTAAGATCCCTATGGATATGTATCAATTACAGAAGAACATAGAAGAAGCTCTTGAACAAAATGATATACTTACTAAAGAAAGAGATACTTTGAAAGACAAGTATGAAGATGCAAATTATTGCATTGAGAAGTTGAAAGACAAGATAGAATATTACAAATCCAAGAAAAAAATCTAAAAATTAGATCAAGTACAATGATGAAGTTGAAAGCTTGATGAAAGAAAATGAGATCCTAAAGCATGAGTTATAGATTAAAATCTTGAAATTGATCTTGTAGGATGATGATAGGAAGATTGAATCAGAATTGACATTTAAGAATTAAAATCTAAGAACAGAACTTGCAAAAGTGACAATCTAAGCCTAAACCTACAAAATTGGAATATGAAGAATTTGAGAAGTTATAATATCATTGTGAAAGAAGAACTTACACAAGCAAAGTGGCACCTTGATATATTGTATTCAAGTAGTGATAAGCTTGATGAGCAGATCTATATATAGAGACCTTCTTATAATAAGACTAGTCTTGGATACCTTGAAGGAGAATCATCTAAGAAGCTTGAAGTTACTAAGGAACTTGAAGTTGTGATCCAACGACCTGAATCGTAGTAAATCGATCTGAATAAGGTTGGGTAAAATCAATCCGAAGATGTACCTAAGAAACATGAGCAAGTTGGATCACCTATGAAGTGAGGAACAAATTCAAAGGTATATGTTATGCATGGAATGAATTTGGTCACATGAAAGGGGACTATACAAGTAAGTATTTCAAACCTATATCTAGTTATTGTTACAATTGTCATGGTTTTGGTCATAAAGCAATTAACTATAAGAAGACTAAATTTGATAATAGTAATGGTAGAATGTTTAGAGGTACTAAAGCTACAACTAATAGACCTAATGGAGGAAATAATGTCATGAGAAATGAATTTATTGTTGGAATTCTTTAGAATAACTGAGAGGGGGGGTAAATTAGCTATCTAAGGTTTAGATGTACAATTATAACTTTTCATAGCTTAGTGAACCCATATCCATAAAACATTTTCATCATGCATGCATCCATTAGATTATGCAATCACTTAAACTTGTAGGTTATAGTCAAATCAATTTACAAAAATGTAAACATGAAACATCATAGATTCAATAACACATTTGATATGATGATTTAATGTGGAAACCCAATTGGGAAAAACTACAGTAACATGCTACTCATTCTCGCTCTTCTAAAGTGATGTCTTGTGAAAGGCCAACCCTATTAAAGGTTACAATACACACTGTTAAATATGACCCAGTTAAAGGATTTCAATCACCCTGTTAGGAGTAAACCTTGTCAAAGGACTTTATATCATTCACTTGGAATGTCACTTAGTTAAAGGATTTACAAATGATTGTTAGGCCAACCTTAATCCAAAGGATTTACCCTAGACTAATACAATGATTAGAGAGTAATAGTAAGGCTTGATCTGATAAAAACTTACAACTTCATTTGCAAATTATAGATCTTTGTTCTAGTCCTCCATTCTGCTTGGCTTTCACACTCTTCATCTCTAATACTTTGTTCACCCTTCAAGCATTCATACCCTTAAGCCTTCTTGCCTTGTTTTCCAATGTAGTCTCTTCTCTTAGGTCACTGAATGAAGCAATACCCTAGACTCCTTATCATCCTTAGGTTCTTGCATATCAACTCTTGCTTCTGATTGGCCATCTCTATAAATAGATAATTAAGATTTTTTTTTTTCATCCTCCATCATAAATTTTAGGGTTAGGTTAGAATAGGTAGAATTCAATGAATCTACCCCTCATTTCATTTCATTCCCTTCTAGAAATTTCTCCTTCAATCCTCTTTGAATTCACCTCAAAAGGGTTTATCTTGAATTATGTGCCACCATCTCATCAATCTTGTCTTCCACACAATTTGGATGATCCAAGAAATTAAACTTATCAGCTCAGATTCATCAAATACTCAATCTTTCTCATAATGTTGACACTCGGCATTAACTAGCTTCTAATGCTCGACACATACTGTGATGCTTGGCATCCACTGAGAAAACACTTGGCACAAACTAAAGTTTATTGGTGCTCGACATCAACTAAACTTTACTCAACTTACACTGAAATTTACTTTGCTCAGCTCCAACTAATTTTCTACTTGGCTTGCACTAACTTTGCTTGGCACCTATTATCCACTCCGTCAAGCTTGGTAGACAAACTTTGTTTTACTTGTTCATCTAAACTTACTCAGTGTAACCAACCTTTGCAACCTTAAGTAGATTATCAGTGCACTATAATATCATTGTCTTAACTAATTCTTGTACTCCTTTTTCATATCATAATTCAACCTTTCCTATAGGTGCTATTGTTACCTCATTTGATCAAATCCTCTTCATCAATCAAACAAATGATAGTACTCAAATCATATAAGAAATTGTCTTACCATCAAGTAGTAGGTGTGACATTAGTGACAAAACAATGATTGAAACATATTTATCTTACTTGTATCAATCTATTTTCAAAATTTATGGATTACAAGTGCAACAACTTTGGACATATTGCTAGAAATTACAATGCACATATAAGTCAATCAAGACCTAGATATTGAAATAATGTTATAGTTTGTCAGATCGTAAACAATATGGAGCATACAATTTGCTAGAAATTACAATGCACATATAAGTCAATCAAGACCTAGATATTGAAATAATGTTATAGTTTGTCAAATCTTAAACAATATGGAGCATACAATAATATATTGTAAGATGAACAATATGAGGATTCCCAAAAACATGAGAAATCGTAGAAGAAAGGAGAATAATAGTCAGAAAGAAACTATAAGGGAACATGAAGAGGAATTCAATGAAGTATTTTTCAAAGCCAAAGAGCCAACAAGTTCACAAGTTGTAGTAGAGAATTAGATACCAAAGAAAAAGATGAAGTCAGTGATAGGTGGTAACCAATCCCTATCTGTTTGAGAAACTTATTTCATAAGTAGACAATAGGAACTTAACATCAGAGAACTAGTTAAAACCCTAAGAAAAGTTTGGAGACTTGCGCAGTTAGTATGATGTAGAGGAAGATGTAAGGAAACTATGGTGAAGTGCACATAAGATTCCAAGTTCATATGTGAGTGCACAAAGATAAATAAGGTTTCTAGATAGTAAGAATAACTTTTTCAACTGCAAGTACTTACACAATTAATGCAGAAATGAATTGGAAGTGATTTAAAGACTGGAATCAAGTTTTGATTAGTGCCATTTGATTAGGAAAGAACTAAAGGAGTCCTTGGAGAATATTTAAGAGTGAAATTTGAGTGTTTTAAAAAATATTTCAAAGTGAATTTTGCAAGCCCTAATTTTACAAATGTGAGATATTTATTGCTTGCATAGTTGTAATTTGAAGTTTACACTTGAAAGAATGAAAACCCTAACTATTTGTGATGTAAGTGAAAGACCTAGATATGAATTTAAGAAATTCCAATTTATTTCATTGGAGGATGACCCATCAGGATCATTTTCACAAATGCCAGGTAGGGTTTTGATTGTAGAATACATTTGTGATTGTAGAATACATCTGTGTGTACATTCATTGTAAATTTGACTTGAAAGGTGACAATGACATCCAAAAATATATGAATTTGGTTTACAATAATGACCTAACATTTAAACAAGGGTTTTAATATTTAAAAGACCTAAACATCACTAGGAAAATGTTCATTTCTAAATTTGACAACCATGAATGGATAAGGATAATTTTGAGCCATGTACATGAGGACATGTTATGGGTAGAAGACATACCATTCATGATTGATAGTGATATAGTTTACAAGTTAACTAGATTGATAAATGAAGCTAGTAACCCTGTATATGTGAAAAATGTTAAGAAGTTGGTAGAAACCAACTTGAAAATTGTGTTAGATGGTAGAAACATGAAGATAGATATGATCAAGGAAGTTGATATTAGACTTGTAAGAAAGATAATTGGGTATAAGATGAATTATAGTTCAAGATTGAATGTTGTTCTCATTGGATTTATCCATGTAGCCTATATGATGACAATTGAAAAGAAGAAAGTAAATATGCGACAAATTCTAAGATAACAACTATTAGATAACATAGAGAGAAATAAGAAGACTAGGAATGCATTAATTAGGTTTGAATCTTTCATAACATATTTGTTTTTCCAAGTGATAAGAAAGTTACATGGAATACCAAATTATGAATGGAACTCCAAAAGATATACAATGGATTTTATCACACACTATTACACAAAATAACTCAAGGATAGAATGATGGAGGACATAAAAAGAATGAAGATAAAATTTCAAGAAGAGATGAAGTAGAGATTTAGGATACCACAACCCTTAATTGAGAAATAAAATGATGATATTTGTTTTATGATTGAGTAGTGGAACCAAGAATAAATTTTATTGATCCTATGGGATATGAGATGACATAAGAGTTGATTGTAGGCTACGAGAAGGTCATTGTAGAATCTGAGAAGGATAAGGAGTGTCCTAAATGGGGAACCTCTAAGGAAAAGATCAAAGAAGTAATAGTGAACTATATATTAAGAACTTAAAGAAGAAAGTTGACAAGAAGATTAATAACATCTTGAAGGAATTAGGGATGAATAAAGAAGAATTCAGAGAAGCCATGGAATTTGTATCAAAATTAAAGAAAGTGGGCAACCAAATATTCCTATAGCTAAGCCTTTGTCTATTGATAGTACACCTAAAGTAGTGATAGTTGTAGTACCATTTGCACAGACACCATTAGACACCATAACCACCATTTGTTCCACCACTTTAGAGAAAGGATGAAGAAGATATTAACATTATTAAAGCTTAATCATCTACCCCACCTAGCATCAAAAGATCTAAAACATTTGCAAAAGTCAAACAAGAACCAATTAAACCACCCAAGCATAAGAGAGTAAAAGAAATAGCTAGTGGACCAGGTAAGAGAAGAAAGATATTTGTTACTTACAAAGGAAACTAGAGGAGAAGAGAACATGCAATAGAATCTAAATCTAAATTAGAAGAATCAAAGGAAGAGGAAGTAGAAGCAATAGGGCTAGTAAAAGAGAAAGAGAAATAGATAGAAAAGGAAAAGGTATAATAAACAAGGAAATAAAGAAAACAATGGAAGCCCAAAATTGAGAAATTAAATTGTATGATTATATATGATGGTTATTTTGTTAATTTAAACAAGTTTTATGACTTGTATAGTAGTCTTAACATAATGTAGTTAGAAAATGCAGTAATAAGACACATGATATTGAAGAATAAGATGTTTGTAGACATGCAAGCACTTATACCCCCAAGACTTGTATGAAAGGCTTGTGAGAAGAAGTCAAAAGTCCTAGAGGAGGACAATATAATTAGAGAAAATATGATACAAAAATTTTATGAAGTTAACAATGAAGAGTAGTTGCAAATCCTAATATAGAGTCTTGAACCTTACCTAAGGAACAAGACAAGAGATATACTGATTATGGAAGGAAACTATCAATAGTAAATGAAGAGAAAGAGGAATCCATTGTATAAATGATGAAGGATATCAAGCATTCAAGCCCCCATGGAATAGCAACAACAGATCAATTAGCCCCTACCATAGTAGTAGTACTTGCAAAAGAAAAGGATGAAGAAAATTCCTTACCAATAGTAACATTAGCCACAAAGGACACAAAGATGACAAAGGCAAAAGAATTAGTATTAGAGGCCCCTAAAGTCATAGTTTATATAGATGCCATGAACATTGACACCACAAATATAACTGTTGATATAGAAGATCTTTTCAAGGATTATGGTCTTATCATTATTGACGATTTCGTACGTAACATGAGCTTAAAAGAAGAGAAAAAAAATGAAGAAGAGGAAAAGAAGAAGGAAGAAGAAAGAAACAAGAGAGAAGAAGGAAAGAACGAGGAGGGAGAAAGAAGGAAAAGAGAAGAGGAAAAGAAAAAGGAAGAAGAAGATAAAGAAGAAAATCTTAAGAGAGAAATGAGAAGATGAGGAATAGTTGGAAAATAATTACACATGAAACAACATTTTTACCATAGCTAAAACATACCAAGAATTTTATTGAAATTTTTATTTTTCAACATGAGGAATACACCTTACTACCAACTCTAGTCAAGAGAACAAAGACACTTAGAATATCAAGACCACCATTGGAATCAGTTTTGGCAAATTTGTCTAGAAATGATGATGATGATCATATTGGATTGATATCATCTCCAAGCAAGATTTTTTAAAAGAATAAAAGAGTAGAAAGTCTAAAGGAACCCTAGAGGAAGTTATTGAGAAATTATAGAGTATAATATTAGTTAGAGTTAATGAAGCAGATCCTCATATGAGAGAAACAAAATTGATTAAAGCTTTTGATTATGATTTTACTCCATTATTAGAAGTGGTTTCTACAAAGGCACAGATTAAGCATGATGCATAATTATTTGATATAGTGTGCAGAAATATCATAAATGACTTAGGAAGACTTAACTCTTGTATTAAAAAGAGTTAAGGAGATGTTTAATGGAAGGAAGAAATTTGTATGGACAATGCACACTTTTATACAATTTTATCAAGGATGTAAATGAGGAGCTGAAAAAGTGTTGGAAGTTTAATTGGGAAACTAAGATACTGAGATGGGTGGTGAATCAGGATCTTTGAAACTTTTATTCTTTAAAATAATTTTACTTCATCTACCATATTAACGATCTTGTTTCTAGGTTATGCATAACATAACTCAAAAAATTAAATGCTGAAATATATCTAAGTATCACATGCATGAAATGTATACACATAAACTCAGCTTAGTATAAGCTCGATCCACTTGATCCAAAAGTTCCTTGGCATATGAATGATGTGGGTCAACCCCTTGACCTCCACATATTTTTGATCTAGCTTCAATACATCATTATCAAATAAAGATACATATGCCTGATCTAGCTCAAGATTCCCTAGTTCTTGAATAGATCAATGATAAAATGACCTGATGTTGTGAACGAGTAATACCTTTGGAGGAATCGAAGAGTGAGACCCTTGAGGATCCTTTTCATCCACAATTGTTGGATACATCTAAAATTTCAAAGGAGTGAAATCTAAACTCTTTACCAACATCTTCGAACCTTTCTTGACCTTGGAACTAGAAGACACTACCATACTACTCAATGAAGGAAGAATTTGCGATGATGACCTCGCTTGAGAATCTCCTTCAATCAATTTTCTCTAGAATTTCTCTAGGGGGCTTAAGAAATGTTGAGCTCAAAGAGAATTTGAAATTGTGGTGAAAATAAAACTTCAATCTTTACCTTTTATCAAATTTCCAAATGCATCATACCTAGGTAGGTGAAGGATACTCGGTTTGATCTTAAAGCTCAATTAGAAAATTCTTTCCATGCTTAGTTGATTCAATGACTCGGTCGAGTCTACCCATGTTCAATTAGGTGTAATAGCTCGGTTAATAGCTTGGGTTTATCATCTGTCCAAGTGCATCTGATATGCTGATCTAGACTATTTTGCTTGAATGACTGGAGCTGATGTAAAATATGAATTTTATCACAACTCTAGTGGTCTCCTTGCATATTTATGTAGATTTTATTGAATCACCCAATTTATTGTCTTGGGTGTCAATGACCTCACTAATTTCACTTGAATTCTCTAGAGATTTTTGTACCCATTGCTGCTTCATTTGACTTTTGATTGGGTCAACCTTTACTTTCTATTCATCTTCAACTTTTCCTTTATTCATGTAGTTATTTGCTAGATGACAAAGTTCTTTGCATACATAGCATCTTTTGGTGGGGTTTCTTTTTCTAAGGTGAGTCTTCATGTAATTTGGTCCAATGTGTCCAAACTCTCCACACAAATAGCATATGCACCAAGTGTTGTAATCCTAACCAAAGATAGCTTTAACAAGTTGTTCAGTAGGATTCCATTTCTTGGTTATGTAATTTGAAGATTTATGACCTTGTTTGTTGCATGTCAAAAAAATTCCTTAAAATTTTGTCTTCTATGTGTATTCACTTGCTCTATGCCCATGGTTGTTACAACTATAACATTTACCATTAAACTTTGACTTTCCATTGCTCCAACACTTCTTTGAAGTATGCTCTATTTTTCCATAATGATTACATGTAGTTCTTTTATTATTTTGAGCTCCTTGTTGTGATGAATCTCCTTGTTCAGTGTATCCCAATCATGTTTTACCTTTGTATCTTTTCTAAGATATTTCATCTAACTTGTCCATGCTTTCTTGTAATCTCATCATTCTTTCGTTGGTTTATTTTTTGCTCTAAGATCATTCATGAGTCTTTCACTTTCTATCCTAAGATTTATGACTTCTTGATTTTATTTGTTCAACTGATTTAGTAAGTCTACATGATGTAGTGAGAGCTGGGGGATTTCATTGTCTTTTTCTTCTAACCTAGTGCTGAGTAGTCTTCTATCTTCATCTACCATTTTTTTTTTCATTTTTAGCTCGATTCTTTTGTTCCATGACCTCACATTTTTTGGCTGAGTGAATCTCTTGTTCCCTTTTCAATTTTTTGACTTCTTCTTGAAGAGTAAGGTTTCTTCCAAGTAGATCTTCTATAGCTGCATCTACTTCATCTTAATTTTTTTCTTTGTAAATATCTTCAATTTTCTCTTATATGTAGAGATTACCATTCATCTGTACTATCAATTATTTTCTTCTTCTTAAGTATTGAAAGAGTTGCTCCTTTAGCTTCTTGTTGTCTCCATGGCCACATGTAGATCTAACTTTTCATTCTTAATAGCCTTCTCTATCTTGTACACCTCCATTGTGTTTGATATTTGCTCTCAACTTGCCAAACTTTCTGATAAGAAAACTACGCTCTGATACCAATTGTTGAAAATGTAATGCAAGCTAGGTGACTACGAGGGAGGGGGGTAGGGGTGAATCAAAAACCACTTAAACTTCTTTTACTTGAGCCATTTTGTTATATTAACTAATCTACTTGCATGCATGAATCATTAAAGCATTAAAGTAACAACACCATAACACAATATTTGGTAACCCAAAAACCCTTCAAGTAGAAGGTAAAACTAGGGTGGGGATGAAACCCACAATGTTTCACTATTGCAGTAATAAAGTTGGTCAGTTAAGGCATACAAATGATCACTTATGGTGATCTTACCTATTAGGAGTAATAAGGACTGTTAGGTCCACCTTATGAAAGGATTTATACAATACAATTAAGTATGTACTCTGTTAGGAGTTTTTGTGAGGATTGTTAGGTCTACCCTATTAAAGGATTGGGGACTGATGCACCTGTTAGGATGAATTAGTTGATGATCTCTAAAATGCAACTGTGATTGTTGAATGAAAATCATTTGATGTAATCTAATCACCTGTCTATGATAGATGAGTCTCTTCCTTTCCTTCTGATGCGAGCAGCCTTCTAGAAACTCTGCCCTCTCATATTTGCTGATTATTAAATGATGATACAACGAGTACTACTACATTTGGACAAAAATATGTATCATACTTCTATTCATGGCTACAACATGAGTAGTTCCAAAAACAATCACCAAGTTGGCTAAGTGCAACAACTCGGGTCAATGTCATACTCGGGCAATACTGGAAACACTTGGTTGCCACTATCTCCTTGGCTAGCTCTGGCACTTTGTAGATTTTGGGTGCACGGTTCACAATGATCACTTGGTAGACATTGCTCACTCAACTTGCACTATTCTACTAACTTGATCATTACCTTGGAACAATATTATTTTGCTAACTCGGTTCACATTCAAGCTCGATAGGCATAGTTGACTTGGTTGACACTAGAGCTTGGTGTGAATTGTCAACTTGGTTGCCACTACAACTTTTTAGAAGGTTAACTTATTTACTTGGGCCCTTTGTGAGCTTGGTTAAGAATGCATACTAGTGACTCGGTTGCAACTGTCTTATGACTAAGTATTTTGACACTAATTGACAATATATCTTGTCATATGATTAATAGATTGTTGCCAATTTTTAGTCTTCCCCTTTTAAAGCTTGAGGTCATTGGTTAAAGTGAGTATGTTTTGAGTGAGAGGTTTCTAAGCCTATTTTAGTTCACTTACTTCTCATCTTTCCCAAGTGTTATACTTTCCTTACTTGTCGAGTCTCCCTTTGCATTACCTTCACCTAATCTTACTATGCAAGTTTCCCCTTTTTCTGGTGTGCATGAGAAACAAGTGAGTTAGGCATGGTTGGGGTGTGATATTATGTCCTCTTGATAAGAAGTGAATGTTCTATATTTTATTATCTATAACCCTACTCCAACATTCCATATCCTACGAATTTTGAGCTTTCGAGTTGATTTTCCCCTTGCACGAACTACATCAAGTGTGAATTTGATAGATGAAGCCGTGATAGTGAGTAATAAGTGGAGAAAATGATTTTTTGTACACCTAAAGGCTTGCAAAGTTGTAGATAGATATAAGGGTGAGTTCCATTTAGATCTATGGAGATAAGATCAAGTTACTAAGGAAAGTGGGTCCATGGTTTTTCTGCTACATGTTCATGGAAATGAAGTCATTTTGTCATGTTTCCAAGGTTGTATGAACTTGAACCAAATCTTAGTTCAAATAATCAAATACATATGAACATAATGTTGAATGAACTATTTAAAGGCTCATAACCAATAAGGCATGCTTGAGATTTAAGTTTGAGGCCATCAGATTGAAATATAAGGTTGAATGTTGTTTGTTGTGCTTCAAACTGAGAAATGATGCTAAAAAAGGAGTTTTTTTCCCCAAGGCAACAAAAGGGGCTACTTTTCCAAGGGTTTTGAGAATAGAAATTCAAGTTACCCAAAAATGCAAATATCTTTCAAAGATACCCAAAAGATACTTTAGGAGAAGTAAATATAAGGATTCAAATCCATTATGAAGGAGAGGTAGTGTTAAAAGCCTTAGGTGGAAAGTGGAAGAATGAAGTGCACAAGCTAGCAAAAGGACTACTTCCTATGCTATGATTTTGAATATAAAGGAAAATTGGTTTGTAGAAAAGCTAAGTGTTTCTTTCTTTGCCACATATGTTAATATTGATGAGATTATCTACTTTCTAGATTTTGAAACAAAGTAAGGCACTTCCTGTAAAGATAAGTATCTGTGTTGTTTAATGACTTTTAGTCATATTACTTAACTTTGAGTAAAGTAAGAGTTCTTTTGGGAACTTTATATTTTATGTGTGAATAAAAAGAAAGTTTAAATAGCCACTACTCATGGAATTAAATACAAATTTGAAAATTATATTCATTGGCTGAACTTAATTTCATTCGTGTGGCACCAATGTTCTAATTCCTAAAGCTATTTCATCGGAATTGCATGCAATTGGCTTCTTCAACTATATTTAAATGACTATTTATCAAGAATTTTATCCTAAGAAATCATAGCAAATGGAAATAAGAGCTATTGGTTATGAAAGATTAATTGGCTTGGAGAGCGAGTTAAAAGATTTTACAGATACATCCTTCAAGTTCTATGATTTGGGTGATCTACATAGGAGGCTAGATTCCCAACCCATTCATTCAGTCACTCTAAAACTCAAGGAGAGCAAATTGGTAGAAGTAGTTGACTTTCCAATGGCAGTTCATGCACCTGAGTTAGTGAAGGAATGCATAGGGAGATACAACCCAAAAATGAAGTAGATTTTGTTTCTAGACCAGTCCATTCTCTTATCAATTAATAAGGCATTGATGTAGTCAACATTTGGCATCCCTATGCAAGAGTAGTACTATGACGTTGATTTTAGTTCCTCTGCATCCATGTTCAATAAGAAGAAGATCCTTAGATGGGAGGACATGTAGAGGACCTAGTTCTAGCCTACCCACTCAAAGAAGAGAAAAATGTTGAAGACTCTATTAGGTACAAATCTAAAGCAAGAAATTGTGGATATCCTCGCACTTCTCCTTAGATTGAAAGGAAGCGATGAGATTTTGGAGTTTATCGAGCACCACTTTTTTCCTAGTACAAGCAATCTGTGCTGAAGATATGAAGATTGATTGGGTACATATCATCTACGATGAGCTCACCTCGTGGTTGCAATCAGCCAAAGCATTCAAATAGTTCTACATGTCCTTTTATTTAACCTATGCTTTGACAACCCACCACTTGTGGCCTAGACTTCCTAGTATTCCAAATTATGATGAGCGCACCAAAGTCTATGACTTTTATCCACATCTACAACTGCAAAGAAGCTATGAGGAGTACATTGTTGTCAATGATGCTTTTATAATGAGGTTGTGCTAAGAATTGCAAGGATGCCTAGAAAGGAGGTTCTCACCAGAAGTAATCTTCGCTATAAGCTAGTTTGGATGCTCATTTATCTAGTTTCAGGGTTTCTCCTATTTATGGATAGAAACCTATGATGGTTTTCCCAAGAGGTTGCCTAGATATTTGAAGGAAAAGGTAGTCCTAGTTGAGATATGATGACAAATCTTGGAGGGGAACACCCTATGTTCGAATGTGAAGAAGATCATCGAGATTCTATTCCCTATAGTGGTAGGCCCATATTCATGTGGCTCCTAATCAGCTGCTTGAAATTTGGTAAAGATTTTTTAGACTAAGATTAAATTGTTAGATTATGAGGTGCTCATGCCTCAATATGACCTAGTGAATTTTGTTAGGGATCATTTGAAGTTGGGATATGCCTATAGGTATGTCCCAGATATTGAAGATTTTTGGTCCGGTGTCTAAATGAATACCAAACTTAGGAGAGATTTTGGTCAAGACTAACTATTGATGAAATAAAATTGTATAATGAATCTGTTGATGTCTCTAACCTTGTAGATGATGGAGCCTACATGCACCCCACATCTTATGAGAAGATCAAGAACACACCAATAATGTCTACCCCACTAGTAGATTTGTCATTGGCACCATGGAGGTTCTCATGCAGGGTATAATCAAACAAACATACAAATGGGTGGAATGAACTTGAGCAAGAAAGAAGAGGACTGGCAGCACTAGTTTTGTGAGTGGGGTGTAAGATGGAGTTGTCCAGTCAACTGCAACTATGACTACAACAACCACTGCAACATTTGCAAGACCATCACAATCTATTGGCCAAGGAGGACACTAGCCTCCGAAAAAGAATGTGCCACTCACCCTTACCTGTGGAGCTAGTCCTCTTCCAAACATAGGGAAGATTGGAAAGAAGGAAGATGACAAGGATTAAGAGGAGGAAGATGACAAGGATAAAGAGAAGGAAGATGACAAGGATAAAGGGAAGGAATAGGAAAAGTTAGCGGCTAAGCCATCATCCCTTGTTCAAGTCATTGACTTGGATGGTGACACTAACCTTGTGGATGGCCAAGAACAAGAAGTATCTCAACAAGGGGATGCTCTAGCCCTTTCAATAACCAAGGTCACCACCTTCCCTCTTACTTCTCAAAGCAAGCCCACTCCATTAATCCCAAATAAGCTATTTCATACCACAACACTACAATCTATTATTAATGTGCTCTCTATAGAGTCTTGGCTTAAGGAGACCATTGATAGGAAGAAGAGGAGATATAAGGATGCAACCCCATTAAAGGACTTGATCACACAAGTCACTTCCTCCTAGGTACCAAAGAAAATAAAGAAGAAGAAGACTATTGCAACACTTGCTACAGATTCAACAATTGGCCACATGCTAGTTGAGATTACTAAGCCTTAGAAAGAAGGTAGATTCCACAAGCTCTCAAAAGATGACTTCCAAATTAGAACATTGGACCTTGGCATTCCTGTTCACAGCTCAATGGTGAACATGTCAAAGTCAACTAATGAAAAGATTGAGGATAAGCTAGAAGAGCTCAGAGCAAACAAGAAGATATTGAAGGCCTCAAACAGAGAGCTAGTGGAATACATAAAGTCTGCACTTTTGAGTACTTCATCTAGTCAATTTGACGCAAATGCAGAGGAAAATAAGAACTTACTACTCAAGCTACAACAAGAGAGACAATTCAGGCAAGTAGGCCAAACATGGATGGATCAGATAAAGGTTCAAGGTCCCCTACTATTTGAGAATTTGGGAAGCCTAGTATTGGATTCTCACAAGATCAGAGAGGTAGCTTCAAATCATGAAGCAACCATACAGAAGGTAACAAACAAGATAACAGAGCAATTGGCCCTTCTATAGGAAGTGATTGACATGAAGACTAATGTAGTCATTGCCCATGGGATTCTAAAGATTGGCCAAGAGTCACTATTCAACTAGAATCAATCCTTGAATTTGTCATAGAAAGCTCTGTGAGATCTGCAAGTGAACTCAAGGATGTGCATGACTGGGTGCAAAAGATCATTGAAAATTTGTTTTAGTATTTAAAGATCTTACATACAAAGTACTTTTTGTCAACTAATGGCAAGCTCGTGGGAATTGAGAGAATCAAGTCCAAGTTCCTAACATTTGTCAACAAGGTCATTAACCCCCTCAACTTCCAAGTGTCCAAGATCTAGGAACTCTCAACATTGGATGCAGTCATAAGGAGAGAAATGGAGAAGTTCCAATCAAGGGTGGCCAAAATTGATGAACTGACAGAAATGCATGAGTACTAGATGATCTAAGTTGACAACATCCTCATTCTAGGTGTCCAAGAGTTGGATAAAGTAATCGATGCCATGAAAGCTCATAGAGCTAAGTTAGTTGCTTCTAAGAAGACATGATGTTCAGATGCTTTTCTAGGCATCTGTCATTCTTCCTCCCCTCTTTCTTTTGTCACCATTTATGGCATTTTGTCAATCTTTGTAATGGAAAATGATTCATGCTTGTCCTATTTTTAGATTATTCATTCAAAGATGTTGTGTAAAGGAAATTATACAATGTAACCAACCATTTTGAGAAGGCCTATAAATGTAATCTTTGATGAAGTTAATAAGATTGACAAAATTTACTTTGGGCAAACCCTTGTAGTTGGGACTACTGTGTGTGTCTCTAAGTTCATTTTAAGTTTTGTTGTTCATTTAGTTTAGATTAGAGTATATGGAATGAA
Source organism: Cupressus sempervirens (assembly GCA_028749045.1). Taxonomy (NCBI): domain Eukaryota; kingdom Viridiplantae; phylum Streptophyta; class Pinopsida; order Cupressales; family Cupressaceae; genus Cupressus; species Cupressus sempervirens. The sequence goes on along the minus strand of CM053784.1, from coordinate 370,556,267 downwards.
TGTGTTAATGTTGAAAGTTGAATGAAAGTGAATGAACTTGGCTTTATTTCCTTTGTTCAATACATGGTATGTCTTACTCTCTTCAACACAAGCATGTCTTTTGTTCTCTCTGCTAATATGTGTGTTTAGTTTAGTTCATTGCATAAGGAAGTTAGAAATTGATATGTGGAGTGGCTAAAAGATAGAAAATCCGGCTATTGTCAAAACATTAGCTAACTACGTAATCCAAGAATTACGTATTTCATGATCTCTTCCTCTCTTTTTGTTGTTGTAGTTAGTTTTGTGTGTTTCTGTTTCTATGCATTATTAGTTTGAGGTAGATTGCATTTAGTGAGTTAATCCCCCTTCTTTGCCTAGGTTGTTTAAAGTGTTGGACAACTTGGAATTTTCCTCTTTTGCTCTCTGGTTAAGAGCATACCCCCAAAAATTGAAAGAAAAATCATATCATATCTTGTACTTATAAGGGAGTTGTACCTTTCAGTTCAAGGGTCTCTAATAGATTACTACATTGATCTATTCTATTGTAACATCTTTGTTTTCCATAAGCCATTGGGCAATCAAAGAGTCGAGGTATAAACACAAATATTAAGGAAGATAAACTGTTAACCAAATACAACCTTAGAGATTCCCAAATTCACTAGATATTGCTACTTTACTATTCATTCATCAGCATTAGATAATAGCCTTCCACTCTTCATTTTACTATACTCTCTACAACATTGCATTTCCCAATTTGTAACAAGTTTTCATAAGGTGAAGCTTTCTATTCCATATTCCATTTCAAATCCGTAATCTTTGTACAATGTTTAATTAAAATCATCTATTTTTAGGTTAAGAAACAAGTTTTGAAGGGACCTAAAACCTTTTACAAAAAAATAAAGATAAACATTAAAGGACCACCAGGTTTTACAAGGACCTAAAATCTAATTACAGGGACCTGAAACCAAAGGTTTAAACCATAAAAAGCAACCAAGTTTTGCAAGGACCTAGAACCTAGAGTTTAAACAAGTTGGAAAACAAAAAGTAAAAACCAGAAAAACTGCTCGGACCAGCAATTGGCACACCTGCTCCACAAGTAGCACCTACATCAGCTCTTTGATCATGTTTGCCACCTCTTTACCTGCTTTTGCAGTACTTTGGATTATGTTAACCATAGTAAGAAGAGGAGCCTTAAGAGCCTCAACAACCTTTTTTCTCATGCTATGCCTAGTTCTATTACTAGGTCCTCTTGGACTCCCCATCCCTGCATTACCACGAGACATTATCTCCTCATTACTCTTCTTACCTAGATTGGCTGCCATAGCACACAAACTAGAAGTGACTTGTTCCATTTTTTTGACCACTTTCCTAAATTAAGTAAGGAAGCTCCTACTCATATTCTTTAAGCTTTTCAGGGATGTTACAATTTGCACTTCCATCTGAGCTCTCATAGTGTGTTCAAAGTCCAACTCTTTCTCCATAATGGAATTACCTTGTTCATCTTAACCATTTTTGTCTTAGGCTTTAGAGATGTAATTAAAGTAAAACTTTATTTCTAAAATGCTATAAAGGAATATCTTTAACCTTGTCCACTATAGAAGAACATTCAAAACAAATCTTTCCAAAAAAAAGATGTATTATAGTTACTTTTCTAGAAATGCACAATTATATGTAGAAAGACACATGTTACATCCATTTAACATGTATTACATCCATTAATATTTTAATGCAAATATATTTTAGAAGAAAGGATTCTAGGTCAAACCCCCTAGTTATTTTACTATTCTCCATTAATTCGAAGTCTTTGAATGTTCTTATTTCTTTCATTTTCAAGAAACCTAGGAACTAGCTTTTGGAGGTTTTGCTAGGAAATACTTTCTTAACTTGATGAAGTTGTGCTTTATATTTCTTTTTTCCTTTTTTTGTGATGTCCTCTTCCTAATTTTCCCTAAAATCACAATTGCAACATTTAGGTTTAGGATTATATCTTACCAAATAATTCAATCCTATTTTTGAATCATATAATCATAACATGAAAGATGCATAACATTTATCATTATTGTTAGTGAAGTCACATTGTATTTATGCCATAGGCATTTCCATATGGAAAAAGGTAGGCTAAGTTTTATGATCAACAATGTAGTCTTTCGTAGAAGCCTTTGACGACCATGAAATTCATCATCATTGTTCATTGAAAGATAAAAGTTGCCCCATTGACCATTACATGACGTTGGAGACCACAACATTGAATTCAATAGTAATGTCAAACTGTGACAATGGTCCCTTTTAATTAATTGCCATTCAACCCGAGCATCCATAGATTTTGAAATTGAGGTGGCATAATAAAAGTGGGCTAATTTCCAGAGAGATCAAGGAATTTTAGAGATGAGAGATTACCTACCACATGAGAAATAGTGTCTTATAAGCATATGACTGAAAGTAACAGAAATTTTACCTACATCATAGATTGAATGAGAAGTTTGGGATAAGACTTGTTTGAGATTTAAAGAGAATTGAGACAATTATGAGGGTTGCAATAGTTTCAATTGCTACATCTGAGACTGGGTGTTCGCTGTAGACTCTTTACACATTAGGAGAAGTGTCCATGTTCTCTAGTCTCTCTGAACACCTTTGATCCATGTTAGGATCAACCACCTATATGTGCAACACCCAATACAACCATATGAACACACATTGTTTCTAAAAATATATTTATCCATATTGTGTGGCATAAACATATGCTCTTTTGACTTTAGGGGTGTACATTTTTCTAATCACATTACATAGCCAAAATATTCCAATAATATGTCTAATCATATTGCATAATCTAACAAGATAAGTGTGTGCGCGCGCACGTGTGTGTGTGTGTGTGTGTGTGTGTGTGTGTGTGTGTGTGTGTGTGTGTGTGTGTGTGTGTGTGTGTGTGTGTGTGTGTGTGTGTGTGTGTGTGTGTGTGTGTGTGTGTGTGTGTGTGTGTGTGTGTGTGTGTGTGTATATATATAACTCCTCGTGTTGGTAACTCATAGAAATGATGTAGGTACAACTGTAAATAATTAATATACTCTTCAAAGTGGTCTTCGAGCACCAGGTAGGGAGGGTCTTAAGATAGTACCTCGATCAATATCTTGGACCCAACTTTGAAAATGTGCATCGTGCACCAATTAATACAAGTCATAATAAGAAGATGCCTATGGAAACCATAGATACAAACAATTGTTTATTTAGTTTGAATAAAAAATGTCAAGTCATTTGTTACTTCAAACATTGATTTTTGAGAGTAGACAAATTTGACGAACTCTCTGGTCTTAGATATGCTCAAAGCATACATATTCTTTAATTTTGCATGATTTGATGCAGATATTTTGTGTTCCAAAAATCCATTAAAGCTTCAAGTAAACAAATAAATGTATAATTGAAGCACTTTAGAATATCTAAGAGAACAATTTATATATTTCTTTAAAATTGTTTTAGTTTTGAGAAAGAATAAATTTAATCCCCCTTTAATTTTCGTCTTTGGCTCTCTCTATTTTCACAATTGACTAGAGGATGCAAATACTGCCACTAAAAGAATTCATCGAATTAAGAGTAAAAATTCACGTACTTGATTAATTCTAGTTTATTTTTTCATGCATTTCAACATTTAACAATTCACATATGTTTCCACATATTTCACATCTGATTTGTAATTTTTTTCTGATATCTTATTGAATGTGAGAAATAAACCATTGTGTACTTATGTAGTGAAGTAGTATCCCACTTAGAATGGGTGTGGAACCTATTTTAGTCCATGATGTCAAGTATAAAATTTATGATCTTTAAATGGTTCATTCGATGGCGAGTCATTGATGGGTGCCACTTTAAATATAGTAAAACATTGTCTTTCAAATAACCATTCAAACTTATAAATTTTGTGTTTAATTTATAGGACAAGGAAAACTCCTTCCTAACCAACTAAAGAAAAACAAAACAAAATGAGTCCTACATATTAGTTAGGTTGTAGGTGTTTTCTTTTTGAAAGAGGCCAAGGTATATTTTTCCATAGTCAAAGTCATCTTCCTAAAAACCCTTGGAAGACCATCGAATTGATTGTTATAGTTCAACTCTTTTGCCAGTTTTTCTTGACCACTTTTCACTACCTATCGAATTACTTTTTGCCATAAAAGAAGGGCTCTATGTACACCTAAAAATTACCAAAGGTAGTTCATGTCTTCGACAAATTAAATAACATCAATGACATTTCACTCATGTTGCATGTCATATTAGCATAACAGTGCACTGATTTGCAAAGGTCACAAAGGTATCACACTCCAATGTGTGCAAAGGCTTTGAGGGAAAGCTCTTGGCATAACTAAAATGTTGCTCTTTCACATGTCCGCTAAAACAACCATCAATTATTTCTCATTCTTTGCTTTTCTATTTTTGCAATTGTCGATTCACCATTGTTCATGTTGGACTTTTAAATAACAATCTCAATAGGGAGTATTCATTTCAAGGATAAAAACTCGAAGAAAGATAGCTGACAAGAATGACTTGACCCTCCAAATGAAAAATAAAATAATGATTTTTGCACAAATTATATTATGTTAAAGGTTCAAAATATTCATAGCAAGGAAAAATGGGGAACATTTGACAATGGAAAAGGGGATATATAGAGGGAGACATGAGAGATAATGAAATAGACATGGAGAGAAAGGGGGGAGGGGGACGGGGGGAAAGATAGGGAGAGTTAATGATAGAAAGAAGGAGATGTGTATAGAGAGAGGCATGGACACGATGATTGAGAAGTATAGGGATATGGAGCGAGGAGAGGAAGATATAAATAATAGAGTGAGAGGATAAGAGAAAAATATATCGATCAATAGAGAGATAAGATATAGAGGGGATGAGAGGGGGAGATGGACAAATGGACAAATACTTAGTTGGCTTCCATGTCTCTATGACGTACTCATTGCACACTAGGGTGAGGTTACTAGTTAAAAAACATTAGGAGAAGATATATGATACGTCAGTCGAAGCCGTGTTTTGCATCCAACCTAAGAGTGGATGTCAACTTGCTTAGTGACATGCACTTGCTTTCTCCAATCATGTTTGGTCACATTACATATAGTTGCCATTATGTGGAGATGGGTAAGGTAGTATGCAGTGTCCCCTTCTTGAGCTGACATAAGGAGACTAATGAGGAGACTAGTTGTTAACCCACATTGTCATGATCTCGGGGGTTAAGGAGGACTTTAGAGGGAACTTGGAGGTGTTAGCCCACATTGTCATGGTTTCGGGGGTTCATAGGATATTAGAGGGAACTTGGAGGTATTGCCCTAGATGGATTTAGTTATAGGCCAAACGATACGTAATTTTGAATGCTTGGAACCAAGACTATAAAGTGAGTGATTCAAATCTTTTTATTTTTCATTTTTTTCAGAAGGTCCCTTGTACTATTAAACAATTGTTGAATGTCTTCCTTATTAAGCCACATTTGGGCGGCTCACTACATATTAAAGATAGGTAACATTTAAATATTTGTTCCTATGCAATATTCCTCACGGGATAGAGACGTTAGACGAGGGTATCTCAGATTTAGGCGTTACCTAAGGATGTGAAGAGCCGGGTGCGAAAAGAGGAGACTTAGACGCAGCGTTTGGCGGCACGGAGAAGGAGGAGAAGAAAACCACTATTGCAGAGACGTTTTTTTAAAGTGAGGAAATTCTACTTGGGCACGAGGGACGATACCCACTTTTTGCTGACAGTCTTGATGCCAATGGATATGGCATTGGGACTAGTGGAGATACATAGCCGAATGTTGGATACTTGTTTGTTTGAGGCAATACCCAACTGGAGAAATTGCTGGGAATCCAACTGCATGCTGGTAACATCGTTCTGAGCTTAGAATTGATGCATGGTTTGATACGCACCAAGGTTGGGAGCTTTAACTGTCATCGCAGACTTTAGTTGGTGACACTGGGGAGCAATACAATCATTACTGCTGCCGCATTCATTCTTTTGGCATTGTATCAATTGGGTGTGACTGGGCTTGTATACGGAGGCGGTCTGAAGCACATGAGGACTGGGTTGTAGATTACATAGACTTGTTTTACTGCTCCTTTGTAATCTAGCTGCCGTTCCTTCTTTTCCCGGGAAAGTTGAAGACATTGCCGCGAGGGGAATTAACTGTGACTGAAGCAAGCTCGTGGGTAATTGTTGACAGTTTCCGACCCGACGCATTCTTTCTATGATTCATACGCCTCTTTGGAATGACCGTGCGAGTTGCAGCTTGTCATGGCACTTAAACTGTATGTAATCATTCCAACTAGGACTTTGAAATTGGCATTTCTAATTTCTGTAATAAAATAAAGCTCTGAGAATATGTCTGATACATGCAGTTGTGATTTCTGAGATAAATCATGGAGTATTTGGAATGATTAAAGAACTGTTACTCCATTTCTTCTTTCTTGTAAATATTGTCCTGTTGAAATACTGGTGATATCTCTCATCATTTCATTACTACAGCTCTGTAAAAAGAACTTTGATTTTGAACAAAAAAACCATTGCACATTGCCACAATCGAAAACTCTGTAAAGATCCTTGCAAGAAAACTGTTTGTCAGAATTCCTGTGTGATAGAGAATTGAAAATAGCAGAATAAAGGGTGGGTTATTACATGGTAAGGGTTTACTTGACTCTGTAAGTGCCCTTTTTGTCATTACCTGCAATGGTCCTAGTATGGCCTACTTACGAGCCCATTCGCCACACTTGTCTTACACCTTAGGCCTTCATCTTGCAATGTGGATTTCAAATAGTATGTATATCTATTCTCTATTGCCATCTTGTGGAATCGGGTGGAACATGTTGGAGGTTACTTGACTTTGTAAGGGCCCACTTTGTCCCAAGCTGTAATGGTCCTGCAAGGATGCTTCTAAGCCTCTTGACCACCCTTCTCATACACCACCTCTCCCGCAAGGTGTGCTTCAGACAATATTTATATCTATTTTCTATTATAGAAACATACACTTAAGCATTGATCTCACACACAAGATGCACATATGAACTTATATATAGAATTGACAAATATGATTTTTTAAACTAAGATATTTCTATATTGTATTGCAATTTGTCACTGCTGTCTATTCATGGACTGAATTCTCTTTTCTGATATTGAGATTATCTGTGGGTGCTAATGCTGGAGGTTTGAACTTTGACCTTGGTGTCAATGAAATGAATCTTTATGTTTGAAGACTGACTATGCTATTTGTAATGACCCCATCTTTAAGCCTTCACGTTCTCCAAAGTCTAAGTGAAGCATAAGAGGAAATTAAATTAATTTCTTATAAAGTCATTAAATAAATTAAAAATTAAAAGGTGACTTTATATTTAATTAATTTAATTAATTATTGTATTACAAGGGAGAAGCTTCTAGAGTGTGTATTAATTATTGGAAAGGCAGAAGCCTTTAGTAATTTAATTTTCTAGAAGCACAATTAATTATTGTATTGCAAGAGAGAAGTTTCTAGAGAGTGCATTTATTATTGGAAGGGGGAAGCTTCTAGCACTTGCAATTAATTAATGTTTTAGTGCCTTTTAGAAGGGTGAAAGAAAAGGATAAGTAGGCGTGGAAGTCTCATTGTTTAGCATCGGATTTTTGTGGATGACATTTGATAAGAGCTTGGATGTGTGAATCACATATCTTCTTAGCAATAGAGGACGTTCGTCCTCTCTTGTAACATTCTAGAGGTCATTCCCTTGGGGTTTGGCCTTTGGAATACATTGCTTTGTACTTGATTTCATCATTTTGAGAATTAATATAATTTCAACATTGGTTCAATCTACAGTTTGCATAAAAAATCTATTTCGGCCGTTGGTTCAGTTTTTGGGCATTCTAGGGTGCCTATTACAGTGGTAACAGAGCTATAAGTCCTACCATCCTGTGGAGATCTTAAGCATTTATGTTTGAGCATGTGACAAGGGCTTTATAATTTCCACAATACCATAGCAAGACAAAGTAGGAGTTCAGACTTGCAGAATGAACAGGGTAGTTCATCCGTGCAGAGGGACATACAATCTAGTCATACAGACATAGAGGAGACATTCTTTGAATAAGATTGCAGTATGAGTGACCGAGATGATAGGAATCCCTGTCCAAATCAAGAAAATGTAATGTTCAAGTTACTGGGTACATTAGAGGAGGGGTAGCAGATGCAACAGGAGCAGAATAGGCGAATGGATATGATGCAACAAGAGCAAAATAGACGAATGGATATGATGTTGCAGCTAATGGCTAGATAGATGGGCATCAATATTAATCTAGGTGATGCCAACAATGGAAACAACAATAATAGGGGCAATGATAATGGAGGTCAGGACAACATTAATGGTAATAATGGACATGATAACAATGGAAATGAGGCTGATAACTTTAGACATGTTGCACACTCAGCTCAAACAGCCGGCTCGGGACCTCTTCTACCCACCTTCCCACCCAGAGATCCAGTTTAGCCGATTAATGAACCGCAGATTGCAGAGTTACAGGATCAGTTTAGGAGGGATTGGGAGGCTGGCTAGTGGACCGAAGTTTCAGGCAGACATTTCTCTTAGAGATTACTTGGACTTGAGGATGAGACACATTCTCAGATCAGGAGGATGAAGTCAAAACCTTGAGTTGAGAAAGAAAGTTGGGAAACTTTCTTTACCTTATTATGATGCTTCAGGGAAGATGACCGCTCGAACTTGGGTGCAGAAGATGGATACATACTTGCAGTTGAATCCTATGCCTGAAGAGGAGGCTATAAAGTATGCGGCTATTCACTTGGATGGACTAGCACATGAGTGGTGGCACCATGGCATGGTAACCTTGGGACATAATCAGATCACATCTTACGAGGAGTTCACTGAGAAGCTTATAGAGAGATTTGATACCAGGGATCTCGAATTACAATTTAAGGAGTTGGCACAACTCAAACAGTGGGGATTAGTTGAGACGTATATCAGTGAGTTTCAGAGGTTAGCTATGTTGGTCACTGATATTTCAGAGAGGAGGTTAGTAGTGTTGTTTATGAATGGACTCTCAGAACCCTTGCGAGGTTGGGTCAAGGGGCATGACCCAGCTACGTTGCAAGAGGCCACTAAGAAGGATTGTGACTTAGTACCTTCTTCATTTAGGAGAAGATTTCAGCACAAGGATTCTTATATGAAAAAGGACAAGGAGAAGGACAAAAACCCTTTTCACAAGGATGCGTAGCCCAAAAGAGATAAGTTGGATAATGACACCTTGAATGATTTAAGAAAGAAGTTATGTTTTAATTGCAGAGAGCCTTGGGATTTATCTCATAAGTGTCCTCTCAAGGCTAAGGCACATCAAATGGAATATTTCTCAGCAGAAGAGTCATAATCAGAGAGGGAGGATCAACACTCTGATTTAGATGAGGATAGCACTACAGAGGAGAGCAGCATTCTTGAGGATGAGAAGTCATTAGCACGATTAACGGGGGCTCAGAAGGCAATCACATTTAAGGTCAGAGGTACTATCTAATCTTCACATCAGTGATCTCACTCATTGACACTGGGGCTACACATAATTTTATAGATGCACAATTGGTAGCTAAGAGAGGTCTACAGACTGAGGAGCATGCCGAATTTAGAGTTATGGTAGCTAATGGTGACAAATTATTATGCACTCGGAAGATATCTAGTCTTCACATCAGGTTTGGAGATGGCTATGAGTTGGAAGATGAGTTCTATGTGGTAGACATGGGAGACTATGATGTCATCCTCAGCATGGTATGGATGGCCTCGCTAGTAGAGTTCACACTTAACCTAGCAAAATTGGAGATACCTAGCAAAATTGGAGATACTTAGAGGACTTTCAGATGGGAGTTGCAGAGTAGTTTCCCTGAGGAGAATGTGGAGACTTTTTCGGCATAATAACATAGAGTGGGCAGCAAAATGTTTCACTATGCCAACTTCACAAGAGCCATAGGTGAAGAGTCATCCACCAGATATCTAGGAGATACTTGATAGGCACACTTAGGTATTTGGCGAGATTCCGCATGGGGTTCCTTCTGACAGGGGGATAGAGCATGTTATTGAGCTCAAGGAGGGAGCCAAACCAGTCATGATTGCTTCCTATCGTCATCCTAAGAAACATAAGGATGAGATAGAGAAGGCAATTAAGGAGTTGTTGGAAATAGGGCATATTAGGCCTAGTAGGAGCCCATTTGCTTCAGCAGTAGTGTTGGTAAAGAAGAAGGATAAGACGATGCACATGTGCATCGATTATAGGGCATTAATCAAGAAGACCATTAAGAATAGATATCCCGTCCCACAAATAGATGAGCTGATTGATGAGTTACATGGTGCATGCCTTTTTACAAAGATTGATCTACAGTCAGGGTATCATTAGATCAGGATGAGGGAGGAGGACATTGAGAAGACAACTTTTCGGTGTCACTATGGCCACTTCGAGTTTTTGGTTATGCCATTTGGGCTAACCAATGCCTTTGCTACATTCCAGACTTGCATGAATCAGGTATTTAGGGAGTAGCTTAGGAGATTTGTCTTGATTTTCTTTGATGACATTTTAGTCTTTAGTAAGACTTGGGAGGAGCATTTACAACATCTTGAGATGGTGTTGTCCACTTTGGAGAAAGAGTCACTGTATGCCAAGGAATCTAAGTGCGAGTTTGGGATGACTGAGCTATTATACCTTGGGCATATCATCAGCGCGGATGGAGTTCGGGTAGATCTTGAAAAGATTAGGGCTATTGTTGATCGGCCTACTCCTACGAATCTTACATTGCTTAAGGGATTCCTTGGTCTCTGTGGATTTTACAGAAGATTTGTTAAAAGATTTTCACAGATCGCTGCACCGTTGACAAACCTTACCAAGAAAGGGGCCTTCACATGGACAAAGGCAGCTCATAGAAGCTTCAATCATTTCAAGAAGGTGATGTCATCATGTCCAGTACTAGCTTTACCAGATTTCACAAAGCCATTTGAGCTTCATTGTGATGCGTTAGGAGATGGGATTGGGGCGATCTTGATGCAGGAGAAGCATCCCATTGTTTTTGAGAGCAAGAAGCTCTGTGGAGTGGAGAGGAGCTATTCCATCTATGATTGGGAGATGTTGGCTATAATGCATGCATTGGCTTAGTTTCGGTCCTACCTAGTTGGGGGAAAGTTTTTTATCAAAACTGATCACGACAGCATCAAATACTTCATGAGCCAACGTGATTTGAATGATAGACAATAGAAGTGGATTACAAAGTTACAGGCTTATGACTTTGACACTGAGTTTGTCAAAGGTAAGAAGAATGTGGTGGCAGATGCTTTATCCAGGAGACCTCATATTTGTGCTCTAGCTGAGATTACAGGAGATTGGAGAAATAAGATCATAGAAGAGGATGTGAGGGACACTTGGGCCTCTGGAGTAATTGCAGGCACCATACATGATGATCGTTACGTGGGGATGGATGGATTGATAAAGTTTCAGGGCAGGATATATTTGATTCCCTCATCATAGTTTAGGGAGGTAATACTGAAGGCATTTCACAATGCACCTATAGCTGGACATCTAGGGGTTTTTAAGACCTACAGGCAGATCCGTGAGTAGTTCACACAGAAAGGGCTCAAGGATGATGTTCAGAAGCATGTCAGGGAGTGTGCAATTTGCCAGCAGAATAAGGGAGAGCACACATATCCTGCAGGGTTGTTACAGCCTTTGCCCATTCTGGATAGGAAATGGGAAAGTATTTCTATGGACTTCATTACCGGGTTACCACGAGTACAAGGGAAAGATTGCATCTATGTGATAGTTGACCGACTGACGAAGTTTGCTCATTTCTTTGCTATTCCATCCACTTATACAGCAGCACAGGTGGCTGATCTTTCCTTCAGAGAGATATTCAGGTTACATGGGCTACCTAGTTTCATTGTCAGTGATCAGGACAATAAATTCATGAGTACTTTTTGGCAGGAACTGTTTAGGTTGTGTGGTACAAATCTTACACCTAGCACTAGTTATCATCTATAGACAGATGGATAGACAAAGATTGTGAATAAATGGGTGGAAGGATATCTGAGGAACTATGTGACTGCACAACAGAGGGCTTGGGTCAAATGGCTACATATGGGAGAGTACTGTTATAACACCACTTATCATATGTCCATCAAGATGACTGCATTCATGGCATTGTACAGTTATGAAGCACCTAGTTTCATGGATTTGGTTTTGGGAGATAGTAGAGTGCTCAAAGCAAAACACTTCTTGCAGGATAGTCAGGATATTTTGAGGGTGCTCAAGGAGAATATACAGCAAGCCAAAATCAGCAGAAATTGTATGCTGACCAGCACCGGATAGAGTGCAGTTTTGAGGTTGGGGATATGGTTTACCTGAGGCTACAACCATATAGACAGTCATCACTCAAGAAAAGCAGGGCAGAGAAGTTGAAGCCCGGGTTTTATGGCCCCTACAGAGTGATTTGCAAGGTGGGTGAGGTTGCTTACGAGATTGAGCTTCCAAAGGGTAGTCGGGTGCATAATGTGTTTCATGTGTCAAGGCTTAAGAAAGCCATCGGACAGAGAGTTGTGCCTTCAGTAGAATTACCACCATTAGATGAGGAGGGAAAGTTCGTATTAATTCTTCAGGCTATTCTGGATACTAGGGAAAGGACTCTATGAAGCAGGTTGATTAAAGAATATTTAGTCAAATGGAGATATTTGACTGAGGAAGATGCTACTTGGGAGAGTAAGCAGGTGCTACAACAAATAGGACTGAGATTGAGTAGGTGCTACAGCAAACAGGACTGAGATTGCTTGAGGACAAGCAATTTCAAGGAGAGCGTATTGTAATGACCCCATCTTTAATCCTTCACGTTCTCCAAAGTCTAAGTGAAGCATAAGAGGAAATTAAATTAATTTCTTATAAAGTCATTAAATAAATTAAAAATTAAAAGGTGACTTTATATTTAATTAATTTAATTAATTATTGTATTACAAGGGAGAAGCTTCTAGAGTGTGTATTAATTATTGGAAAGGCGGAAGCCTCTAGTAATTTAATTTTCTAGAAGCACAATTAATTATTGTGCAAGAGAGGAGTTTCTAGAGAGTGCATTAATTATTGGAAGGGGGAAGCTTCTAGCACTTGCAATTAATTAATGTTTTAGTTCCTTCTAGAAGGGTGAAGGAAAAGGATAAATAGGGGTGGAAGTCTCATTGTTTAGCATCGGATTTTTGTGGATGACATTTGATAAAAGCTTGGATGTGTGAATCGCATATCTTCTTGGCAATAGGGGACCTTCATCCTTTCTTGTAACATTCTAGATGTCATTCCCTTGAGGTTTGGCCTTTGGAATACATTGCTTTGTACTTGATTTGATCATTTTGAGAATTAATATAATTTCAGCATTGGTTCAATCTACAGTTTGCATAAAAAATCTATTTCGGGTATTTCGGGGAAGCTTCTAGCACTAGCAATTAATTAATGTTTTAGTTCCTTCTAGAAGGGTGAAGGAAAAGGATAAATAGGGGTGGAAGTCTCATTGTTTAGCATCAAATTTTTGTGGATGACATTTGATAAGAGATTGGATGTGTGAATCACATATCTTTTTGGCAATAGAGGACGTTCATCCTCTCTTGTAACATTCTAGACGTCATTCCCTTGGAGTTTGGTCTTTGGAATACATTGTTTTGTACTTGATTTCATCATTTTGAGAATTAATATAATTTCAGCATTGGTTCAATCTATAGTTTGCATAAAAAATCTATTTCAGCCGTTGGTTCAGTGTTTGGGCATTCTAGGGTGCCCATTACACTGTTGCGATGGATTGCTGTGTGTATCAGATTGCTGATTGATAGAGACTACTCAATAATTTATTGCCTGATTGATTGATGGTATTGCTAGGTATATATATTTATTTATTCTTCTGCTGCTTATTTAAGAATTATATTAAAATCTGAAAGTTCTTCTCATTGTACTCCTCATTGTTGTTCAATGTCCTATTTTTGTCCCCAATTGGTGCGTCCTTGGAATGGTAGTCCCTTCATGTGGGTCAGGTCTCTTCCTTTGTGCCCCATGGATAATCATTAGATAACCTTTACCTACCAGTCTTGCTTTGTTTCTTTTGACTTCACCAATTTTATTTAGCTTGTTTTGGAACACCCACTTTGTTCCAATCACATTTTTGCTTGCTGGTCTAGGCACCAGTTCTCATGTCTGATTCTTCTCTATCTAATCCAGCTTTTTATTCATCACTTTCATTCATCCATCATCTTTTCTTGCTGCAGAAAAAGCCTTTTCTACTACCTTAGATAGCAAACAGTAAATTGGATGTTCACTTGTCCTGGCAAGTCTTCTCATTGTCTGATTACCTTCATCTTTATCTCCAATCATCTGATTTTTTTAACAATGTCTTTGCACATATTTTCTAGGTGTTTTTGGTGCCTGTTTAGGTTATTTCCCAGCTCCACCTTTGTCTTCCAGAGCATTTGTACTGTCCCCAGTGCATTACATGACTTATGTTTTCCTTCACTCCAAGGATTGATATTATTCTTTAATCTACTCTAAAAGTAAATGTGCTTTAGCTCTTGTATTTATAATATCTTTGTCCAGATGTTTAAAGGTTGGTCTTCAGCTCTTATATGTACCTATATGTATTGCATCTCTTGAATAATTTAATATTTCTATACTTATCTGTGTAAGCTAATCTTAGTCCTCTCACCATCTTGATTTGTTGTTCTATTGTTGCTGCTGATATTTTTAATTCTTCCTTACTAGCGATCTAAGTTGTCTACCCAACTTCAATATTTAACAATTAGGTGGCAAGAATTCCCTTCTATAACCAGTCCAATAGCCATTGACTTGCAATGGCTAACCCTTAATGATTTCAACCTTCCACCGAGATTGTAATACAAGTTAACTTCTCCGGAGTAAGGTAAACACAATTTGAATGCATTATTTCATCCTGTCTCACAGTATTAAAAATCTTCAAAAATGCCCTTCAATGGATTGTCAACTGTATCTTTTAATTCACCCTCCACATCTTTTGTCCTTGATTATATTCTCATATCTTTCTAATGGTGGTGTGATATTAAGAGCTATGTCCCTTTACAATTAATCTTCTATTTAAGATAGTGATTGTTCATTATCTAATACTTTGATATCTCTTAGTGAACCCCAGGCAATAACTATCAACTCGATGACCTTAGAGTGGCATGTTCATATTAATCTTGTCGAACACCTAGAATAGATGCATCAGCGATGCATAGTAATTCCCGTGTTATCTGATTCATATGAAACTGATATCTATTGTCCATGATCCATATATTCTATAGTATTGATAAGAGATGTGATTGGATATCTTCATTGATTATACTACTGAGGTCTTTGTTTTCTATTCGTATACACAATTTCTCTCATCTTAGTTGTGTCTTTTATTTGCAATGTTCACTGGTTGTATAATGTTGATCATTACTTGTTCTTTTCCAAATTTAATGTTCAGAAATATTGATTTGGTGTTAATGACCAATTCCTCCAATGCTATTACAGAACCGTCCCTTCCTGAGACTGCATATCCTCTTCTTTGTCTCTTATACAGAATCATTGTTCTATTTGGATGCTGAGTCACTTCCTTCTGCTTGCTATTGTGTATCATCTAACTCCTTCAGCAAACAGCTCCACTCTAAAGACTGCACTGGGAATATGACTGGCATTTGTTATGTCATCATTTATATTTTTATCTGTATGTAATTTTGGTAATCTTCCAATTGTCTATTGTGAAGAAAATTGATTCTAAATGTAATCTTCCATCACATTAAGCTGGTTGCTGTAATAATATTCTAAATGTAAACTTCTGTAATTCATTGTAGCACAGATTTAATTATCTTTTCACGACGTTCGGAATATGGGTACCTAGGAAACATGCTTTTGTAGTTCCTTATATATCCTCTACATTGAATGGTCATGTCTCTAGATATTTAACTAACTTAATATTATTATATTTATCGTTCTCTATTTGTTATTTTATTTTAAATAATATATCATGTTTAGTAATTTCTTATTTATTTTAAATTTTATTAATGTCTACATCATATTAATAATAATTGATGACAACATAATATTGGATGATGAATAAATTATATTATAATTTATTTTTATTTATTTATTTAATTATATTCTCTTAATTTATTAGTATTAGTTACAACATATAAGTTTAATTGGGGAATCATATTTAATTATTATTTATTATTAATCATATATAATAATAATAATAATTTTTTTGATCGGTAAACGACCGAAGCCTAGATTAATTATTATTATTTGTTAGAATTAATTATTATTATATGTTAAGCGATGGTAGATTCGAACCCAAGACCTCCCACATGAGAGGCTCGCAAGTTACTGTTGCGGTGTAGGCTTTTGCCTATATATAATTATTATTATTACTTGGTATCTAATTTAGTTTACTATTGTGAGATATTTATTAAATTCTTTTTGGGAAAGGGGATATTACAACATTCCTTTAGTATGTGTAATAGGAACATCTTTGAACTCAAACTTAGGTTTCAGAGTAGACTGATCCCATTCTTCTTTTACCTAGACATTTGTACTCTTCTCTAGCTTCTAATCCCATTGTTCATTTACCTAGACATTTGCACTCTTCACTATCTTCTTCGTCCTTATAGTATAGCATTAGTATGCCTTACTGCTTGGGAAAAATCCCAAAAAGATTCCTTTGTTTGATCTTGTATCAAACTTTCCCAGATTGTCTTTATCTACTTTGATGTAGCACTTGCTTTCAAAGTGTAGTGGAGTAAAGCTGGTCATATGAAAAGGAAACTATGCCCCTTTAAGAGTCAGTTTCACAACACACATTTAGATACCTCCAATTAGCTAAACTAGTGTAGTTATCTAATTATAGATAAAGGAAAAGATGATTTTAATTACAGGAATGAGAAGGCTTGATGATAGAGTTTTCGATCCAAAATTGAGCATCTCAGCCAAGGGTACTAGCACAATGCACGAATGTTTGTGCAACACACTATATTATGGTACGAACCGAAATAGAATAGTCTCAAAATTTAGCAAAAACCCATGTGTTTTCTTCAAATAACCCGCAAAACCCAAAAATTGGATAATTAGTAAATGTTATTAAATGGCAAAAATGAATAGAAAGGAAACAAACAAAACATTTGCTAACTGCTATGCAGTTGAATAGAAAAATACTACAAACCTACCGTTATGGCTTGCCAATTATAAAATAATCGCCACCAGAATGCTCTTTGGAAAAAAGGGAATTTTGACACAACACAGGGTAGGAGGTATCCCTAGAGGAGATGTCCTAGCCCCCAACAAATAACCACACAGTGGAAACACAAGAAGAAGAAGTAATAATGCAAGATCTGATACCAAATCAGAACTCTTTATTTATAAAATAACTGTTTACATGCAATATGCCCGGTTGTAAGGCCTTCTGGGTTACGGCCAAATACAACAGCAATTACAATAATAGCTCTGCAAGATCCCTCGAGATCCAATCCTAACCTATCCCAGCTAGCCTAGATCTGTAACATAACAACAATCTGGAAGAAACCACCAAGGAAATCTCAACTTGTGCTCGCAAGCCCACCAAGCAATCTCCTTGTTTTCCAGTTGCAACCCTAGCTCTACTCCAACTTTATCCAAGATCCAAGTTTAAACTGCCTCACATTCAGCGGTCTGTCCTCACATTCACAACTCTATCATAATCCTGCTGTAAACTGCCTCACATTTGGTGCTCTGTCCACAGACTCAAGAAAACTTTCTCTTCAATAACTCCTAAAGTCGCTTGCTCCCAAATTGCTTCCCTCCAATCTCTTACTTCTCCAAAGCTTGCTTCTCCCAAGCTTGCCAAACTGTAAGCCAAAACACCCTATTTATACTTGCCAAAACGGCTTATAGAACATTATAAAACAGGAAGGCCGACCCAACAACGGTTGGACACATCCCAAGACAAGATCTTATCATAAATGTTGCAGCCGAAATAAATCTTGCAAGTCATCTCACACCAAAAACACAAAAAACACGTCCAAATGTTGACACTCGGCATCAACAGGAAAACTTGGCACATGAAGAACCACTCAACACATGAAGAGTCACCTGACACATGAAGAGTCACTCGGCACACACTATGGAACTCGGCACACACTATGGAACTCGACACACACTGCAGAGTAAAAATGGGATAACACACTAACCCGAGTGTTAACATGACGTGGGATGCTCCTAACTCAGCTTACACTGCAAAATAACTGGCACTCAGCAATTGCTGTAACTTGGTAGCAACCAAGAGAATTAGCAAGGATAATGTGACGGCTTTGGATGCTCCTGCATCAGACTCCCCAGGTAAATAGAAAAGTGTGTCCCACACTTTGATGCCCAAAGAAAGATCAACAACAATCTTCATCTTCACCAAAGGCTTCCACTCCAACAGGGACAAGAAAACCAATTTGCACATCATCCATATCTGCATCACTCTATCAAACACCAGAATCTCAGCCATCCAATCAGCATGCTCACTCCCAGGAACAAATTGAACATAATGCTTCATCAACAAATCCTTATCCACGTTAGCAACTAGTAAATCTACACCAGCAACAACAAACTCCGCATCAACAACAATATGTAGATCTTCATCAACACATGCCAAACTCACAACACCGGCAATCACATTGCTCATAGCAAGATGCTCTGCAACATACAAGTCACCACCAATAGCAACTAGATCATCTACGACCAAGTGCTCTGCAATTTCCATGTTAGACCCAACCGACTGATCATGAAAACCAATGTTTATCCCAACATCAACAAGGTTAGGAATATCTTCAGCAACAACCTGAAGCTGCTTTGTAGGTTCTGTATTAGACTCCACAAACTGATCAACAAAACCAACCTCTTCCACCTCAACCTTGTTATGCCATCTTCTTTCTTGAACAAGTCTCTTAATCGGCCAGACAACTCTCTTCGGATTGGTAAACTCTAGCTCCACAAACATCTACGGAATGCCTTCCTCATCCTATCCTTATCTCGATCAGCCGAACTAGTTTCAAACTGAGCAATCTCCTTCTTAGCTCGATCAACCAAACTAGCTTCAAACCAAACAGACATCTCAGAAAACCTCCCTTCCACCACATCACGGATATTCGCAATCATCTTAGGGTCTAATCCTCTCGGAGCCATCTCCCAAGATCTTTGTAAACCCTCTGCAACAAATCATCCCACGCTCCTTGTAACAACCTCGAATTGTTTGCAAGTCAAATTGCAACTTGCCACCTCGCATGAACAATTAGGAACCACATCACAAGTCCAGGACCATGGATCTGCAATCCATAAACTCTCTACCATCATGCCTCAACAAGATCAATCTTCCATCTTTGCATCCATCGATCCATCTACAAGCCCTTTGCAATTGCAAGTCAGAACCACGATCTATTGCCTCGCAACCAAGATTCTAGGACTAGAAAGAAAAATCCACCACCAGATCAAGATCAACTTAGATCTACTTCTCCAACCCAAGTCCTAGTGCAAATTGCCACAACTTCAGTGATCCGTCTACATGTTCAGGAACAACCTTCGCTTTGATAAACTTCACCCAACCAAGGTCTTGGTACAAACTGCCTCACACTTCGGCGTTCTGCTTATACACTCAGGAACAATTGAGCTCTGATACCACTTGACGCAGCGCAGGGCAGGAGGTATCCCCAGAGGAGATGTCCTAGCCCCTAGCAAATAACCACACAACAAAAACACAACAGCAAGAAGTAATAATGCAAGATCTAATACCAAATCACAACTCTTTATTTATAAAATAAATGTTTACATGCAATATGCCCGGCTGTAAGGCCTTCTAGGTTACGACCAAATACAATAGCAATTACAATAACAGTTCTACAAGATCCCTCAAGATCCAATCCAAACCTATCCTAGCTAGCCCAGATCTATAACATAACAGTAATTTGGAAGAAACCACAAAGGAAATCTCAACTTGTGCTCGCAAGCCCACCAAGCAATCTCCTTGTTTTCTAGCCGCAACCCTAGCTCTGCTCCAACTTTATCCAAGATCCATGTGTAAACTGCCTCACATTCGGCGCTTTGTCCACAGAGTTAGGTAAAATTTCTATTCAACAACTCCCAAAGTTGCTTGCTCCCAAATCGCTTCCCTCCAATCACTTACTTCTCCAATGCTTGCTTCTCCCAAGCTTGCCAAACTCTAAACCAAAACACCCTATTTATACTTGCCAAAACAACTTATAGAACATTCTAGAACATTACAAAACAGGAAGGTCGACCCAGCAACGGTCTGGACACATCCCAAGACAAGATCTTATCATAAACGTCGCAGCCAAAATAAATCCTGCAAGTCAGCTCACACCAAAAACACAGAAAACACGTCCAAATCTGACACTCGTCATCAACAGGAAAACTCAACACATGAAGAAGCACTTGACACATGAAGAGTCACTCGGCACACACTGTGGAACTTGGCACACACTTCAGAGTAAAAAAGGGATAACACGCTAACCCGAGTGTTAACATGATGTGGGATAACCTCAACTTGGCTTACATTGCAAAATAACTGGCACCCGACAATTGCTGTAACTCGGCAGCAACCAATAGAATCAGCAGGATAACGAGACGGCCAGGATGCTCCTGCATCAAATTTACCCTTGAAGTATGCTATATAAATGCTAACCCTTGTTTTTGTTTTTGCTAAAAAATTGCCCCTTCTTTGAAGGGTTCAGGGTTTTCATATACAACTCTACTGCATATTAGTTGTCTTTAGTTTGTTCTGTTTTAGTAGCATCTTGAAATAATGACAAGTATAGGACTCTCAATGTAGGTTTTGGGGATTTTTTGTAATGTCTATGTTTGCAACTTTTTGCACTGAATTGTGCAATTCCACTGTTCCTTACGGAAGCAAGCTAGAGGCTGCAAAGATTTTAGGAGAAGCTTGGAAAGGCTTGGACTATGTAGAGAAGTTCCAAAAAGTCGGGTTTGATTTTCCCCTATATCATTTATACGGTGTTCTTGGAATGTTTGGGTGTTTGTGGGAATCCTCTGTCAAGATTGCATTTACTACTAACCACAGTGCATAGATTTATTCTCTTCTGTACATTCATTTGATAACTCTTGATTCTCTGTCATTTTATTTTCGTCGATCTTGCTGGCTTGAGCAATCCAAGCCCCTAAATATTTTGGAACAGAGAAAACAGATTAAAGTAATACGCAATTCCAAAAACTTTCTTGTAGCCATCTAAATCATCATTGGAAGAAAATAAAACACGGTTTGCTGCTTTTTCTAACACGCCTTCGGTGGAAGGGTTTAAATTTATCCTTTTTGAATTATAAATGTATCAGCAAATGGTCTATAGGACCTTGAGTTTTAGCTTTTTCTTCACAGCAAAATTTATGTGGTCAAACCTTGACCTTAGGACTAAAATTGTTTGTCTACTTGGTCAATTTCCTACCTATTTTATCTTTATGCTAGATAATGATAATGCCTTTTGAATTATATGCATACCTTAATAGAGCTGTGTCAAAGTATCACTGCTCTTTCAAGTGTCTCTGCAGTTGTTTGTCTACTTGGTCAATTTCCTACCTATTTTATCTTTATGCTAGATAATGATAATGCCTTTTGAATTATTTGCATACCTTAACAGAGCTGCGTCAGCGTATTACTGCTCTTTCAAGTGTCTCTGCAGCTTGTATAATTTGCCTAGGGTTTTACTGTGCTTAGGGTTTAATTTGATTAACGTCCTCCCATACAATGCTATTCCTCTAATGCATTCTCTCACCAATCAGCTGCTCTCTTCTCTCAAAATATTCCTTCTTCTTGACCTAAAATTTATCTGGTGTCAAATCATCAAATGAACGAGAAGCCAAAGCAGTAAAAACTCGGACGAAGTGACGAAGAATTGCTATGATTCAATTTTTTCTCAATGATTGTGGGTTTTCTCTATGTTACCAGTTCGGGTTTGATTCCAAGTTCGAAGTTTGAGAACCGGTTTGCAAATTCGTCAAATTTTTGGAAAGGGGCTTGGTTGGGTTAGTACAAAAACATGTAAAAATTATAAAATATATATATACACATATTTATGAAGCGTAAGTTCAAATTAGAATGTAGCATAGTAGCATAAACATATTTAAACAACAAAAACACTTTAAACTTATAATCATAGTGATCATACCATCATATAGTTCAACATCAAAGATTCAAAACACTAAAAATAAATCATAGCATCAAGTTCAAGTATCATTTTTCATGTTCAGTGTTCAACTAATGGAATAAAAATCTATGACTATTCCAAGTTCTTCAATCTTCATCTTCTTCCTCTTCTTCTTCTTCGGTATTATTTGAGCAAAGGCCAATAAGATTAGTGGCAGAAGTAACAATGGTATTGGCATCAAAGTGTTCCAAATCATCCACTATAATTTGAGCAATAGAAGCATCCAAGTCCACAACCTTTGCACCTATATCCCACTTCTTTGTGTTCTTTACTCTTGTGCGAAAGAAGGCACAAGTTATATTGCACAAATACCAGGTTCTTTGCTTTTTTTGATTGCAACCTATTGCGCTTCACCAAGTGGATGAAAGATTAGATGCTCCATTTTCTTTTTGACGCAGAAGAACTAGCAACCTATGAAGACAACACATGGTAAGCAATAATAAAAGAACTGGTTCAATCTTATAAAATTTTATATAAAATTTTAAAATTGCTTTCTAGTCATGATTCTTTTGAAGATAAAGTGAGCTATTTAAAAAAAATAAAACTTACTTGTGATATAACATTGACTGCAAGGGTCTGCAATGTTTGGAATCTTTGGCCATGAAGGTACCACCAACTATAAGCATCCTTCCTGAATCGATGATGAAGAGCATCTTTACTTAGACCACTAGCATTCACAAACTCTATGAACTCATCCATGATTACATCTTTGACATCATCATTAGGAAAGAATCTTCTAAATGCTGCCTAGTACCCGTTAGACACTTCTATATCTCTATAGGATGGCAACCTTCCTTGTAGACTACAATATTGAGAGCTATAGTATTTGGGCATCAAGGCATAGGCAAGCAAATGTAGTGGAGTGGTCATTTTGTTCCATCTTTCAACAATAATTGCTTGCAATTCTTTGAAGAAGGTCTCTTGCGGATCTTGCTCTTTCTCATTTATAATTTGCTTGGTCTTCTCAAGCATTGAGTCTATGCCATTATAGATCTCTCCAAGACAAGGCCTATCCATATCAGTGTACCTAAGCATGCTCATAATGAGCTCAGTGCTTCTAAGGAGATATTCCACATGTTCCCACCATAACATCCCCTTTTTCCAGCTCTTTACTAACAACTAGCATATCATAGAAATATAGTTATTACTTCATATTCATGGGAAGACAGTTATAATAGTTATGTTCATGTGAATGAGATTATTGGTTACGATCAATTAAACGGAAATTTCATAACTAACAATTGATAACATCATCAATAAATCTAAATAAAGAATTTGAGTTTTACATACCTTAAATTCTGAAACCAAAATCCCCCTAGGGCAACATCTACAAAAGCCAGGTTAATCCGCATATACCACCTAGGGCACTAATAGTTATACCACTATATCATTATGACAAATATCATTTAGGATATCAAATACCACTATATCATCCTTTTTTTTCCTATTTCTAATTATGGCAATAACATATAGTTAAAAGATACATTCATTTTCATTATTAACATAAAAGAAGGACAGTTACAACATCCATCAAGTAGGCCTATCTCAAGCATATAGATATATTTCATGTTCAATTGGAAGTAACCGGTTACCTGTTACATTTACAAGAAAAATTGATTTCATTGAAGGGAATAACTGATTCAACGATATAAAGTAATCTAGCATATCTTCAACTTGTAATTTTAATTATCATAAAAGTAAAATACCTGTTACAAACAAATTATTGAATGCATAACTTATCTTTGTCTTGTGCATGTATTGGCATCTGGTGTAGAGGGTAAGCATTGTCAGGGGCTTAACCTCCCAACCACGGACTCTTAATTATCCTCACACAATCTCATACGAGAAAGACCCTCCCTACTCAGAAATAGATAGGGAACACCTTATCCAGCCCCTTAACATCCTGGTACTAGAATGTCAACCCACCACTTGACTAGGCATCAAGAACTAAACATTGGACTGCCATGAGCTGACTCAGTTTAAACTCTTTTAATTTACTTGCTTATTGGTTACTGATTTTTATTTCTCTTATCATGCAGGGATGTACTTGAGGTTTAATGAGTATCAACTTACACCCTCATCTTGACCATACTAGTCTTCCTAGATGAATGCTTGGGTAATTTGCCTTCACTGTATATATATATATATATATATATATATATATTTTTATCTTCTTTTTTTTCACAGCCATGCATACTGCCCAGCCTGGGTCAATGGCTTCAACAAAAGATTTATATTACTTGTCTTTCATAAGAATACTGAAAATATTCTTTATTTACAGTCAGTGCATTATAGATGAGAAATTATGGTTCTTTCTAATTTGATTCATTAATACATGGATGGTGTGCTTATCTCAGAGGTATATTGACGATACCCCTATACCAGTTGGCTCTCTTAAATAGAGATCAAAACAATACTTACACATACTCACTGTTAGCATTTTTCTTGTATTACACAAATAAACAAAAGTAAAGGAGGAAATCTACATAACTGCAAATGATTCCATTTCCTGGACTTAGTAGTGATATTGTTTCCTTCATTTAACAGACCAAACTGTTTAATCTATTGCTTTACTTTAGAATAGCACAAAAAGATCAAATATTAACATGACCTGAGAGTATCTAGCTTGACTCAAGCTCAATCTCGTGGTCAGTCAATATTGGAGATGGGAGCCTGTTATCCCGTGCATCAATGAAAGAATAACTTCATCTTGGGAATGGATGCTGGTACTATGAGCAATAAATCGTACACACTCAATGCAATAGAGAAATACATTCTGATTTGGATTGCAACAGTAGCTTTGTAAATATAAAACTTCATCGCAAGTAGGAGTATCAAAGAGCCGCAAGCTAGAGATAGGGAGTAAAATAAGAATCCCATCGCAAGTGTAGATAAACAGCTCACTGCTATGCATGTTTGATTACACAAGAAAAGTTGAGGTTAGCTCATGGTTGTCCAACGTACACTCTTGCTTGTCTAACCATTTTCCTCTAGTCACAGTGGTTCATGACTCGTACCTATTAGCCCAGTGATGGTGGTGCTCCCCATGTTTGATTCCTTTTTGGCAATGCTTCTCCACTTCAACATGCTCGTGCAGAAAATAAATTTTCCATGAGAATATTAAATCTCTTAATATAATCACAATTACCATAACAAATTATTATTCATAAATTATCTTAATGACTAACCACCATATTACTTCATCTTTCTAAGATTTCAAGATAACAATAATAACAACTAACTAACATATCATTCTCATATGAAATTATAATGATGAACCAACTTCCCATTTCACATGATCATAGCTAATTTTACCTGTCAATTGAATTAACATGAAATCTCAACAGCTATATGGACATTTTAAAATTGAGCCAAAAATTGGGATGTAACACTCACCACGAGTTAGCCAATACCCTATCCTTTATTTTGTTTGCCCTATCAATGTTCTTTTGCTTCCATACACCCCAATTGTGGTTGATTACCATACCTTGAAATGCATCTTTCACTTGGACAAATCATCTCAAGACGATTATATGTGATGTGCTGCCCCTTGACCCCATCTTGGGGGTGCTGCCCCCAAACCCATATAGTAATAATCTGGGTGGAAATCGTGCTGAATAAAGTGAGAGAAATTAATCTCTGAGTTTGATTAGGCTCCACATCACAACACAAAAGATATGCTAATATCACTCTTCAACCAACAAATTAGCTACTCTATAGTTCTTTGTGTTGTTCGTTATGACTTGGACACATTTCTTGCACCCACTTGTTCAATGGCCTCAATTAGTATATTAGCAATAAATGAACCATCTTTTACTTGGCCTTCAAAATCCACTGCTTTTACAAACATTGCCCCTTTAGGGGACACCGCAAGGATATTGATCAAGGGACAGTTCCTGGAATCCTTCCACCCATTTGAAACAATTGTCACCCTTGTCTCACCCATGAGTCCCTTATGGGCTTCAATTGATTTTCAATTCGTTGGACCTTTTGATCCGACAAGGTGGTGCACACTTTCTCAAACTCGGGCCACAATACCCTCTTGGAGCTTCACTGGCACCCCTCAACATGTCCTTCCAAAATGGAGAGCGAAAACACTAAAGGACAACCCATTTGTATACAGGCATCTTCCCACCTTAGTTTCAACAATTTCCTGACTTTTATTTGAAAAGTAGTTTCTAGTAGTCCCTTTCTTTTGTGTGTAAGGAGTACAGATTCAGTTTCAATGTCCACCATGGTACTAAAAAGGGGTGGTCTTGTACTATAACATCTAGGGGGTTTGCAACCTCTTTGCTCTTTTACTTTTATTGCTACTGAGTTTTGTTGCCCTACGCCCTATCTCTTCTGCTGCCTCATGCTCTTAAATTTATTTTAATACGGTTTGTTTTTGGTATAGGGACACCTTTTTTGCCAGGGCATTTCTTGATTTCTCTTCTAATGTATCCACAAAAATGACCTACCACACAATAATAAGAACTATTTCTTTCTACACCACAACCTCGACATCTCCAATGGAATGCACCACCTCTTGGAAGGGGTTTTATAATGTCTGCATACTTCCATAGTGGAGAGTCAGAGTTGGGTTCTATTCTTTGTTTGATATTGCCTACTAATGAAGAGGTAGATGCGATTCTTTTCCTATGGGAAGAAATTAGATACATGTTCATAATTTATATGCAAGAAACTGGAAAAGATCATATGAAAATTTAAAGAGAAATGGAAAAATAAAAAAACTAGAACAAAAACTATAGCAAATGGAATAAGATCTTACCTTTTCCAGCCATTGCAAGCATGCAAATGTGTTTGAATGATGCACAAACACTTGAAGGACACCCACAAATCAACTTCAAACTCCTTCTTGCACAACCGAATTCTTGCTCAACCACTTATCTGCTCTTAAGACAAAATAACCTAGTTTGAAACATAAAATGACAATGAGAGGCCACCAAAAGCAATTCATAACAACCTTTTAGAGTTGTGGACGCCAAGAAACATTTAGATTTTGCCCAAAAAACAACTTTCCAGCCGTCCATGGGGCCCCATTTCATTGCGGGGTCGAACTTGGTTTGAAGTTTTTGGGTTGGTCCGCCTGGGTTCAAAAAAATAACTTTCTAGCTGTCAGTGGGGCTTAGTTTGCTGTGGGAGTGAACTTGGTTCGAACTTTTTGGGTTGGTTCTCCCAAGTTCGAACTGGTTTCAAACCAAATCGAACCCGCAGGGTAATAACGAAACCTTGCCCAAACCAGAGTTCGAACCTGACCAGAATTGTGGACCAGTTCGAACTTCTTCTGGTCCAAGGGGGGAGAGGGAGGGACCATGGTAACTTAGGGTTTTTTGTGTCCCAAGTTTTAGTGCTTGGTAGAAGGAAGGAAGATTTGTCCAAAACTAAATTAGACATTGTGCTAGCCTTGCATACATATCTTGTAAGTTCAACACTGATAAGAAGCAATCATTTAAGAATAAGATATAATATGATAGGGCCTACTGCCACAAATCAATTTGGACTTTACACGTTAAAAGCTTATATTAATTTTTTTTTTTTGGTGGAATTTTCATGACATTAATATATTCAACTTCAACTAACCATCATGATGACTATTTCCACAAGTTAACACCTGAATACATTTAGTGTAAAGACAAAAGGTAATGAATGAGGTGCTAGGATTCCTATTTTCCATCTAGATTTGTATGTAATCTTGATGGGATGCTAAAGTGGAAAGTGAAGAAGACTTATTCAATTCTACAAGAGTTCTCAATTGGTCCAGTACCAATAATGCGTGCATGCATACTTGGCCCCAAATACAAAGACCAGGAGTTTATTGTTGTTCCAATACTAACATTGCCTACATGCATACCTGGACCCAAGTACAATAAGTCAAATAATCTTTGGCACATGACTTATTTTTTTTCCCTTTGGTATGAGTAATTTTCTTTATTTTATTGTTATCCAAAAAATAAACGGGAAATATTTCCGCAGAAAAGAATGTCAGTTACAAATTTCAAGTGATTTGTGAGAGATAGAGAGCAACTTTAGTAAACATTTTCTACAAGACTACGAAAAATAAAAAATTAGGAAAGGCGGATTCACACTAGACTACCACAAACCCTTTTGAGAGAGCTTTGCAACTCAATGGCCACCATAGAAATTTTTTGTGCCTCACTCTAACTGCAAATACAATGGATCCTATAGAAACACCTAGGCCTTCAATAAACGACAGTCGAAACCCCCAACTTGTTATACAGCCACTTGGAATTTAGTGCAGCGACATAACTAGGATCCTAGGTCTTTCCCAAACAACAAAAGAGTCTACCCTCCTTACCTCAGAGACTCCCACCAGCAGAGGTAGATTTACTAGAGGCCATATTGGGGTTTTACAAATCAACGAGCGCACAAACCTTTCAGCTTTAAGTTGATTGAACAAATTTTTTTGCTATAGGAATGGGAAAACTGAATGAATAGGCTTTAAGTGTCATTGAAGCCACCGTGGCGAGGATTCACACAGAAAACCAATAATGATATGGATTTGTAGTTGATTTAACTTTTAGGGCCTTTTTTATCAAATGGAGTGGTCCTTGCCTAGCACTCAAACTGATCAAAGAATGGGTGACCACTCAATGAGGTGAAGGACACACCATCAAAACCCTTCCTAATGGGTTTTACTTGATCATCTTTAAATTCCCCTCGGACAAGGTTGACATCCTAGTTAACGAGCCATACCTGATGAAGGGGAAAAGGGTTCTACATTAAGGATTGGACCCTAAAATTTAATCCCAAAATGAGTGACATGGACACTATACCAATCTAGATAAGGCTTTACAACCTTTCACATGAGTACTGGAATGAAGACACACTTAAAGTGATTGGGAATAAGTTAGGAACCTTTGTAAGGATGGACTAGGCGGTAGAATCTAAGGACTATAGCATGTATGCAAGGATTTGTAATTTGTGGCTAGCGAAATTATTGAGCTCATAACTAATGGCAATGTGTGGATGCAACCGGTTGAAGTTGAAGATGCTCTTCACTCTTGCAACCATTGTATGGGGACGTGCACTTGGCGAATAAATGCCCTAGCCTTAGCAAGCGAAACGTAAAGGTCTCAAAAGTGAAACCCCTCAAAACTTTATTATAGAAAAAGAGGGCTCACTCCGGGTAGAGGACCCTGTCTTTCTTAGTCTTATGTCTCTCCCTCTCCAACAAGAAAGCTGGGATGCGATGTCATGTTCATGTTTAGATGACTAGCAAAGCATTGGTAACTGGAGTAACTGTCATGATTTTCAAAATTTTGAAAATATGACCATTGGTGGAGAGATCCTTTGTCATAGGGATGGTGGTAGGAATCTTTTCACGTGCAAGAGTTGAAGCAAATGGGGGACCCATGTAATGAGCCTCACTCCGAGTGGATTTTGGTGGAGAATCTCAAATACTTAGAAATTTTGGACTCTGAAGACAGTCAACGAAGGATAGGGTGGGAACAACTAGGGGTGTTAGCAAACACATAGTTCCAAGACTTAGTGAACTCGGCGCAGGACCGATGTCAGATAAGGTCTAGAAACTTGTTGGATGGTCTTTATAACTTATGGGACAATTAGGATCACAACTTGAGTCCGATTTCGGGAAACATGATCCTCCTAGTTTGCAAGGGTATTGAAATCTTATCAAAAAGGAATCAGGATGCTGCCTTTGCCTCAACTGTAGACAAGACGGTGAGCAACAGTGAGAACAGTTAATACATATTTGAAGAAGATTTGGACCAGGCTGACTCATTAGATTTAGACACAATCATGGGTGTGAAAGATAAAAGATACATCAGCCAAACTTCCTCACAAAAACTCAAATGTAAAAGGGGAGACAAAGGTAAGAGAGGCAGGAAAAATGTTAAAGCCAAGATAGAGGCTGCTGGCTGCACTGTGGGACAAACCAAACTAAGATCAGGAAAGGAGTATAACTCCTTGTCCTGAGAACAATGAAGATTCTCTCATGGAATGTTAGGGGCTGTAATGCTCCTGACAAGGTTCGTTTGATTAAGCGATCCCTTGATCAAACGAGGCCTGGAATCTTTCTCTTACAAGAAACTAAAGTTAGTGGCTCGGATGTGATTGGTTTAGTAATCAGGCAGTGGGATTTTCCATATTTCTCAACACTACAAGATTCTTCATATCAACACTCCAAGATTCTCTATATTAATCAATGGTAGTCCCCAATGAGGGTCTAAAGGTATCAAGTAGGGGGACCCTTTATCCCCCTTTTTGTTTATCATAATGGCGGAAGCTCTTGGGCATTTGATCTCTCACAAGCGAAGTATTGAGAGCTGGAAAGGCATTAAAGTTGCACTAAATGTGGAGCAGATCACACATATCCAATTTGCTGATGACACAATTCTGTTCGGTGTGTCATCACTCAGAGAGGCTCGAATGATGCGACAAACACTGGACTATGCAACAATGTTTCAGGGAAAAACTTAGTTGGCACAAATATGTGGTTTCTTTCATACTTCGGGGGATAAGCAGAGGGAAAATTGACAGAATTTTAGGCATCAAATTAGGTAAAGTACCGGGTAATTACCTTGGTTCCCCTATTTGGTGGAGCAAGTAAGTCATCCTTATGGAAGAATCTTGTCAGCAGCTGTTTTGACAGGATGGATAGTTGGAAAAGTAGATGGCTATCATCTGTGGGTAGGATTCTGATGTTGAAAGCAGTTATCTCGGCCATTCCTGTTTACTCAATGATATTTTTTAAAATCCCTGAAAAAATCCTTTATCAAATTGAACAGAAAATGAGGAGGTTCTTTTGGAATGGTGCATAGGATCAAGATAAACTCCCTCTCCTAGCATGAGAAAAAGTTTGCACTAGCAAAAAGGTTGGTGGATTGGGTCTTAGGAATTGGAATCTGTTGAATGAAGCTCTAGGAGCTAAATTGATTTGAAACATGTATACTCAACCTACACAGCTATGGGTGAGGATTATGAAATCTAAATACTTGACACAAATAATGATGAGAGAATTCTGGCAATTAGAAATCCACCTAAACGTTCATCCATTTGGAATTTTATGAATTCTTGTAGACATGTAATAGATCATCTATCATGGCAAGTGGGAAATGGGGAATCTACTTCTATTTGGGATGACTCCTAGAATGGTTATGATAACATGCTAGTTAATGCAGACTGGACACAACTGAAAGACTGGTGCAAAACAAATTGGGGTGATAAGTTGATTCACTACACAGAGCTCCAAGAAGACTCTTCAGGGTGGTTTAGAACTTGGAAGAACCCGTAGGATTCAAATGTACCAGGGCCTCTCCAAATCAGACTCCAAATTCATTTTGAGTCACAAACTTTTAATTCAGAGCAGCAACCCAGACAAAATTATTTGAGTTGCATAAAAAAATGAAGCTTATTCAGTTAAGCTTGGGTATAATCTTCTAGAAAGAGCTGTGGAGATACATGATTGGCCTACCCATCTCTTTTGGGGATTGGAGTGCCTTCCAAAAGTGAAGGTCAAGTACTCACAAAAGAAAGTCGGCGTAGGTTGGGTATTTTGGGTCCCTCAAAATGTGTCTTATGTGCAAAAGTTGAAGAAACTGTAGACCATTAGTTGGTAACCTGCATCACAACCAAGGCAAGTTGGTCAATGCTTCAAACAAAACTTAAGTCACATGGTCCATTGAATAATAACTTACAACATCATCTTCAGGCTTGGCCATTAGCACCAATGAAATTCACTTTGCACTTTGTCTAGAATTTAAGCCCCTCAATCTTGATCTGGGAAATCTGGAAAGAGCGCAATGGGAGAATCTTCCAAGAAAAATTAGAAACTTTAGAAAGACTCTTACTAAGGATCAACCGAGCCATCCAGGAGATTACTAGTGCTACTGTTTCAAAGTTTGGTACTAGTATTACCCCATTTACCCATACTGATCAAAGACTTCAGTTGGCTTAGCAGCGCATTTTCATCCGTCCCATGAATGGGTTTGGTGAGGTAGATCTCACTTTTGTTCCTAGAGAGCTTGTGGTCTAGGAAAAACCACATGATGGATGGTGGAAATGCAACTTTGATGGTGCCTTGAAAGGTAATCCAGGTCCATCTGGTGCATGTTTTATAATCAGAGATGCTAATGGAGACCTGATTTCTCTAGGAGGTAAGAGATTACAGGCTGAAACCAACAATAATGCCAAAGTAGAAGCTGCTTTACTAGCAACCAGAGCATATAAGAAGCTAGGTCTGAACTCCATGTGGAAGGGGATTCCTTTATAATCATAAATGCAATAAAAAAGGGTTCATTGAAAGCTTAGCAACTTCAAAATTACATCTTAAATATAAGACAGGAACTTACAACTTTGGAGGGTTTTAAAATTTCACACATCAAAAGGATGGGGAACAAGGAAGTTGACCAAATGTCCAATTGGGCCCTAACATTGAATTTAAATGAATTGGTTGTGGAGGACTTTAAAGACCTAGTTCCACAGGATAGGGAAATAAACCCCTGGAACTAACTAAAGAATGAGCGACTTCCTAGAGAGTAATTATGCAAGTGTAAGGAAATCAGAGTCGAAATTTTCAAAGCCTAAATCCACACAAACTTGAGGAAACAAATTCAAGCACTTAATGAGTCAATAGACTTATTAGAGGAGCGAAACCCTGGTTTTTGAGTTTGTGGTTCAAGTTGATGGCATTCTGGTAGGGTAGACCAAAGGAGAAGATTCAAATGCAGGTATGCTGAAATTTTGGTTACACCCAGTTGCACGAGACAGGAAAGCAAGAAACCTTGAAAAGAGGATGGCAAGGGTGCCCGAGTTACAGCAAATTCAATGGGTTGATTGTCCCCAAAGAGGCTTTGTTCTTTAACGTGGGAGAAGATTCAAATGCAGGTATGCTGAAATTTTGGTTACACCCAGTTGCACGAGACAGGAAAGCAAGAAACCTTGAAAAGAAGATGGCAAGGGTGCCCGAGTTACAGCAAATTCGATGGGTTGATTGTCCCCAAAGAGGCTTTGTTCTTTAACGTGGAAATATGCAATGTGCAGTTGGTAGGGAAATGGTGTTTTTGTCTCATTCATGAAATCAACATAATGATGTAAGGACAGATCTTCATTTTGGATGATGTACTAGGATCTACAAAGCTTTGTAATGTTTTCAAAAAGTTGACCCTCAAAGAATTTTCCGAGGTAGCTTAATGTACTTTCCTTTTATGGCATTTAATAAAATAAAAAATTTATTACCTAGGAAAAAAAAATATAGGAAAGGTAATGGAAAAATCTTGTCAATCCTGTGGTATAGAACAGAGCAGATTTTTGAAAAAGAAAATAACCCTTACCTCACTTTGGCTGGGAAGCATGTTTGGCAAAACATGTGTACTCCAATATATTATGATAATTGAAAATTCTGCCTTAGTACAAATGAACCTCTAACAAATTTATGGGCCTACTCTAACACAAATTGTGTTTTAATAGAGTATACCTTGGTTTTAACACTTTAGTATTTTACATAGTTTTTGGACCTTAATCATATCTCTGGTACTTAATTTACTAGGTGATACAGAGCTTAAATGTACTATTTAGTTTTTGGACCTTAATCATATCTCTGTTACTTAATTTACTAGGTGATACAGAGCTTAAATGTACTATTTAAGCTTTAGATTTGATAATTCTAAAGTAGGGTCGTGCCTGACTGAATATTACAAGTCCCTGTTATAAGATGATATGGGAAATGCTTCTCAACCTGTCACTGGTTGATTACATTCTGTTTGGCTTTGTGGTTGCTGAAAATTTTTAATGCCTGTCAGTGTCAATATTGAATATCATTACAGATACTAGCTATCTCTAATATGTACATAGTGTGGAACCATAGCTGGCCATGTAAACTTCGGAACTTAAATATTAAACATTTTACTTGATTGAATTTTAGCTGTATTAGTGTCTAAAAAATGTGTTTTGCAAAAAAACCCCACGCTTATATTTTGCTTCTTTCAAGTCAATGCTTGGGTTTCGATATGATAGACTTTTTTCCTACTCATACCCCACTGGGAAAAAGCTAGGTATAATAAACTGCCTTGTTCGTAATACCTCTACACGATACATTCCCTACCTTTACTGCTCAAGACTTGTAGCAGTGCCCTACTCATCTAAGGCCAAAGTGAATACGAAGGTTACCTTTACCAGACACAGCTGGGGGCCATATTTTTTCTGCACTATAAGATAAATGGCGAATATCTATCAGGCAAAACTGGCCGGAATATTTTTGCACTGCTTCTTATAGAATGGTTGGCTTGGTGTCATGTTGACAATTCAAACATTTTTCCATTGCTCCTCCCTCCTTTCAGTTGCTCTCCATCTTGCAGTTATATTCTCATGTTCTCCTCTTCTTTTTTCTGCTGCTCCTGATTTTTTCTCCCCTTGCTAGTTCATAAACAGATATCTGGTTGTGAGCTTTTGCCCCTGCATATGTATTATTGTTTTAATTAATTTGTTTAATTTGTTTGCTGAAACTTGAACCATGGGATATGTTAGTATCTGTAAATACAGCCTCAATTACTAACCACACCATGGTTATTTCCACTCTGAAGGATGTAACAAGAAGGCTCATAAAGCCCTTCAGAGTGTTGAAGATTCGGCACTTGGAAATTGCTCAGTTTCTTACTCAATAATAACTGTTAACTGTTGTATATAAAGTGTTTGCATATGTTACAATCGGCTATACTATTGCACCTCATCTGGTGCAAGCACTAGTATGTTTCAATAATCACTGTAAAACATTTCTCTTCTCATGCTTAAGTCTGCAAAAAGATTTATGTGACTGTTATGCTTCAGGAAACTAATTTCAATCTTTGTAGTGATCAAATTTGCACTTAAAATTGAATCAGGTGGTCTTCTTTACACTAATTGAATAATATGTAGTCAGATAATTATAGCAATGCTTTATTGAATCAAGAGGCTCAAAATAGACACTTTTGTTGCAGGGCTTTCTATTGTATAAAATGTTAAAGCATTTAGCAAGAAATGCGTGGAACAGTGGGGGACATAGATTAGGCATAGTTCATCAAGGTACCCCTTCTGTCTTTGCAAGAGACATTCACAGTGGAAAGGTTAGTGTCTTCTCTCAACATTTTATATGTTTCCTGTTAAGGTAAGTAAAGTTAATTGCAATTATGTTAACATTGGTTGATTACTGCAGCAACAAAGTATGGTGATGAGTTTGGTTTAAGTATGACTTTAATTATTCTTGGTTTAGAGAAGAAAAGAACAATAATTTAGTCACTTAAATTGGAATATATCAAACATTCCTAGTCTTTGAAACAGTTACACAGTGGTATGGTGAATCTAAGAAAATGTTATTCAGTAGGATTCTAATACCACCAAGATTATGAGTTTTTATTGACTAGGCAACACTGGTAAAAGTGAACGAACTTGCATAATTTTCTTTTGTATATCAAATGATTTTCTCGGCTGCGAGAGCCGTTCTAGCTTACAGTTGGAACTGGATAGTTTGCTTACATTCAGATTTTAGTATCAAGTTTTTGCTTTGTAATGTCCCCCTCTGGGAGAACTTTGGATTTTGCCAAAAATCACAAATTTTATTGAAATAAGGTATGCAATGTAGTTGTCAACGTAAACCCTGGTTTAGACCCTGCAACCATGTTAGACAATTTTTGAATATAATTCACAAGACCGATTATTTCTATTCAGGGTTGGGGATCCTAATTGACAATTATAAGCACTCATGTTCCAATAATTATCTTTTTTTGTTTAGATAAATCATACACCAATCATCCATGATTTCGTTGCCATAATTAATCATACTTAGGGTTTGAAGAAGAAATCCAGAAAGGGTGCCTGATTAATGTTTAACTCAATAAAGCTGAAGAGTGTGCAAATCCTAACCAAGACAACTCCCCCCTTGGCCCACAAGCGATAGGAACATCCTTGTGATGATTTCATCCCTTGTAGTGGGCTACTTAATTCAAGGGAGCTGGGGTCATAAAAGAATGTTCAGCGCAATAAAGTCCAAGACCTTGCAGCACTTGACCAAGAAAACTCACACCTTGGTCAACAAACAACAGGATTATCCCATTATGATTCTATCCATTGGGGTGGTCTCCTTATTATTCAGGAACACATGTCTACCACCTCTCATGAACATATGTCCTTCCATTCCCTAATGATTGTTTATTTCACTTCCTACAACCGTCATGTCACAAAGGGTAATTGAGGCCATCCACAACTAATCCCATAGGCGTGGAGCATCCAACCAAGACAACTCGGCTTTTTGGCCTACAAGGGCAGGAACATCCAACCAAGACAATTCCATTCATGGGGGTGGTGTAGTTAGAAGGGAAACCTGTCTCCCTAATGCTTCTCCTTTTTAAAACCTATGATTGTTTTGTTGGACAATATCCTTATCATGCACACACTAAGAATATATCTCATGCATACCACAATTGAACAAGAATATCATTACCTGCAAAAAATAGAAAATTTGATCTGATTTTTTATGAACTGATCTGCTCAGTACGAGCATCAATGCTAATTAAATTGCTTTCCTTGATTGAT
Source organism: Cupressus sempervirens (assembly GCA_028749045.1). Lineage (NCBI taxonomy): Eukaryota > Viridiplantae > Streptophyta > Pinopsida > Cupressales > Cupressaceae > Cupressus > Cupressus sempervirens. The sequence goes on along the minus strand of CM053784.1, from coordinate 370,519,494 downwards.
CATTCAATTGTTGTTGAATGAGATATATTTGGATGAATGAATGATTGATTGAATGAAATGCTTTGATTTGATGATTCAAGGGGTTGATGAGTTATGACTATGTAATTGTTAAATTAGATGACTGAAAAGTGACAATATAATGAATTCTAGTTTGATAGATTAGCGGATGATGATTGAGTGATTGTTGATTTGATAGAGTGTTGCTTGATTTCTGAATTGTATGTTTTCTTGATTCCAAGATGAAGTGATGATTGATGTGGATTTGATGTTTGTTTGCTTGATATTGCTGATTGATTGTTTGCTTGATTTCTTGAGAGATTAAATATTGGTAGATGAAGGAATTGTTTGGATGGATTCGTCAGTGATGATTGATAAGTTTCCTCTAATGCTTGGAAGGAAATTTCCTTTATACTTTATTAGTGACGGGTTCACCATTTGAGTCACCACATTTTACTATTGTCTTTTAGATAATACCTCATTCACCCACTTGATCTTCCTTGGATGTCTTCCTCACATGAAACCTTCTCTTCTTTACATCCTCCAATGTCAAGGAGAGTCACACCTCTTCATCATGGTGACAACCTTTCACAATTATTACCCTTTGGAAGAGTCACAACCCTTCATCATTTCTGCTTTTTGGAAGAGTCACAATATTCCATCATATCTGCCCTTTGAAAGAGTCACAAAATTCATCAAATCTGCACTTTGAAAGAGACACAATCTTCCATTATTATCACCCTTTGGAAGAGTCACAACATTTCATAACTTTAGCCTTTAGGAGGAGTCACTCCTTTAACTCCTTTTTTCTTTTTCCTTACTTTTTTTTTTGATTCACACCTTCCTATTTCTTGCTTCCTCTCTTCCCCCTTTCAAATGAAGTTCTGTTCTCCCTTTTATATCTCATGTTTGAGGAGGTCAGAACTTTTCATTTCATGCCTTTTGACCATTCATTAAACTTAACTAAAAATTAATTATGTTATATTTTAATTTTATTCTTTTATATTTTTAAGTTAAATTTAATTTTTCTTATTATGTTTAAATTTATTATCAAATCATATTTCCCAAGATCGGTTATTCTCAAGCAATGTCAATTTTAATCTTGTTGATTGGATTCATTACCAATATGAAGGTTTAACCATTGAAGATTTATAATCTTTAGATCTTCCTTGTTATTAGCTTCTTCTTTGTTACTCTCATATTGACCTTTCTTTCTTCATTGTCTTTGCCTTAATGGACAGTTCCTTTTTGATGCATGACTTTTCATTATATACAGAGGCTAAAAAGTTGCTAATATTTCCTCTTTTGATATTTGAATTTGTTTACCTTGACTTTGCATGCTTTTCTGATAACTCTAACTTTAGCATGCACAAGAGGATCCAGAGACATGGACCAATTTAACTACAACTTGCAACAACTTCATTACTACAACTACAACTGCCACAAGGCGCACCATGGTATGCCATGAAGGCATTTAGTCTAGATTTCTTCCTTAAATATCTTGATTATATTCAACTCTATACCAACAACTTCCTTGAAGAGTTGTTAAAATATTCGACACACAATCAATGTAATCTTATCCCCTTGCTTTTTTCCTTGTTATGAATATATTGTGAATAGCTAGCATTGTCATCTTATTTCCTTTCACATATTATTGATAATTAGTAGACAACCTACTTATAATAGTGTTCAGCATTTGTATTCTCACACATTCTCCTTATACATTTCCATGGCATTTGTGGTCATGTTGGAGAATTAGAACATTTTTCATTTCTCCTTCTCCCCCACCTTTCAGTTGCTCTCCATCTCGCAATTATATTCTCATATTTTGCTTTCCTTTTTTCTGCTGGTCCTAATTTTTTCTCCTCTTGGTATTTCATAAACAGATATTTGGTTGTGAGCTTTTGTCCCTGAATATGTATTATTGTTATTTTTTATTTGTTTTCTGAAACTTGAACTGTCGGGTATGTTAGAATCTGTAAATACAGCCTCAACCAGTAACCGCAACCTGGTTATATCCACTCTGAAGGATGTAGCAAGAAGGCTCAGAAAGCCCTTCAGAGTGTTGGAGATAGTCATTTTGAACAGTCTGCACTTGGAAATTGCTCAGTTTCTTAGTCAACAGAAACTTTTAACTGTTGGATATAAAATGTTTGCATATGTTACAATTGGCTTTACTATTGCACCTCATCTTGTGCAAGCACTAGTTTATTTCAATTAGAAGAATCATTGTAAAGAATTTCTCTTCTCACAAGTCTGCAAAAAGATTTATGTGACTGTTTTGCTTCAGGAAACTAATTTTAATCTTTGTAGTGATAAAATATGCACTTCAAATTGAATCAGGTGGTCTTCCTTACACCGATTGAATATTATGTAGTCAGATAACTGTAGCAAGGCTTTATTGAGACAAAAGGCTCAAAAGAAACACTTTCGTTGCAGGGCTTTCTATCGTATAAAATGTTAAAGCATTTAGCAAGAAATGTGTGGAACAGTGGGGGACATAGATTAGGCATGGTTCATCAAGGTGCCCCTTCTGTCTTTGCAAGGGACATTCACAGTGGAAAGGTTAGTGTCTTCTCTCAACATTTTATATCTTTCCTCTTTAGTAAAACTAATTGCAACTGTCTTTATCTTTGGTTGATTATTGCAGCAACAAAGTATGGTGATAAGTGTGGTTGAAGTATGCCTAAAATTATTAATGGTTTAGAGAAGAAAAGAACAATGATTTAGGCACTTAAATTGGAACATATCAAACATCCTAGTCTTTGAAACGGTTACACAGTGGTATGGTGAATCTAAGAAAATGTTCTTCGGTAGGAGTTTAATACCACCAAGATTCTCACCAATGAGTTTTCATTGACTAGGAAACAATGGTAAAAGTGAACTAACTTGCATTATTTTCTTTTTTATATTGACTCATTCTCTCAGTTAGTAGAGCAGTTCTAGCTTGTAATTGGAACTGGATAGTTTACTTACATTCAGATTTTAGTATCAGATTTTCGCTTTGTAATATCCCCCTGTGGGAGAACCCTGGATCTTGCCTAAAATCACAAATTTTATTGAAATAAGGAATGTAATACAGTTGTCAACATAAACCCTGGTTTAGACCCTGCAACTGTGTTAGCTAATATTTGAAATATAATTCGCAAGACCAATTATTTCTATTCAGGTTTGGGGATCCTAGTCGACAATTATAAGCACCCATGTTCCAATAATTATCTTATTTTATTTAGATAAATCATTCAACAATCATTTATGATTTCGTTCCCATAATTAATCATAATTTAGGTTTGGAGAGAAAATCTGGAAAGGGTGCCTGATTAATGTTTAGCTCAATTAAGCTGAAGAGTGTGCAATAACTGACCAAGACAACTCGCTCCTTTGCCCACAAGCAACAAGAACATCCCCCCAATGATTTCATCCGTTGGGGTGGGCTACTTAATTCTAGGGAACAAGGGTCATAGAAGAAGACTGTCCAGCACAATAAAGTCCAAGACCTTGCAGCAGTTGACCAAGCCAATTCACCCCTTGGGCGACAAGCGGTAAGCACATCCCATTATGATTCTATCCATCAGGGGTGGTCTAATTTTTAAGGGGAATCCATTCCTGCCACCTCTCTCTAACATATTTCCTTCCATTCCCTAATGATTGTTTATTTCACTTCCTACAACTAGCAATCATGGGGACTGGGGAGGATAACACAAAGGGTGATTGAGCTCATCCACAACTACCCCCACGGGCATGGAGCATCCAACCAAGACAACTCGACTCCTTGGCCTACAAGGGCAGGAACATTCAACGAAGACAATTTCATCCATGAGGGTGGTGTACTTACGAGGGAAACCTGAATCAGTTCTCCCTAATACTTCTCTTTTTTAAACCCACCTATGATTGTTTTCTTCGGACAATTAATAAATGAATAATCTAGATCAATAATCATTTCACATCAGTAACTGTATTAAATACATAAGAAATTACTTTGTTAGACAATATTTTCATCACGCACACACTAGGCATATATCTAATGCATACCACAATTGAACAGGAATGCCATTACCTGCAAAAAATTGAAAAATTGATCTGATCGATCTATGCACCTGAATGCTCATTTTTTTATGAACTGATGTGCTCAGTATGAGCACCAATGCTAATTAAATTGCTTTCCTTGATTTATAATTCAATTGTTGTTGAATGATATATATTTATATGAATGATTGATTTATTTAATGTATTCCTTTGATTTGATGATTGAAGGGGTTGTTGAGTTATGATTGAGTCATTGGTAAATTAGATGGTCAGAAAGTGACAATATTATGAATTCTAGTTGGATAGATTGGTGGATGATGATTGAATGAATGTTGATTTGATAGAGTGATGCTTGATTTTTGAATTGTATGTTTTCTTGATTCCAAGATGAAGTGATGATTGATGTGGATTTGATGTTTGTTTGCTTGATTTCTTGAGGGATTAAAGATTGGTGGATGAAGGATTTGTTTGAATGGATTTGTTAGTGATGATTGATAAGCTCTCTTGTAATGCTTGGAAGGAAATATCCTTTATTAGTGAAAGGTTTACCATTTGAGTCACTACATTTTACTATTGCCTTGTAGATAATGCCTCATTCACCTAATTGATCTTCCTTTGATGTCCTCCTCACGTGAGACCTTCTTTCGTTTATATCTTCCAATGTCAAGGAGAGTCACACCTCATCATGGTGACAACCTTTCACAATTACCACCCTTTGGAAGAGTCACAACCCTTCATCATTTTTGCTTTTTGTAAGAGTCACAATCCTTCACCATATCTGCCCTTTTAAAGAGTCATAAACCTTCATCGTTTCTGCCCTTTGAAAGAGTCACAACCTTCCATAATTATCACCTTTTGGAAGAGTCACAACCATTCATAATTTTAGCGTTTTGAAGAAGTCACTCCTTTCATTCCTTTTTTTATCATTCCTTAATTCTTTTTTGATTCACACCTTCCTATTTTTCTTCCTTCCTCTCTTCTCCCTGTCAATTGAAGTTCTCTCTCCCTTTTATATCTTATGTTTGAGGGGGTCAAAAATTTTCATTTCATACCTTTTGACCATTCATTAAACTTAACTAAAATTTAATTATGTTATATTTTAATTTAATATTTTTAATATTTTTTATTTAATTTACTATAAAATCATATTTCACAAGATTGCTTATTCGTAGGCAATGTCAATTTTAATCTTGTTAATTGAATTCATTGCCAATATAAAGGTGAACCATTGAAGATTTATAATCTTTACATCCTCCTTGTTATTAACTTCTTCTTGGTTACTCTGATGTAATTGATGTTTCTTTCATTGTCTTTGCCTTAATGGACAGTCTTTTTTCTATTCATGACTTTTCATTGTATACAGATGCTGAAAAGTGGCAAATATTTCCTCATTTCTGAAATTTGAATTTGTTTACCTTAACTTTTTATGTTTTTCTGATAACTCTAGCTTTAGCATGCACAAGAGGATCCTAACATGAAACAATTTAATGAAAACCGACAACAACTTCATTACTACAACTACAACTGCCACGAGGCTCACCATGGTATGCCATGATGGAAATTAGTTTAAATTTCGTCCTTGAATATCTTGATTATAATCAACTCTATACTAACAACTTCCTTGAAGAGTTGTTAAAATATTTGACACAATCAGTTTTGTCTTATCCCCTAAATTTTTCCTTGTCATGAAGATATTGTGAATAGATAGAATGCTCATCTTATTTCCTTTCACATATAATGACAATTAGTAGACAACCTACTATCACTAGTATATGTATTTTCACACATTCTCTCAAAGGATGATGGTAAGGAATGTTAAAGTTTGCAGCTAGGATAGCGATCTTTATCTCTCAAAATTTGGACATTATTACCATTATTGTCACCTTCAGCTGAAAAGGACACTTATGTTTAATATGTAATATTAAATGTAAATGACATGTGTCATTCACATGCATTGAAGCATGAATATTCAAAGAGTTATAATTAAGTATAGGAGTTATGAAAATCTCAAGAGACCTTTCGGTTTTAATGTGAAGAGTCTTGAACTTTTTTTTATCAATAAAGATATATTTTCTGTTGTGTGGCTGGGTTTTTTGTAGGATATTTCTGGTGCTCTTTGTTTTGGTTTTGTCTCTTTTATTGTTGGTTATCTACATTGATTTCTGGGCTCAAGTTTCAACATGGTATCAGAGTCTAGTTGATATCAACAATAAGAAAAAATGTTGAGTCCTTTGCCTGCTTTTGCGTCATATTTTGTCTATCAAATGATGTTTGTTTTGGAATCTATTTGTTATCGTTGATTTTTCTTAGTTTGCTTCAAGAAACCTGCGACACATTTTTAACAGGATCAAGCAAATTGCAAGTTTTTGTTTGCATGTCTTATTTTGTAAGCTTTATCAAGCTCATGATGAAGTTTACATTCTTATTAGTGCATCCTTCTTGTAATCTTGTAGAGTGATGTCCCGGTTTTATCTTATCTTGATTGAGTGATTAAATGGTCGGAAGTTTGATATTTATTATGCATGTGATAATATGTATTTTTGGAGCATCTTTGCATTCTTATAACAATGCTTATAACCATCGGTAGATATCGTGGCTTGTACTGTCAGCTTGGATCGACATCGTCTTTGTAAGTAAAATGGAGGAGCAAGATTCTTTTGTTGTCTTTGAGAAAGGTAGTTTTGACATTGTTCGTAACCGACGTCTCCTCTATTTATGATTGTGCTTCCATCATTTTTTTTCTTTGACACGGCTCTATCGTTTCATTGGTTTTGAGACTTTATATGTCATGTGGATATATGTAACACTCGTGTTTGCTTTTAATATTTCTTTTAATGTCTTGGCAACGTTCATGTGTTTAGTGATATCACGTGTAACAACAAATCATTCATTTTCCTTATTCATTGATGAAGAAATGTTCCTCTCTTTATTATTTGTGATTTCATTGAAGGAGGTTTTAGGCGTGGCGATTCCAAACATACAAAAACAATATGTTTAGTTTAGGGTAGAATTCAGGGGTAGTAGCGATGAAGATGATTATCACTCTCCCTTATTTTAAATGTCCTATATTTCACAAGTGATAGGAACATCCCTCCCACAACAGATTCTCGACCTTAGGCACGAGAAAAACCTTTTGCTGTTATACTAGTAAGATTGTACCCTGTTCTACGTCCGAAAAAAGAAGAAGATATCATGTGGATTAGGAAAATGTTAATAAGTTTTTTTTTTTTTGGTGTCAGGCAGTGATTTGATTTGTTGTATCATGGTCATGTGTACACTTTTAACCTTTTTCATACATTTCTGTCAGTGTTATGGAGCTTTTATAATGTGGGTCTCGGTATTTCTTCTTCTTAAATGGTATTCTGTTGGCTAATTCTACGTCCGAAAAAAGAAGATATCATGTGGATTAGGAAAATGTTAATAAGTTTTTTTTTTTGGGTGTTAGGCAGTCATCTGATTTGTTGTATCATGGTCATTTGTACACTTTTAACCTTTTTCATACATTTCTGTTAGTGTTATGGAGCTTTTATAATGTGGGTCTCAGTATTTCTTCTTCTTAAATGGTATTCTGTTGGCTAACTCAAATTGTTCTGCTTTCATTTTGGAGGATACTATTGCTTCTTAACTAAGAAGATAACTTTCATGATACTTCTCTCGTCACTCCATGTCATTGATGTGTTTTGGTCCATGTCCCTGCTCGCATCATTCAGAAAAGGTGAGAGATTAAGATCAACTTTCTGGGTCATAGACCTGTCCATGTAGTTGCTTGGGTGCTCTTGAATCACCATGTGGAAAGTGGAGATTTTTTAAATTTTATAACATATCATTTTCAAGTTTTGGATTCCTTGTTTTTTGATTGAATGGTCAATTTGGGTGGCGAGTTTTTGTGGAGAAGAATCTAAGTAACTTGGTGTTGTACTTCATGTTCTTTCAAAGGAATATATGTTTTTTTTGGCATTCGATTATAAGATAAGTTTAGTTTAAGTATGATGCATAGTGGGAACACTACAACCAATATTCAAATTACAAAACTGCAAGGGAATAGACCTTGTTGGTTTAGTTGAGAAAGAGCAGGTTTATATTTAGGGTGTAGGTTCATGCCCAACATGCAAAGTTGAAATATTGGGCAATGGCTTAGTATCTTGTCATTTTATGAAGATCAAAATCATGAAACTATAACCTTGAGATAAGCTTTCTTTATTTGGTTGTTGTCATATCGTGAAAACTAATGCATATTTTGGAATAAATGTATATTGGTGTCTATGATTTTTTTTAATCTATTGGTTGCATGATGCAATGAGACTGTGCACTTGAGATTATGCAGTCTGAACAAGAATGTTCCTTTAGAAGTAGATGTTGAGCTTCAAAGGGAGGCTTTATCATAATTAAGAGGGAGTGCTTATGGAATCCCCTTCATTCTCATCTATGGTTGTGATGCTTGTGGTATTTATAAAAATTTGAGACTTAAATGGAATCAAGTCTTAGTCTAATATTCCCTATTTTATTCTTGTGTGAATAAATGAGATTGTAAGATCAGCTATGATAACTTTTTCACTATGCGATAGTGAACATCATGTTGAGAGAGTCCATGATGTCATGACGTTGAGAAAATCCGTGATGGGAGTTGGATGTCATGTTGAGAGATTTCATGTCAGTTCACATTGAGAGAGTCCGTGATTAAAGGCTTAGCTGCGAGTCTTACAAATCTTTTCATGTTGAGTGATTCCATGAATATGAGTAATTGTTATAGGCTTTAATGTTGAGCGATTCCATGAATATGAGTAATTGTTATAGGTTTTCATGTTGAGTAACTCCATGAATTATGTTTTGAATTTGTATGATCAGAATTTATCATTGACATTTTTTGGTTGCAGCTTTGTGTGACTATTCAGCTAAAGATCTCTTTCTTGCTAAGAGGAAGTGTTAAAGTTTGTAGCTGCGATAGAGATCTTTATCTCTCAAAATTTGGAAGTTATTACCGTTATTGTCACCTTCAGCTGAAAAGGACACTTATGTTTAATATGTAATATTAAATGTAAATGACATGTGTCATTTACATGCATTAAGGCATGAATAGTCAAAGAGTTATATTATAGGAGTTATGGGAATCTCAAGAGACCTTTTGGTTTTAATGTGAAGAGTCTCTCCTATTGTTATATATTTGCATCAAGCAAAGGATGTTGTACACTTGAACCTTTTTTTAAATCAATAAAGATATATTTTCTGTTGTGTAGCTAGGTTTTTCCCTTTATTCGTGAAGGGTTTTCCTAGGATATATTTGGTGTTCTTTGTTTTAGTTTTGTCTCTTTTATTGCTAGTTATTTTCATGGCTTTCTAGGCTCAAGTTTCAACATGGTATTAGAGCCCAGTTGATATCAGCAATAAGAAAAAATGTTTGAGTCCTTTTACCTGCTTTTGCGTCATATTTTGTCTATCAAATGATGTTTGTTTTGGCATCTATTTGTTATCATTGATTATTCTTAGTTTTCTTCAAGAAACCTGCGACACATTTTTAATAGGATCAAGCAAACTACAAGTTTTTATTTACATGTCTTATTTTGTAAGCTTTATCAAACTCATGATGAAGTTCACATTCTTATCAGTGCATCGTTCGTGTAATCTTGTGGGGTGATGTCCCGATTTTATCTTATCTCGATTGAGTGATTCAATGGTCGGAAGTTTGATATTTATTATGGATGTGATAATATGTATTTTTGGAGCATGTCTACATTCTTATAACAATGCTTATAACCGTTGGTAGATATTGTGGCTTGTACTGTCAGCTTTGGATCAACATTATCTCTATAAGTAAAATGGAGGAGTAGGAGTCTTTCGTTGTCTTTGAGAAAGACAGTCTTGATATTGTTCGTAACTGACGTCTCCTCTATTTATGATCGTGCTTCCATCATTTTTTTTCTTTGACACGGCTCTATCTTTTTGTTGGTTTTGTGACTCTATATGTCATGCGAATATATGTGGCACCCGTGTTTGCTTTTAATATTTCTTTTGATGTCTTGGCAATGTTCATGTGTCCAATGATATCATGTGTAACGACACATCATTCATTTTTTTAATTCATCTTCCTTATTCATCGATGAAGAAATGTTCCTCTATTATTCGTGATTTCATTGAAGGAGGTTTTACGCATAGTGATTCCGAACATACAAAAACAATATGTTTAGTTTAGGGTAGAATTTAGGGGTAGTAGCAATGAAGATGATTATCGCTCTCCCTTATTTTAAATGTCCTATATTTTACAAGTGACAGGAACATTGCTTCTACAATAGATTCTCGACCTCAGGCACGAGACAAATCTTTTGCTGGTCTATTGATAAGATTGTACTCCGTTCTCCGTCCGAAAAAGAAGAGGAAGATATCATGTGGATTAGGAAAATGTTTATAAGTTCTTTTTTTTTTTTTTGGGTGTCAGGCAGTCATCTGATTTGTTCTATTATGGTCATGTGTACACTTTTAACCTTTTTCATACATTTTTGTCAGTGTTATGGAGCTTTTATAATGCGGGTCTCGGTATTTATTCTTCTTAAATGATGTTCTTTTGGCTAACTCAAATTGTTCTGCTTTCATTTTGGAGGATGCTATTGCTTCTTATAGTGAGAAGATAACTTTCATGGTACTTCTCTCGTCACTCCATGTCATTGGTGTGTTTTGGTCCATGTCCCTGTTCACATTATTTAGAAAAGGTGAGAGATTAAGATCAGCTTTCTAGGTCATTGAACCACCATGTGGAAAGTGGAGTTTTTTAAATTTTATCACATGTCATTTTCAAGTTTTGGATTCCTTGGTTTTTTGATTGAATGGTCAATTTGAGTGGCGAGTTTTTGTGGAGAAGAATCTAAGTAACCTGGTGTTTTACTTAATGTTTTTTCAAAGGAATATATATATATATATATATATATATATATATTGGCATTCGATTATAAGATAATTTTAGTTTAAGTATGATGCACAGTGGGAACACTACAACCAATATTCAAATTACGAAACTGCAAGGGAAAATAGACCTTGTTGGTTTAGTTGAGAAAGAGCATGTTGATATTTAGGGTGCAGGTTCATGCCCAACATGCAAAGTTAAAATATTGGGCAATGGCATAGTATCTTGTCATTTTATGAAGATCAAAATCTTGAAAAGATAACCTTGAGATAAGCTTTCTTTAATTGGTTGTTGTCATATCATGGAAACTAATGCATATTTTGGAATTAATGTATATTGGTGTCTATGATTTTTTTTAATCTATTGGTTGTAGGACGCAATGTGATTCTGCACTTGAGATTATGCAGTTTGAACAAGAATGTTCCTTTAGGAAATGTTGAGCTTTAGAGGGAGGCTTCATCATAATTAAGAGGGAGTGCTTATGGAATCCCCTTCATTCTCATATATGCTTGTGATGCTTGTGGTATTTATAAAAATTTGAGACTTAAATGGAATCAAGTCTTAGTTTGTTATTCCCTATTTTATTCTTATGTGAATAAATGAGATTGTAAGATCAGCTACGATAACTCTTTCACTATGTGATAGTGAACATCATGTTGAGAGAGTCCATGATGTCATGACGTTGAGAAAATTCATGATGGGAGTTGGATGTCATGTTGAGAGATTCTATGATAGTTTATGTTGAGAGAGTCTGTGATTAAAGGCTTAGCTGGGAGTCTTACAAATCTTTTCATGTTGAGTGATTCCATGAATATGAGTAATTGTTATAGGTTTTCATGTTGAGTATTCCATGAATATGAGTAATTGTTATAGGTTTTCATGTTGAGTAACTCCATGAATTATGTTTTGAATTTGTATGGTCAAAATTTATCATTGACATTTTTTGGTTGCAACTTTGTGTGACTTTTCAGCTGAAGATCTCTCTCTTGCTAAGAGGGAGTGTTTAAGTTTGTAGCTGCAATAGAGATCTTTATCTTTCAAAATTTGGACGTTATTACCATTATTGTCACCTTTAGCGAAAAAGGACACTTATGTTAAATATGTAATATTAAATGTAAATGACATGTGTCATTCACGTGCATTGAGGCATGGATATTCAAAGAGCTATAATTAAGTATAGGAGTTATGAGAATCTCAAGAGACCTTTCATTTATAATGTGAGGAGTCTCTCCTATTGTTATATATTGCATCAAGCAAAGGATGTTGTACACTTGAACATTTTTTTTTATCAATAAAGATATATTTTCTGTTGTGTGGCTGGGTTTTTCCCTTTATTCTTGAAGGGTTTTCCCAAGATATTTTTGGTGTTCTTTGTTTCAGTTTTGTCTCTTTTATAGCTGGTTATTTTCATGGATTTCTGGGCTCAAGTTTCAATAGTGAAGTTGTGCATTTGGAGACTTAGTTTGCTTTGTGCCATCCATTGCGTAATTCAGCTTTGACACCTTAAATGTAAAAATGAGAATATGTACTTACATGTAATCACATTACAAGTCAAAACCTATTATGACTATAATGTGGAATAAATCAAATTTAGTTGCATTTTGTCCTCTCTTATTCTCATAGCCTCTCCTCTATAAATATGAGAGTGCTCATTGTAAATGATCATCTGTTTGGCAATGCAACGAAACTTGAACAGTTTGCGAAACATTTAAAACTTTTATTTTAGATGTAAATCACATTACAATCAGTAAAAGAGGCAAGTTGCTCGCAATCTTTGTGTTGGAACAAGTTGTAATGTGACGATGTTATCTGGAATTGATTGTGAGAATTGTGGTGTTATTTAAATAATTAAAAGAGATATTAACCCAAATTTGTAGTCTCTAAGCTGCTTATTGTGTTTGAAGCTAGTGTTATATGTCCAAACTAAGAGTTAACTTGTAACCTTTTGTGTTGGTTTTATCATCTAGGCTTGCATCTTTAATGTGCTTTTATCCATAATTTATTGGGAGTATTGTGGTGTTAATTAAAAGAGATGTAAACTCGATTTTGTAGCCTTTGAGCTGTTTCTTGTGTTTGAAGCTAGTGTTATATGTGCAAACTAAGAGATAATTTGTAGCCTTTCTGATGCTTTTATCTGAAATACTTGCATCTTTAAGGTGTAGTGAATTTGTCTTTGAGCTACATGTATATTCCATCTTTGTTCCTAATTCCAGATAAGATGTCATAAAAAGTCTTTGAGCTTTTGTGAACTTCTTGGTTAGTAACTCTTCTATATTGCACTTGAAAGATTGTCATAAGGAAGGATCATCTATTTTGAAAAAAGAGAATAGATGAAGAAAAGAACACTTATTTTGAAATAAGACGATACAATGAAGGTGACACTTTATTAATTAGCTTAGTGTACATAATTCTAGATCCTAGTTAAGTGTTAGTTGTTTTTTGTAGCAAAAAATAGGGGGAGCCTTCCCTTACAAATAGGAGAGACCATGGCTCACATACTGTGGTTGAAACTACTATTTTTGCAATTGGTTGAAAACTGTCGGTTGCAAAATATTCAGCTAACAAGACAGTTCAAAGAATTTAGCTTTCTACTCCTCTTTTGAGGCTTATTTGTTTGTGTGGTCGGTTGTGCTTCTCTTGGGGTTTATGAGATTGGTATCATCCACCGACGTGGTGTTTTTAGGAGCAACATCCCTATGACCTAGTTTGTTTTGGGTTGGGGAAAAGTGTGTGCTTTGGAGATTCCCCTAGCGGGCACTACGTTTTTCTCTTGGCTGTAGTCGTTATGGTAGATAGCTATTCCTTGCAATATTTTAGGACTCCTGTGATTTTTCTTGTTGCTATGGTTTTTAAGAGTCTTTCCTTTGTGCTTAAGTTGGGTGTGGTTGAAGATGATCTATTAATAATGTTGCTAGTGCATTTTTTGGAGTGGTGGTTTTTTGTTGCTCACAAGGAGTGGAGAGCGATGTGTGTTGGGTGAAGGGTTGCTTTTCATTGGTTTCTTGGTCCTGCAATGTTTTGTAGTGGCTTTTTGCTTTTTAGCAGCTTTGTCATGTGGGGTATGGTAGTTTGTTTCTTTTCTTCCATCGTACCATTTCAGGTTTCTGTTTTTTCTAAAGTGTCTAATATTGATTTCTTCGATTTCATCAAGGCCAATTTTAGATTTCTATTTTTGGTTTTCTTTTCCTATTTTAGAATAGAATTGTGTTTTGTGCTTCTTGTAAGGTGTTTTTTTTGGTCATGTTGATTTTTTGCACGGGTCCTATTTTGATACTACCTGTCATATCCCCATTTTAAGATAGAATCTTAATAATAATTAGATAATACAATGTTATTAAATAAATAATCATAATAAAGTTATATTAAAACTGATACTAAAATATAAAAATAGGAAATAACAATTATTTAATGTATATAATCAATGAAATAATATTTAGTATGATATTTTAAATAATTTAAAATAAAAATAAAATTTCAATGATTAAATAAATAAATAAAATTAAATACAAGAGACAATGTTGTAGAAAGTATGTTAACTTTCTAAATAGAATTTAATAACAAATAATAATAAACATAAATAAGTAAATAAATAATATAACATGAAATAATATAAATTAATTAAATCTAATGAAAAGTCAAGACATTTTTAACAAAAAGACATGACCCCTTAAAATTAAGATATAAAAGGGTAGAGAGTTTATTTTAGAGAGAGGAAAAAAGTAGAGGAGAAGATAGGAGTTCAAAAAGAAAAAACGGAAGAGGAAATTAATATGAAGAAAATAAGAAAGGGACTTTCTGAAAAGGTATCATGATATTAAAAGGATGTGAACCTTTGAAAGGGTCATAATTATGAATTGTTGTGACTTTTCAAAAAATTGTGATTATAAAGTATAGACTTTTCCAAATGATTTTAGTTATGAAATGTTGTGACTTTTCGAAAGCATTATAACCATGAACTGTTGTGACTTTTCAAAGGATTTGTATTACGAAAGGTTGAGACTCTTGGAAAAGAAGAAACAAAAAAAGTATATTTTATCATTTCCTTATAATTAGAAAAGGAAGAATTTTAGAAAGTAAATATAGAGTTGAGATTATCTAGAAGGAATAATTCATTGAAGGGTTGACTAAGGATAGAGCCACATGGACCAAGCAAAGAGGAAGGTAAGAAATGTATGTTTGTGGATTATTTTTGTTTAATTATGTTTATGAATTTATTTATATTGATGAATCATGCTTGTGGATAATTTATGTAAAGGTGGAAATTGAAATGGATAACACACATGACTTAATGGTTAATGGTTCAAGATCAAGATAGTTCCTTTTTAGCTTAATAAGTAATCTTAATGTTCATTAAAGGTTACTTGATCAATGAAATCTCTTATGGGGAGAAGATTTGATCATAATTTCTACAGTGGCAATATCAGAGATGGGTGTAACCTCCCATTTGGCTAACACGATGAAGTAGATCATAGAGTCTCAGTGTTAGTATCAGAGATGGGTATAAGTACCCATTCGGCTAACACAATAGAGATGGACATATAGTGTTGGTATCAGAGATGGGTGAAATGACCATTTGGCCAAACACTACCTAAAAGGCTAAAAGGATATGACCTCTATAATGTTGGTATGCAAGAAATTTTATCTCCATCTGACCAACATGCCTGGGGAAATACAATGGTAAGAATATTTTGATGGTGTCAACACATGCATATGTGAGCCTTAAGGGGCGTACTCTAGAAAAGACGGTTGAATAACTAAGAGCTAGGAAACACAATCTAGAGACGTCTTTAAGGTTGGGTTAGGATAGAGGGTAGAATAGTAAAATATATTTTATTATTGTATAAATTATAGCATTGGTTTTGCGGGAATTATTGCCCTCACTAGTGGGGACATTACACTACTCTGGCCTCTTTTCACAAGTTTCCTGTAGAGGTGGAGATCTTTCTTGTGAGACGGATTGAGGGTTCTTTATTAACTGGGTTTCTCTTTTGTCGATCCTAATGAGGTGTTTCTCCTATTGAGGTAGGGAATGTTTGTGGGAGAGGTGGTGGCATGCTACTATAAGAGGGCTGATGCTGATCTTTCTTTGGTTGTTGGCTGCAAGGTGGCTGATGTTGGTCTTACTTTTGTTTTCTTTCCTCTCACTTCTTTGAGGTGTAGACTTTGGATGGAACTGGGAGGTTTGGGTTGCATCTTTGAAAGGTTATGGAGGCCTTCTAAAAACCCATTGTTAAGGTTTTGGGAGCTTGTCAAAACACTTTGTTATGAGTTGTTTGGGGGCTTTAGCCTCATGTTATTGTAGTTTGAGCCTTTCATGCTTAGTCTCTTGTAGGCTGTTGTTGTTTAGTTGATTGTTGCCCATGTTGCCCATGTTGGAAAAATGGGCAACATGGGCAATTTTCGATGCAAACTTCCTGAAATGGGGGCAATTTCTATGAAGATTACAACGGAAGGCGCTAGGATGATTACTAGGCGAGTAGAGGCACATCTTCCTCACCTTCAAATTCTCAGCTGCAGATCCGCAGATCCGCCATGAAGAATTCTCTTGTGAGAATCGACAGCGTGGAAGGAGAATGGATGAAGAAATCCTTCTCTATGCTTATTCGCCCGTCATCTCATCAATTGCGGAGGAGAACGTCATTTTTCCCCAAGCCTAGCAGGTCTGCCATCTGACCAGAGTCGAGGACCTGGCTCTCTCTTAAACCCTTGCTCGTTCCTCCGCTAATTCTGCATACATTTTTTCTCACGTTTTGGTCGGTCCAGATCTAAACAGCAGTAACATACAGTGCCAGAATGGCTCGCCGTGAGTCCTTTTTTGGAATTTGAGTTAATTGATCTTGCAGTCAATTTTTTTAATTGAAATGCTTATCCTTCAAGCTTTACTTTGAATTAATTTTCTGCCGTGAAAAAAGAAAGAAAAAAGCAAATGATAAGGGATTAATAAATGTTTAAGTTTATTATTTTATTATTAAATATAGTCTAAATCTGTGGCATGGTGAAAGTTGATGACAAGTGATTTTTTTTAGTTTTTAAAAATTTCCCATGGCCCTTACGCTTCTCGAGAAGAGCAAATTAATTTTTAATATAATATTAAATTTTATAGAATTAACTACGAAAGTTTACTTTTGTAAAGATAGATAGATTTATTTATTGTTTTTCATTTTAAGTTAGTTTGTAAATAAATCTCTAATATTAATATGTAGTTTAGTTTTTAAAATAGATTTATTTATCTATAAATCTATTGTCTATCAAGTTGATTTTTAAATGAATTTACAATATTTACTAAATATAAAATTTTCATTTTTAATGCATTTAGGTTTTTATTTTTACATTTATATATCTATATTTCAATTCTTACTTATATTTTCTTCTTTTCTATTTTAATAATAAGAACATAATTTTGTTTTACGTTATTATTGAAAGTTCAATTTAATTTATGATACTTTTCACCTTCGTTCTTGCTCCCAGTTCTTCAAAAGGCAGGGACTCCAGCTCACAAGAGCTCTTGTTAGGCCCTGCCTTATAAGGTAGGGAACTAATGTTTTTGTCAATCCCTGTTCGAATTAGATTATATTAAAAACAAATACACTAACCTAAAGTTTATAAAAGTTAGATTTTTAAAATTAATTATGCTATGCAAATTCCTATTTTTAAAATTAATTATGCTCTTTTTTTACATCATACCTAGCATGCTTACTTGCCTTATAAGTACAAAAAAATTCCTCTTCTTAGCAGAGGGTCATTCTGAGCATTATTGATATAAGAAGCATACATTATAACATGGGGCTTCTTTACTAGATTACCCATTTATTTTGAAAACCTCCTATAAACATAAACAAATAAACAAAGAGAAAAAGATATTTTTTTCTTCTTGTGATCAAAATGTTGTTTTTCCATTTTAGACGCTTCTAGAAGTTCTTCTAGTCCCTCTACTGCTTCAATGTATTGCCATTGAAAACAAAATAAAAATATAAATTCTAGGGTTAATCGACAAAATTTTTGAGTTGGACCAAAGATTTTTGCCGCATGTCAAATGAAAATATAAGATGGGTAATAAAATTTATTCATTGCCATGGCCATGCATATGGCTTGGATCATGTTGCTAGAGTAGCTACTGAACCGGTAAGTGGTGGGCCTCCTGCCATTGCAGTTGTTAAGGCTCATCTTGACCCTCTTATGCATGAAATTATTGAGCAATTTTCTTTCCAGGAAGTTGCCTCTCACAGCTAATGTCATATAGTTACTGAAGATTGATGGATTCTAACAAATTTCATACATTTTCTTAACTATTTTGGGGCCAAATTTGAAAACTATTCTTTAGTGTTTAGTGGCTCATTTGAAATCATATTAGCAAATTAAAATGTGATTAGAGTCAAATTTATTTTTGATTTCTCCAGCAACAACTATACAACCTTCATTTCTATGTACGCTCTCACCTTCTTCTTTGCTCGTTTCAGGGCCAACAACACCACTTTCACCATCATTATTTAATGAAGAAGAGGGTAAACAAAAGACTCACGTATAAATTGGATTCATTAAGCCCAAATATCCCATTCTCATATTTCCTTAAAGGATCTATTTGAAATTTATATTGTATAATCCAGACAATTACAGATTATAGACAAATTTGTAGACACTTCACAATTTCATCCTAAAAGAAAAGAGGGAAAAGAAATATGCTTTATCAAATAAAACTCAGCAATTTCCAGAAGTCCCCATATTTTCCCAAAAAAAATCCAGTATTGACCAAACATTAGAAATTGCATTTAACATTTCCAGGCAAACAAATACTAAAACTATTCATTTTTGGGCACTGAAAAAGAGGAATGTTCAAATACTTGGAACGTTTTGCATTAAAAAGTATAAGCTTCCATGGCTTTCTGCACTGTCATCATGGACTTTAGTTGGTGACATTGGGGAGCAATACAAACATTACTGCTGCTGCATTCATTCTTTTGGCATTGTATCAACTGGTTGTGACTGCGTTTGTATGGTCTGAAGCACATGAGGACTTGGTTGTAGATGTTTTACTGCTCCTTTGTTATCTAGCTGCCGTCGGTTCTTTTCCCAGGAAAGTTGAAGACATTGTTGCATGGGGAGTTAACTGTGACTGGAGCAAGCTCGTTGGTGATTGTTCACAGTTCTTGACCTGTCATATTATTTCTATGATTCATACAGTTCTATGGAATGACCATGCGAGCTGCACCTTGTCATGGCACTTAAACTGTATGTAATCATTCCAACTAGTACTTCGGATTGGCATTTCTAATTTCTGTAATGAAATAAAGCTGTGAGAATATGCCTGATATATCCAGTTGTAATTTCTGAGATTAATCATGGAGTATTTGGAATGATTAAAGAACTGTTAGCACATTTCTTTCTTTTAAATACTGTCCTGTTGAAATATTGGTAATATCTCTCATCATTTCATCACTACATCTGTAAAGAGAACTTTGAACAAAAATACTATTTTACATTGCCACAATTGAGAACTGAGTAAAGATCCTTGCAAGCAAACTGTTTGCCAGAATTCCTGAGTGGCTAGAATTGAAAATAGCAGAATAAGTGGTGGTTTATTACATGGTAAGGGGTTACTTGACTCTGTAAGTGTGCTTTTTGTCATTGGCTGTAATGGTCCTAGGATGGCCTACGTACGAGCCCATTTGCCAGCCTTATCTTATAGCTTAGGCCTTTATCTTTCAAGGTGGATTTCAAGTAGTATGTATATCTATTCTCTATTTCTATCTTGTGGAGTTGGGTGGAAGATGTTAGAGGTTACTTGACTTTGTAAGTGCCCTCTTTGTCCCAAGTTGTAATGGTCCTCCAAGGATGCTTCTAAGCCTCTCCACCACCCTTCTCTTACACCAACTCTCCCGCAAGGTGGGCTTCAGACAATATTTATATCTATTGTCTATTATAGAAACATATACTTAAGCATTGATCTCACACAAGATTAATCTATGTAATTATATATAGAATTGACAAATATGATTTTTTAAACAAGATATTTCTATATTGTATTGCAATTCCTCGCTGCTGTCTATTGATGGACTGTTTTCTCATCTGATTTGAGATTATTTATTGTTGCTAATGCGGGAGGTTTGATCTTGGTGTCAATCAAATGAATTTCTGAGTATGTTTGAAGACTTTGACTACGCTGATGCGATGGATTCCTGTGTATCAGATTGCTGATTGATAGAGACTACTCAATATTTTATTGCCTGATTGGTTGATGGTATTGCTAGGTATATATATTTATTTCTTTTTCTGCTGCTTATTAAATATTTATATTTGAATCTGAAAGTTCTTCTCACTGTATTTCTTCTCACCGTTTTTTAATATCCTAACTTTGTCCCCAATTGGTGCATCCTTGAAATGGTGAGCCCTTCATGTGGGTCAGGTCTATTCCTTTGTGTCCCACGGATAATCATTAGATAACCTTTACCTACCAGTCTTGATTTGTTTCTTGTGACTTCACCAACTTCATTTAGCTTGTTTTGGAACACCCACTTTGTTCCAATCAAATTCTTACCATCACATTTTTGCTTGTTGCTTGCTCTAGGCACCAGTTCTCATGTCTGATTCTTCCCTATCTAATCCAGCTTTTCATTCATTACTTTCTTCTATCCATCATCTTTGCTTGCCGCAGAAAAAGCCTCTTCTACTACCTTAGATAGGAAACAGTAAATTGGATGTCCCCTTGTCTTGGCAAGTCTTCTCGTTATCTGATTACCTTTGTCTTTGTCTCCAATAATGTGAATGTGTTTGCACATATTTTGTAGGTGTTTTTGGGTGTCTGTTTAGGTTATTTTTTGTATCCACCTTTGTCTTCCGGAGCATTCCTTTAGTATGTGTAATAGGAACATCTTTTAACTCAAACTTAGGCTTCAGAGTAGATTGATTCCATTCTTTATTTACCTAGACATTTGTACTCTTCTCTATGTTCGGATACCATTCTTCATTTACCTAGACATTTGTACTCTTTACTATCTTCTCCATCCTTATATTATAGCCTTAGTATGGCTTACTGCTAGTGGAAAATCCGAAAATCATTCCTGCATCTGATCTTGCATCAAACTTTCCCAAATTTTCTTCTTCTACTTTGATGTAACACTTGGTTCTGAAGCGTAGTAGAGTAAATCTGATCATACGAAAAGGAAACTTTGTCCCTTTAAGAGTCAGCTTCACAAGGCACATTTAGATACCTCCAACTAGTGAAGATATTTAATTATAGATAAAGGAAGAGAGGATTTTAATTACAGAAATGTGAACGCTTGACGACAGTGAGTTTTTGGTCCAAAATTGAGCATCTCAGCCAAGGATGCTAGCACAACGTGTGAATGTATGTGCAACACACTATATTATTGTACGAGCTGAAATAGAATAGGCTCAAAATTTAGCAAAAACCCAGGTGTTTTCTTCAAATAACCAGTGAAACCCAATAGTCATATAATTGGTAAATGGCATTAAATGGCAAAAATGAACAGAAAGGCAAGGAACAAAGCATTTGCTAACTGCTATGCTGTTGATTGCTTCCAATAAATCTGTATATACACAAGAGGAAAATTATTTGGGGTTGTGTGGAGGCTTGCATTAGTCAAGTCTTTGTTTTGGTGTTTCCACCTCCACAATAACCAAATAGATAGATTGAGAAGATAGATAAATGAATGACTATGTAATAGAATCAAACAATTCTATTAGGTGAGATATGCAAATAGAAACACACCCTTCTTAGTGGACGGTAACCAATATTACGTGAGATAATTGATAGATAAGGATGTGATAAATCCCAAGATGTTGAAAGATGCAAGAAAGATACAAACAAATAGGTTTGAGGATATATCATTGTAATAGATTGTTTTAGTAAGTGAAAGAGCAAGAGAATTTTAAAAGAAAGATAATAAAAGAGATTTTGTGTGCGAAGGCAAAGAGCCTGATTGAAGCAAACAAATGGATTCAAAAGAGAGGATAGGAGAGAAAAAAGAGGCTCTTGAGTTGTTTCCATTGATTGTTGGTAATAAGTGCCAAAATGTGTAGAGCTGGCATTTGACTGTCAAGATGTTGTGGGACAAATGTGCGATGTGCAAATGTTCGCATAGTGCACTAGTGTCAAGGAAAATCATGCTAAAAAAAGATACATGACAAAGGAAATGCAGTTAATGCAAAATTGAAGCTGTAAGATCACTGTTGAAAAGAGCCTTGAGCATCTTGAAAGGGAAAAGGCTGATGCATAGATTGAAATGGACTGACATAAATACTAGGGGAATAAACATTAAAATGGCTGCAAAATTGTAGTCTATATTGCAAATGAGGCATGCAATTTTTGGACCTGTACAAAAATCTTTAAATAATTGAGAGGAGATTTTCCAAACCACACTTGATGAGGCATCTTTATATGTTCGCATTCTCTTGTAGTTTGGTCAGAAGATAAATATCAGTAACAGAGTGAGGAAAAGGGGAAAGGAGATAGGTAGTCCATCTTTTCCTAGTGCAAAATTGAAGGAAATGACCTGATAGTCTCAAGGACTTAAGTGCTACGTGCGTGCAATGATTCTTTGTAATAATGTATTGGTATAAGTTGAATTTTAGGGGATATGATAGGATATGCAAGAGAAAAGGATAAATAAGCAAAAATGTGAAGTTTCAACACAGACTGACAAAAATTAGACAACCTGAAAGTACTTGAAAAAAATTCCAGAACACTGTACCGTTCTACGGTTTCAATTTGGAGCTGAATTGCAGGGTATAGATCACCTTGGGCATTTTGTCCTTTGGTACAAATTACCTGAGCCATTTTGTACCCTATACTCTCACAAATAGTCTGTTGGGTCTTGTATTTTTCCAGATCTGCAACAGTAGATTCATCACCTGTTCTTCCAGTTTGAAATTTGATTTGGTTTAGGATCAATCAACATTGAGTCCTTTTCTTCTTTAGGAGTAAGAGCAAAGAAAACCACACTAGGTTGAGAGATAGCAACTATAGGACACTTGTAGGATGTAGGTGGAATTGAAACATAAATAAAAAGGAAAAGAAAGTGCATGATGAAGTCCAAGTCCAAGGCAACGGGATGGAATTATCAGATTCCTTAGTTCACAAATCTTTTTGACTTTGAATTTTTGATAGGATAAGAAGAGATTATCTTTGCTAGGTTGAATTATTTGAAGCATGCTTTGCTAAATGAAGTCAAGGTGAAAGTTCCCATGACTAGCTAAAGGTTGATAATGATTATTACTATCATGATTCTCCATCACGGGGAAATTTCAAACACATACGGTTAGGAGAGGCACAACTTTCATGGAAATGAGCCAAGGAAGACCAAGTCTAGAAACTGATCAGAAATTGGGATGACAACAAAGGTGGCATCTACGGTTTTCCTACCAACTTCTATAGGAAAGGTAATTGAACCATGGATAGGACAAGTTTAAACCATTAAAATTATTGATCATCACATCTGATTTGTCATAGGAATCTTTTTGGAGATGTCTTGTGTAAAGATGTTCTTCAGTCAAAACATTCACCATGCAAGTAGGATCTACAAGGACTCCATGAGAGGGAAGACCATTAATCTTCTCAATAATGTAAAGAGAACCATCAAGTGCCCTAATAGTCTCCTTAGGATTAAATGTAACACAAAACTAAGGTAATGGTAAATTATAGTCTCCTTAGGATCAAGTGACCAATAAATTATAGTAACATAATCTATTGATGTCACCTCATCGATATACTTATGTGAACGTATATAAGAATATATAATAATAAATGAAATTATAATCTCTTCGACTCCTCTTTATAATTTTTCTTTATTTCTTTTCCTTCTTCATTTTCTTTCTTTTTCAAAATCGAATCAATGATTGGAATTCGAATGGACTTTTTTGAAACCGATATAAGCTGAGAAGCCACAACTAGTTCTTTAGAGAAGCCATACCAAGACCTTAGCTCTCACCCTTTTTCCTACTACGTTATCATACATTCCAAGCTGAGTCAGCCGTGATAGGAGTCGGATGTTTCATGCCCAATTCACCATTCTTTCTGCTACATTTACCACATAATCGGCCTGCTTACACAGAGTCTATACTAATTATTTCTTACTTCT
Organism: Cupressus sempervirens; assembly: GCA_028749045.1. Lineage (NCBI taxonomy): Eukaryota > Viridiplantae > Streptophyta > Pinopsida > Cupressales > Cupressaceae > Cupressus > Cupressus sempervirens. The sequence goes on along the minus strand of CM053784.1, from coordinate 370,495,485 downwards.
GTCAGACCCTGCAAATATCAGAACCATGCAATAATCGAGATCGGGTGATATATTAAGCCGAGCAAGAGTATTGGCTAGAGGACGACAGGAAGCCAAGTTCAAGTCAAATTCTCAATTGCATACATTATCAAGTTACTAATCTCTTTCCATCAAAATTTATACTTCCATCTTTTCTGATTCGTAAGTCTGATTACAGCCGGCTAGGCATAAGAAAAACAAACATTAGAACTAAGATCATTATATGTTACTTGTTGATGGCTTTCGTGATTTCCATAGAGTTTCTTTTGATCTTTTATAATATTATTGAATCCTACAACCATCATTAAGAAGTGGAAATGATTGCTATAGGAGTCTTGTAATGATTGTATAAACCATCACCATTAATTCGAATATCAATGGCATTAAACATGCAGTCTTAATCCATGACTTAAAGAACAAAATGCTCTTAATTCTCTAACACCTAGGATTCATCGGCAATGAAGCCATGAAATGGTGAAGAGGTGTAAATAAAACAAAATGTTCCTAATCTTTTAGGCACCTAGGATTCATCATCAAAGAAGCCATGAAATGGTGAAGAGGTGGAGTTTACCTGCAAGAAACAAGTATGAAATCAGATATGAATATCTAAATAATGAAATACTTAATAGCTCATACTTATCCCTGTAGTGGAATCTATTGTCAAGTCGAGTGGTGGTGATCGGGTCCATGCACCCATCGGAAATCCTTGGCCAAGGTAGTTTATAGGCATATGTGCCATTCTATGATCACTTGATGTTCATAACGTTAGTTATATAAGTATAACTGATTGGGCACTCAAACCACCCAATAGCTCGGACGATTGGACGAAAGAACATCCCAAGCTCGATCCCGAGGTAGGGAGGGCCGTTCTAATATGTTAGGATGTGAATAAGTATGGTCCGAGGTTGGGAGGTTAAGCCTATGTCAATGCTTCTCCTCTCACTAATGCCAAAGCTTGCACAACTAAATAAAAGATCCTTCGATAATACTGTATGTTTTTCAATCTTTTTGATACTTGTTAATCATTTAGCATGGATGTTAAATAGTCATGTTATTTCAGTTAGAGTAGTTAATTGTCACCTAGATTTGAATAAGAATATATATATTTTCAGTTAAGCATAATTACAGTTAAGAAAGATAGTCATTGCTCTATTTTCAGTTTAACATGATTATAGTTAGGAATGGTTAAATTGTTTACAATGAATATGTTTTTCGTTATATCAGTTGAACATGAAAATACAATTAGATTAGTTAATAGTTGTTTTACCGAATATTATTACAGTTACTTTTTGTTATTGTTAAAAGACGTCATTGTCATGTAAAATGGAATCAATTTCTTTTATAAATGTTAGAAGTTATTAGAGCTTAAGATGTCTTTGATTTAGTTATTAAAATTCGTTTGTTACATATGGTATTAGAGCGCGGGTTCAACACTGAACGTAGAGCACACTACCTTCTATGTAAACGTAAAAGTTCTAGAAGTATTGCACAGGATGCAAGTACGTAAAACACCCCACAAGAAGGTTCAACATCCCATTTTTCCTTATTTAATTAAAAACATGCCTAAATATGACTACATTTGCTGCTCCATGCCCCAAGACAACAAAACTCTGAACCAGGCATTTCAACAAATGAAGAAAGAAAGAGTCAAATGGACTCCTGCTAGTAAAGCAGCATATAGGAACAAGTTAATTCAAAACTGGAACACTCGACAAGGCAATTCTCTTTTGTAGTTCCACAGATCCTGGATGGTGTGGGAGCCAAAATTAAGTGCTGTAAAGCAAGATTAAATATTTTGATGTAAACATCCTCAATAGAGGAAATTTTTTAAAATAAGGTTGCTCTAAGTGTAGCAGCAAAGTATTAAGTTAATTAAAAATTTAGTTCATGCGTTTCATGCATTCACAAGCCCTTTCTTTTTTTTGTGGAAATTCTTAAACATATATAAATTCAATTAATTGACACAAATTTGTAAATTAACAGGTGAAACCAATAAACATATAATGAACAACAACAAGAATGTTGCAAATTAGGGCATAATTCGTGAAAACACTCAATCTTCTAATGATTTGTTACTTCAGATCTTGCAAGAAATGCAATTGAAGTTGGAAAACATGGAACAATAATTTGAAATTAGAAACTTCTTTGAAACCTCAAAAGTAGTTTGGGGGATATATCATTTTACTAGAGAAGCTGCAACTTGGTGGGGAAACACCAAAGTTGAGCAGAACATTAAAACCACTGAGATCACTTGGGAAAAGTTTGTGACCATTTTTAGGAACCGCTGGCTGCCCCAAACCTGTTATGATTAGAAACTTCTAGACTTCCAAAACTTGAAGCAAGGAGATATGTCAGTGCATAAGTTCTGGAAGAAATTCACCCGATTGTTAAAGTATGTACCATCGTATCAGCGGGATACCAACCTGAAAGTGAGGAAATTCATTATGGGTTTGAACAACAGAATAGGTGGAGCAGTTGATGTTCTCACTCAAACCATGGAGGAAGCTCTAGAGAAGGTTGTTCGGCAAGAGCACAAAATCAAGAAAGATGACTCCATCCGAGACAATAAAAGGAAAACAAACTGGAATTTAGAAGGTGCTGATTTTGGACCTTGGAAAAGATAGTTTAAGGAATTCAAGTACAACAAACCAGAGTCAAAGGGAAATGGAGTTAACGATGTTAAAAGTAAATTTAATGCAAATAAGAATAATAAGAATAATGAGAGGAAGGGACCACTTTTTGGGTGCTTCACTTGTGGAGGAGATCATTTTGCTAATAAATGCCACAACAAACCCAACACCAATCAGCCACAACGACCACTTCTTCTGCAACAACTGCAAGTTTTTCAACAAAGAATTCATGCAGCCCTGGATAATAGACAAGCAGAACAACAAATAGGCCCAATTGAAACTCTAGGTAAGATCTACGGAAACCCTGTCTCCATTTTAATTGATACCGAAGCTTTTGAATGTTTTATATCCCTTAGACTGTTAAGTAGATTTCCAAAAAGATCTAGCTTTATGGCAAAACCATGGACAATTGAATATGAAAACTAGTCAAGGGCTAAGGTAGAGCAGTGTCTGTTTGAGGCTCAGGTTGACTTTCCAAAATTTTCAATGGAATTGAACTTATATGTAGCACCTCTTGGGTCTTACGAGATTATCATAGGCATCAATTGGCTCAGTGAACATAGGGCCAAGGTGGATTGTCTTGCCAAAATTGTAAACTGTGTGGATGATCGAGGTAGACCGACAAGGATTATAGGGGTTAAACATGAAATTAAATCAAAACAGATATTAGTAATGCAACTTGAGAAATATGGAAGAAAAGGCTATGAGATTTTTGCAGTCAGGGTTGAGGACATGAGAAAACTTAAAATCACCACTTATGGAGATGACTATATTTATGAGGATGTAGAAATTAGAGAAAAGTTAAAGGAACCTTTCGAGGAAAAATATCCCTATCTAAAGAATTATCAAGATGTGTTTTCTGAAGAACTCCCTGGGCTGCCCCCTTCCCGAGCCTTTGATTTCACCATAGACTTGATACCGGGAGCAGAACCCATATCTCAGGCACCATATAGGATGACTACCACAGAATTAATGGAGTTACAGATCCAACTACAGGACATGTTAGATAAGAAACTGATCCGACCCAGTGTCTCACCATGGGGAGCCCTAGTGTTGTTTGTTAGGAAGAAGGACGAAACTATGAGATTGTGCATAGATTAAAGAATGCTCAATAAAGTTACCATCAAAAATTGGTATCCACTTCCTAGAATAGATGATCTCTTTGATCAAATGAAGGGCATGATAGTGTTTTCAAAAATTGATTTGAGGTCAGGTTACCACCAACTTCGTATAAAGGACGAAGATATACACAAAACTGCATTTAAAACTAGGTATGGACATTACGAATTTATAGTATTGCCATTCGGGTTAACCAATGCCCTAGCAACTTTTATGAATTTAATGAATAACATATTTTAAGATTGCATGGATAAGTTTGTGTTGGTCTTTATAGATGATATTCTAATCTATTATAAGAACGAGGAAGAACATCAAAGGCATTTGGAAATAGTTTTCCAAAGATTAAGAGAATATAAATTGTATGGAAAATTGTCTAAGTGCGCCTTTTATCAAAAGGAAATTCAGTATGTAGGGCACATTATATCAGCTCAGGCCATAGCTGTAGATCCATAAAAAATAAAAGCAATTAAAGAATGGCCTATACCTAGAAATGTGTCAGAAGTTAGAAGTTTTATGGGATTAACAGGATTTTATAGAAAATTTGTTAGAGATTTCTCAAGGATAGCTTATCCGATCACATCACTTCAGAGGAAAGGAAAGGAATTCATCTGGATAGAAAAATATCAATCATCCTTTGAGTATTTGATAGAAAAACTAACTACAACACCCATATTAAAGGTACCTGATCCACAAAAGCAGTTCAGTTATAATAGATGCATTCGGAGAAGGATTAGGAGGTGTGTTAATGCAGGATGAACAGGTTATTGCTTATGAATCTAAGAAATTGAAGAATTATGACCATAATTACGCACCTCATGATCTCGAATTAGTAGCTATTTTACATGCTCTGCAAATGTGGAGACATTACTTAATCGGAAAACCTTTTGAACTTCGATCCGATCATCACGGTTTGAAATATATTTTCACCCAACCAAATCTAAATGCTAGACAAAGAAGATGGCTGGAATTTTTAGCAGACTATGAGTTTGACATAAGTTATATTAAAGGCAAGGAAAACAAAGTGGCAGATGTCCTAAGTAGGAGAAGGCACATCTCTGCAACAACTACTATAAACTTTAGATTGAAAGACCAGATTCTACAATACTTAGAACATGAGGAGTTTTATGTAGAAATCAGCTTAGCTCTTATCAGGGACCCACAGGATTCTAAGTATTCACGGCAGGATTTATTTTAGATGAGGATGGATTGTTAAGATATCACGGCAGGATTTATGTACCTAACAACCTTGAATTCCGAAGACTGATTCTGGAAGAATTTCATTCAGCTCCATATTCAGGACACTCGGGAGTAACAAAAATGTTATTTGATATAAAACCCCTATATTTTTGGAAAGGAATGAAAAGGGAGATAACGGAGTTTGTTGCAGGTTGTTTACAATGCTAAAGAGTAAAGGTAGAACATCAATACCCAACAGGTCTTTTGCATCCTAATGAGGTACCTGAATGGAAATGGCAGATAATTTGCATAGACTTTGTACAAGGATTACCTATGATATTGAATTGACACAATACCATTTTGGTCGTGGTTGATAGATTGACAAAGGTTGCTCATTTTATACCAGGGAATCTAACAGATGGAGCACTAGAAATTGCTCATAAATTCATAAAAGAAATTTTCAGATTGCATGGAATCCCAGAGACAGTTATTTCAGATAGGGATGCTAGGATAACTTTTAGATTCTGGCAAACATTATTTTCAGCATTGGGCACTAAATTAAACATCAGTTCAGCTTATCATTTTGAGATAGATGGTCAAATAGAAAAAGTGAATCAAGTATTAGTAGATCTTTGAGAGTATATTGTACTAGAAGATCTTCTAAGAGTATATTGTATGGACTGACAATTCCAGTGAGAAACATACTTACCCTTGGTAGAATTTGCATATAACAATTCCTATCAATCCACCATTAAAATGGCTCCCTTTGAGGCCTTGTATGGCCGTAAATGTAGAACTCCTGTAAGTTGGAATCGGTTGGAAGACAAAATCATTGTTGGACCCGAAATGCTTAAGGAAATGGAAGAATAGATAATCTAGATTCATCAAAAATTGAAGGAAGCTAATGACAGACAAAAAAGTTATGCAGATGCAAGAACACCGAGAAAATTCTCAATAGGAGAAAATGTATTATTAAGAGTTAAACTTCAGAAGAGTATCATCAAGTTTGGTAAGAATGCCAAGTTAGTCACGAGGTATGTGGGACCCTTTGAAATACTTGAAGTTGTGAACCCAGTAGCTTATAGGATTGCTTTACCACCAGCCCTTGCTAGTATGCATGCCGTCTTCCATGTGTCGTATCTTAAGAAATACATTACCCACCATGATCATATAATCCACTAGAAATTTTTATAAGTGCAAGAACCAAGGGTGGTAGAGGTAGTATCACTCAGAATACTCGAGGTGCATAAGCTACGCTTACGAAATCGGGAGGTGACACAATGCAAGGTCCAGTGGGACCAATATGTAGAGGATAATACCACTTGGGAGGATTATCATGAAATTCTCAAAATTACCCTCATCTTTTCTTTGGAACTGGAAACTGAACATTTCTTTTCTTCTTGAATAAACTGATTAAGTATTGTTTAAAGTTTTGTTGTTATGTTCATCGAGGACGATGAAAAATCTAAGGGGGAGGGTATGTTACATCCCAATTTTTGCCCTAATTTTAAAATTGTTCATAACTGTTGGATTTAACAATTTTTTTTTTCATGATCATGTGAAATAAGTTAGTTATTTATATATGTTGTACTAACTATTGATGAAATGGTCGGTAACCTATAACTGTTATTAGATGATTCGCAGTTGTTTGATTTAAAATAACAATTAATATGTTTTATTATGAATTATATGGAATTATTATTATAGTGAAAGTGTTTTCATGGGTGGTTGCAGGAGAAGATTGAAGAGAGGGGAAGCTTGCTAAACGGGATCATCGGAATGGGATGTTCGCTTGGTTCAGTCATCAGGATCGGTGGGTATGACCTTAGACTTCCTTGGAAGGGATACAATGACTTGACCATAGGTTACATTATAGGACCCGCATGAGCTATTAAGAAAACAATATAGGAAAAACATAAAATAATCTAATTAAAAATATAATACATACCTCAAGAGATTTTTTTAATCAAATCTCATCATATCATTATAATAAATACTTACATACGAACACATATAAAAATGAAATGGCACCAATAAATTATAGTAACATAATCTAATGATGTCACCTCATCGATATACTTATGTGAACGTATATAAGAATATATAATATAAATGAAATTATAATCTCTTCAACTCCTCTTTACAATTTTTCTTTATTTCTTTTCCTTCTTCATTTTCTTTCTTTTTCAAAATCGAATCAATGATTGGAATTCAAATGGACTTCTTTGAAATCGATAGACGCTGAGAAGCCACGGCTAGTTCTTTAAGAGAAGTCGTACCAAGACCTCAACTCTCACCCTTTTTCTTGCTATGTTATCATACATTCCAAGCCGAGTCCATACATTCCAAGCCGTGATAGGAGTCAGATGTTTTAGGCCCAGCGCACCATTCTTTTTGCTACGTTTACCACATAATTGACTTGCTTACACCGAGTCTATACTAATTATTTCTTACTTCCGCCGGACCCTGCAAATATCCAAACCATGCAATAATCGAGATCGAGTGGTATATTAAGCCGAGCAAGAGTACTGACTAGAGGATGGCAGGAAGCCAAGTTCAAGTGAAATTCTCAATGACATGCATTATCAGGTTACTAATGTCTTCCCATCAAAATTTATACTTCCATCTTTTCTGATTCATAAGTCCAATTACAGCCAGCTAGGCATAAGAAAAACAAACATTAGAACTGAGATCATTATATGTTACTTGTCGATGGCTCTCATGATTTCCATAGAGTTTCTTTTGATCTTTTATAATATTATTGAATCCTACAACCGTCATTAAGAAGTCAAAACAATAGCTGTAGGAGTCTTGTAATGAATGTATAAACCATCACCATTAATTCGAATATCAATGGCATTAAACATGCAGTTTTAATCCATGACATAAAGAACAAAATGCTCTTAATTCTCTAACACCTGGGATTCGCCGGCAATGAAGTCATGACATGGTGAAGAGATGTAAATAAAACAGAATGTTCATAATCTCTTAAGCACCTAGGATTCACCGGCAAAGAAGCCATGAAATGGTGAAGAGGTGGAGTTAACTTGCAAGAAACAAGTACGAAATCAGATATGAATATCTAAGTAATGAAATACTTAATAACTCATGCTTATCCTTGTAATGGAATCTGTTGTCAAGTCGAGTGGTGGTGATCGGGTTCATGTACCCATCGGAAATCCTTGGCCAAGGTAGTTTATAGGCATATGTGCCATTCTATGATCACTTAATGTTCGTAAGGTTAGTTATATAGGTATAAGAGATTGGGCACTCAAACCACTCGGTAGCTTGGATGGCTGGACTGAAGAACATCCCAAGCTCGAGGGCCATTCTAATATGTTAGGATGTGTGGGGATAAGTATGGTCTAAGGTTGGGAGGTTAAGCCTATGTCAATTCTTCTCCTCTAACTAATGCCAAAGCTTGCACAACCAGATAAAGGATCCTTCGATAATAATGTATGTTTTTCAATCTTCTTGATACTAACTTGTTAATCATTTAGCATAGATGTTAGATAGTCATTTTATTTCAGTTAGAGTAGTTAATTGTCACCTAAATTTGAATAAGAATATATAAATTTTCAGTTAAGCATAATTACAGTTAAGAAAGATAGTCGTTGCTCTATTTTCAGCTGAACATGATTACAGTTAGGAATGGTTAAATTGTTTACAATGAATATGTTTTTCGTTATATCAGCTGAACATGAAAATACAGTTAGATTAGTTAATAGTCGTTTTACCGAATATTATTACAGTTACTTTCTGTTATTGTTAAAATAAGTCATTGTCATGTGAAATGGAATAAATTTCTTTTATAAACGTTAGAAGTGATTAGATCTTAAGATGTCTTTGATTTATTTATGAAAATTCGTCTGCTACAGTAAAATTAGAAGGTCAAAAAAACATGACAAAGGAGCCATATCCTTGGATGTTGCTCCCACTTGCACATCAATGTTGCCTGATGAATTGTTGATCTTGATAAAGCCTTTAGCTTTTTCGAATTTTCGATAAGATTGGTGTTCACAAATTGACTCACTTAAAGCTGATAATAGTGAAGCACTGCTTATAATTGAGCAATGAAAGAGAATTCAAAGAGCAATATCCTATCTCTAATGCCTTTTTGTAAATAAGCATGAAAATATGTTGAATATCAATATCGAGCACATGATGAGAAATCTGACCTTGCAAATATTGAAATCTATCAATGAAAACAATCACTTTTTCTTCAACACCTTGTTTACAATTTATTAAATAATTCAAATAATTCTTAGGACCAATATTGTTTTGAAATTGTTGAATGAAAGCATCAACAAGTTTTTGAAAGCAATCAATCGAATAAGGAGGTGAAGACCAAGACCATTGTGAGGCCTTATCACAAATGTTATGGTAATAAATTCAGCCATGAGTTTATGATCATGAGAAAAGTCATTGCACAATATTGAAAAAGTCTTCACATGAGTAAAGGGATCACCTTTACTAATATAAGTTTGGAGTATAATAACTCCATGTATTGAGGGATAACAAAAATAATGATGTCAAAGAACAAAGGGCTAGCAATGTAAGAATGATGTCCAGGAACAAAGGGCCAGCAATGTCACAAGTGGGAATATTGAATTTGGATAATGTCATGAAGGCAATTTGTTGTTGCAAGGATGAGGTTTGAGCAAGACTATTGATAGTAGATTTACTGGAAAGGTTGGTATGAGAAATGTGTGAAGATTTGGAGTATTATGTTAAATGGATGAAACATTGGAATATGAAAACAAACATAGTTGTAAGGAGGCATGGATGAAGGTTGGGAAACACATGGAACACTTGAAGGTGGAACAATACGATTAGGCATATTTCTAAAACTAACATGTGTTACTAGTAGGCATGTGTATCTCATCAAGATTCCTTGGTGACAAAGAGGACACAGGATGAAAAGAACACATAAGTTGTCATGTCCCTATTTTCTTCCAATAAAATTTAATAATAAAATGAATAAATAAATTATAATATAAAATTATTATTAAATTAACTATATTAAATTTTATAATATTATAATAATATAAAAATCACAATACATTATTATATAATCATTGATAATATAATAGTATTTTAGTACTATTTAGACCATAGTATTTATATAATATTAAGAAATAATAAAACATAATAGATAATAAATAATCATAAATAAATAGTTAAATGAATAATAGACAAACAAAATAAATAAATAAATAAATAAGTAAATATATATAGATAGATAGATAGATAAAATTTTAACGTCCACGAGGCCAAAAATAGCCTATGGGACAGCAAGACAACTCAAGCAGACTTAAGTAGCGCTGTTCGCCTCTTGTGTAGACTAATGATGAGCCCCCCCAATTGCTCAATGTACTCTTCGTTGAACAGGTTATGCCAAGAACTGTCACATATAGTATCCGCAAACTTATCCCTGCTATCCTTGTAGGCCTCACATTCTAGAATAAAGTGTTGTTCAGTTTTCACTTTCCCAGAATTGCAAAATCTGCAAATTCTCTCTTCCCAAGCCTCCTTTGGCCTCTTCCAACGCCCGGTCTCACAACGAAGTTGGTGAGAGTTGGTTCTCAGCTGAGCAATAAGAATTTTAGCTCTCCAAGGAATGTTGGCTCCTATGTACACTTTTTCGAGTTGATCACAAGTGGGGTTGAACTCATTTATATAATATAGTTTCTTCCTCCCAATCTCGCTTCCCCAATTTCTCTTGTAGAATTTCTCCATAACAAAGACCTTTATTTCTTTATTACTTGTGGGGCACATATTGAAATGAATATTCCATTTACTCATCCACTTGATGTTTTGTTGCATCCATGTCCTTTTTCGCTTACATAGTGTGTCACTAAAGACAACTTTTGGCCATCTATCCTCTTCCATTTTTTCGGTTCTTTTTAGATAGCTTAAAAGGCGAACCATAGCAAGTGCCTCAATAGGCGCAGCCCCCATTTCACTTAGCATGATGTCATATGGAATAGTGCTTTTAATTTTAAACTTGCTTGTAATCAAGCGCTTTTGGATTCCTTCGATTTGTTTCCATTGTGCTATAGTAGTGCTGCTGGCCCATAATTCACACCCATAAAGAACAACTGGCAGCACAAGAAGACCAAACAAGGTTTGAATAGTTTTCCAATCCCACAACTCCGCTTCACGGCACCTATTCTGAAGAGCGTAGAAAGCCTTCCATCCACCTAATGTCCTTTTATACCTGCAGCTAGACCAGCTTAGTTTTTTGTTGAAATCGATGCCAAGGTATTTATATTCCGCAACTTCTTCGAGAGCACTTCCATTGTAATAAAATTCATGTTGATGCTGTTTTTTATTATTAGAGAAAATCATAACCTTGGTTTTGCTGATATTGACTTGCATCCCCACCATTCTACAAAAGCGCTCAAGAGAAGATAGATGGTCTTGCAAACCACAAGCAGATTTGGCAATTAAAATGAGGTCGTCCGCATATAGGAGTAGCTTTATAACAAATTCTCCTAGCTGAATGCCTTCACGCTCTTGCGTGTTTAACCACTCTTCCAGTTTGTCAATATATAAACCAAATAAAGTAGGGGATAAACGGCAGCCCTGTTTGACCCCGATATCGCTCCTAAAACATTCTGAAATGCCATCTGAAGTTCTGATTTTGACTTTCACCTCTTCGTACATTCTATGAGCAGCAGCTCTGAGATGCCTAGGAATCCCCAATTCTTCCATCCTCAACCAAAGCTTGTCTCTCGGAACGGTATCAAAAGCCTTTTTGAAGTCAACAAAGCAACAAAAAACCTCTTCTTTTTTCTCCCACTCTTTTTCAATAATGTGTCTCAGAGTGACACAGTGATCCACTGTCGAGTGCTTTGGCCTAAAACCAGCTTGCCCTTTAGCACGTTTATGATTTTCTTCTGCCCATTTGCTGATCCTAGTTTCTATCATACTGCCAAAAAGTTTAGCAAAGAGGGGATTGATCATTATAGTCCTGTAGTTGGAGGGATTGTTAACATCACCACTCTTAAAAAGTGGTATTGCAAGGCTGATTGTCCAATCTTTCGGAAACCCTTCCTGGCAGATTTTGTTGAAGATTTCAGTGATGTGCGGTGCAAGAGTTTTCATACCCCACTTCAAATATTCAGCTTGAAGCGCAACGAGGTCTTTTGCTTTGCCTCCACCCAACTTCTTAATCCCTGTCTCTATCTCTTGCACAGTAAAAATATTTGTGGTATCATTGACCAAAGGTGGCTGTCCCACTCCACCCTCTTGTTCATAAAGTTTCTTAGCATAATCAAACCATTGGGTGGCAGTAATATTATTTTCAGTTTGCTTCCTCCTTGGTTGGAGTTCTTTCCAAAAACGTTTGGGGTTATTTCTGCCCAAGAAAATTAGCTCCTCTCTCCTTGTGGACATAAAATCGATTTTTTTCTTCTTTAGGATCTGTTTGTAGGTCTTAATGTCAAGGTTAGTTTTATTTGACTCCCTTAGATTTCTCCTAGCCCTCTTGCATTCCTTATCAAACCATGCATTGGCTGGAAAACAATTAGTTTCAGATTTTCTATTTTTTGCTCTCTTGCATTTTGAAAGAGCCTTGTGAATCAGATTTGATAAATCATGACTATTAACACCATGCTTATACATAGGGTGTCCCATACAAAGTTCCTCAAGAGCAGCCCTGAAAGTGTTACTATTTTCTGAAGTTAACAAAATTCTGCCCTGAGAAGGTGGGTGTTGAGGGCCTTGGATTTTTGCCCCAATCCGTCTATCCTTTGCCCAATACAAATTTACGTACAGTGGTCTATGATCTGATTTGAGATCCCAAATGTGCTCTCCAATTTCAACTTCTTCAATATTATTATACAAATGCTGCGAACAAATTACATAGTCTACCACACTTGCCCCGTTGTATGTGTTGCAAGTGAAATTGCCCGACTTAGCCCATCTAGCCAAACCATTACAGATTATTAGATCAAATGTGCCACACAAAGTGATCAATTCTTCCCCAAAATGATTGCAGCCTTTAGCATCTTCGGATATTCTATCCCATGGATGATTTCTCTCTTCTGTGAGCCAAATAGGGTTATCATTTACTTCGGAGCTGAAAATACTTGCTTGCCAATTTGCTGTCCTAGCATTGAAATCTCCAACGAGAAGGACATCCCCACGTTGTGAAAAAACAGCAACATCTTTCTTTAACGTAGCATAAGGGTCATTGTGATCTAAACCACACTTTTTATAAATTTTAGATACTTGTGGAGCAAAGTAACAAGCTGCAATCCTGAGAAGAGTGTTATTTTCCACGATTTTGAGCCATATAAATTGTTTATTAGAATCAGTCTTTTCCAGCTGAATGACACGACCTTCTTTTTCTTTTACTAGAACCATTATACCTCCATAACCTTTACCATTTCCCGCTGCCTCATTCCACACTGCCATCTTCCAGTAGCCTTCAAACAATGGGGTCTTACATCCCTCATGCTCATGTGTCTCTATGAGACAAATAATGTCTTTGCCTTCCGCAATAGGCCCTAACCCAGGCCCACGTCTCCACGGATAACCTCTGCAATTCCAACAAACTAAACTTAAGGACGCCTGGGTTAAGCTTGATTGCTATTTATTTTGATGCGAAAGACTCAAAGTTGAGTTATTATCGCTAGGTGTGATTATGGATCTTGTTGTATCGCTGCCTGTTAAGGTGTTTGTTGTTGCACCTTTGTTGCCTTCTTGCTGCCCTTCATTGTAGCGGTGGCCAAAATGAGCAATAACTGCTTTTCCCTTGAACATCCAAGCTCTTTTGCCTTCATTTCTAGCTGTTCTGATTTTTTCCATTTCCATCCTTCTTTCTACTTGCTGTCTCATAGTTAAATCCTCCTCTAAAACGAAGCGAGAACCCCACAAAAGCTGTTTTTTGTTAAGTAGATTTTGTTTGTCGCTAATGCTGAGCATGACTACCTTGATTGGCCTATTTCTCTCAGCGTGTGGTTTGCCAACCCTCCAAGCTTGGCAGATTTGTCCTTGCCACAACAACACATCTTGTAGGAAATCCCTCGTTAGGTCAAGGGTATGTTCGCCTTCCCCATAGTCTTTTATCCCCTTGATAATTATATTGGATGCCCTAAGCTGCCTTTCCTTGACCTCTTTGTCTTGCGTGTTCACACGAATCTTTGCCTCTTCTCTTGCCATATCAGGGTGTTGGCTGTTTTTGTCCCAAGTTTTGGTGACTTCTGCAAAACTCCTTCTCTTCTCTTCACCATCTGCCTTTCCTGGCAAACTAGTGTGAAGAATCGTTTTCTCCTTATTATGAGATGACTCGGTATTTGCTGTGACCTTGTTTGTTTCCAATGTCACATTCAGGTTTTTCCATTCATCCTTCATATTCTGCCATTCAAGCTTCCCGGCTAAAAGTGTTTCTTGCAACGTTGAGATTTGAGCTTTTAAAGTGTTGTTATCATCTGCAAGAGTTTTATTTGTTGCAATTAGCACCTGTATATTGCAGTAACTTTCTTGCTCCTTAGCGTCTAGGAGCTCCAACCTCCTCTTGGCCCTCAAAAGTTCTTGCACATAAAGATCTGGGCACCAAGCGAGAGGTGTGGAGGTAGGGCTGTAACTGACAGACTCATCGAAGTTATTACTACCATACAGATGACTGTCACCACTTAAGTGTGGAGGAGGGCACATTTTGACTTGTTTATGCAATCTCTGCCCGTGTTTTTGCTTGTCCTGTGACCCTTTCATACGAGCAAGTCTACGTTTTAAAATGCCCTTGAACTGTTTAACATTGACCCAGATATATTTTCCTGTCTTGCCAAGTGATGCCATTTTGACTTGCCCTAAATGGTTAGTTTCAAAGCGTACCATAATTTCTTGACCGTTTTTTACCAATGAGATGGTTTGTTTTTCCATGGTTTGCATATCCACCGTTTGTTTTCTCATTTGTGTATCCTCAATTTGTTTTTCCATTGATCAAAAGAAAGAAGGGCGAAACAAAAGCTAACAAGAGCAAATATATAAAACAAAACCAAAAAGTGCACCTTGAAACCCCTGACTTAAGGCCTGCCACTATCTTGATATTTCATCTTGAAAATACAAATTTAAACTGAATACTAGCGATTAAGAAGTCGTGACCAAATCTAAGGGTCGCAACTTCCATCCCAAGTGGATGTATAATCAAATTATTTTTTATTACAAAAGGGGGGATAGGGAAGAACATAATTGAAAAATGTCGCTTGCCAAATTGAAGGAACTCGATAGATACAGACAAGATCCCAACTAGCTACGGAGAGGAAAAGATCCAACCCAGACATTTCTCTACTAGTCCAAGTTGGCATGCAGCTGTGCAAGGAATGACGTGGAGGACGAGTCTTTCTTTGATATAGAATGCTGCTGCTAAATACACAGGAACTAGTCGATGATTTGCTAAACCGACAACACTTCCATCATTAAGAGTAAGGATAAATATGTTTTCATGGATCAAGATCCTAGAATACAATCGATGATAAGAGGAGTTTATTAGAATTCATCAGCAATTACAGAAAAGACAAAATCATAGGAGAATCATCAATAAGGTTAGAGTGAATGCAAAATACATAAAATAATTACACACACGGTAGAGAGTATTTAGTGAGAAGGAACATAATAGGAGATTCGGTGGATATCATACCATCTAATAGAAAGGAAGCCAACTTTGTTAACAAAGAAATACAATATTAGTATGATAGCAACAAATGCATATATAAAGGAGACAATATCTCTTGAACACACCACCTATATACTTGGTACAAACTTCCACAATTACCGTGAATAATCAACAAAATAACCAAGGTGAGAGTAAGACTTGGATATCCGACAATGAACAAAGTAGTTCTCTACTCTCATTTCTCCTATTGAAGATCAATAGGTACTCAGTAGCATATGATTGTTGCCACTACATATAAAGTGGAGTAGAATGGAGTAAAAGTTCATCAGAAACATCATTATCACCAAACATATCAATAAATAGCTCATATAGATAAGAGGATCTGATCAAGCCTAGACATATTGCTTTTTGTATATTGATAAATGTATATCAGACACCACGAATAGGGATCATCCAACCAATAATACATTGTCATCCCACAAGAATTAGAAAAGCAACCAAATCGGCCAAGTGAATCATTTATAGTGTACACTCTCATTGTATAGCATCCGATAAGATTATATCTAACAAGTATGAAGGAGATCTATTGGATAATTCATAATTGAACAACAAGATAACTCCATAATATTGAAAGGGGTAGCTACATATATGACTTATTAACATCAAGAGAGTCATATTAGTAGAACAACTATTATATATTGCTCTTGGAAAACTTATCAATAACTATTCATTATCAATTATATATGTCTCTGAGATTGTAAGTTGTTGTAAGACGAGAAATTTCAAAGCAATTGTCTCAAATTTCTAAGCTAGATAACGAGGGAATATTACAATGGTATCAGAGCATGATCTTGCCATCCTATAGGGTGAATCTTAAATAATGATCAACATATAAGAACAAAAATTGTCATTGAAGACGTGAAAGAAGAAGTAAATAAAGAACACATAACTCATTCATCGATTAACATCTATCACAAAGTATTCATCTCAGATCAAACAAGACACAATATGTACATGTCGACATATACGAAAGAAAGAACATCAATAACAATGAGTAGTCAGGGGAAGGACTCAAGCAAGAGGAATTGATAATTCATCAATGTTTAGATGGAACTCAAAAAGATACAACAAGAATATCAATAAAAATAAATATATATCACTGATTTAGTGATTTCTTATAGTTAATGATAAATTCTTATAGAGCACGAAATCTATTGAGATCAATGGAATGAAGAAATAGACTACTCTAAGTAACCACTAATAAGAAGATAATAATGCATAATAATTCCTAGAAGGAATTAAGGTAGAGAGCTAACCTCTCGGAAGGACTTTGCAAGATATTCTATAAATGAATATTCTTAAGGAAGCAAGGTAGGGAATGAAGTATTCTCTGAAGGACTGGTATATAATTAAACAAATGCATATGCAAGGATGGATGTACTCGTGTGGTTATCCATAAGGCTTAGGATGAATAATACCTCTCCAAAGAAGGATGGATACACCTAGAGCGGGAATCCACAAGGCCTAGGACAAGAAAGAACTCTTTCTTAGGAAGGATGGATACATCAAGATTGATTATCATAAGGTCTTAAAGAGAGAAGGATTGTGAGAAGATGGTGCTTAGTGGAGAGCTGTTCTATTAATTTGAGCCCCAGGAAGCACTCCCCCAGGAGCTAAGCATTTGATCACAACCTCTTCTTAAAAAAGGGATTAAATTGGGAATTAGGATTTTATATTTTAATGACTTACAAGTTTGAATAATATTCTTATGTAAAGTGCTTTGACAATTTTTGTAGTTTTATCCCTAATTTTCTACCTTAGGAATTTTGTCAAACACTTCCCTTGCAGCCTTAGTTTGCTGATGTTTGTTGTTTTGCTATGATCTTTGAATGCCAATGATATTGATGAATACAAATGATTGCAAAATAATTAATTGGAAATCAAAGTGATATGCAACTTCTTTTAATTATTTTCCAAATGCAAGTACATGAAATTCTGATGTAAAATGCACACCTACAGCCAAGAGGTATTTTCACAAACACTTGGCATGCATCCTATGAATGACTATGCAATGAGATGTTTTTACAAACATTTGGCATACAAACTGAACAGTTGAATTAAGTTGATTTCCCTTCAATACTTCAATGTTTACAATGACTGAATACTTTGGTAACAAAAAGACATCTATTACTTGTCAAATGTATCCATCTACAATTGCCAAATGTAAATACCAAAAGAACCTAGAACAAGTAGCTGAGATGACATGCTTTTTGGCTTTGCTTTTTTCGGATTTGCTTTTTTGGACTGCTTTTTCGGATTTGCTTTTTCGGCTCTACTTTTTCGCTTTGCTTTTTCGGACTGCTTTTTCGGATCTGCTTTTTCGGATCGCTTTTTCGGCTTTGCTTTTTCGCTTTACTTTTTTGGATCCGCTGCGAAAACTGAAACCTTTCTCCTTGCTAATTGATGTCAAAAGTTAGATACATGGGCTGAACAAAAATCACTGAATATTATCTCCCAATTAATCACAAATGAATTGGCTGAATACCAATTCCTCTACTCCCAACTAGGGTTGATATCTCACAACCGAAATTGGAACCTTAGAGTCTTCAAACCTTCAGGCAAGTAGGCAAGCACTAAGGCTTTCAACACAATAGATGAATATGCAACTCAAGATGTATAAAATGACCCCCCAAAGGCTCCTTATAAAGATTTCACAAGCAACTCCAAGAAGCTTCTAGAGGAATCCAACACTTTATTCTTTTAAGTGACTTTTTGATATTTTATTATGTTAGTCACTTTAATAGTAAATCAATTAAATATAAAGTTACTTTTTAATATTTCATTGTTTAGTAACCTTATAAGTAATTAATTTAATATATTTATTTCCCCCTTATTTCTTCCTTTTTAGCCTCCGAGGAAAATAAAGGCTAAAATAAAATAAGTAGCTGGTGCCTGTCAAAAAGGGGACATTACATCTTATTAATAATCTTCTACATGTTTTCTTGTTGGAGTGCTAATATCTGATGTAGGGTAGCCGAGACAACAATCTAAACTTTGAGTGTATGGTTAAGAATATTTTTGTGAAACATCTCCTTGACCTTGGTTTATTTCAAATCATTGGAAGGAATACATCAAAAGCTTTTAATATGTGTATGCTTCGTGTTTGCAGTGTGACTTCATGCATTAATGTGTATACTTTGTGTTTGCATCGTGTCTTCATACACTAATGTATATATATTTTGATCATGTTTTGTATTTTCATATGTCCTAGTGTATGTTTCTTAGTGAGTGCCAAGAATAAGGGACATTATGTCAAGATTGGATCAAATGGAATCCTTTGTGAGTGTTGAAGTTAAGAGGACATTCCAAGGAATGTTGTAGTTCTTAGAAATTAAGACAAAGAATCTACATCTTGGAAGGCTTACTAATCTAGAAAGAAAGCAACACTTAGCAAGAGGAGAATCACAAGCACTACAGTAAATCAAGATAAGTCTTAAAGTTGTTTTTCTTCAATTTGAATAGTACAACGAGTTGATAAGTTTATAAATATATTATATTTCTATCTTCAAGTCGACATTGTCATTTCAGGATCAGAGTTGCACCGAAGGATCTAATTGCTTGAGGACAAACAATTTGAGGAAGGGTGGACTTTCATGTCCCCAATTTTCTTCCAATAAAATTTAATAATAAAATGAATAAATAAATTACAATATAAAATTATTATTAAATTAACTATATTAAATTTTCTAATATTATTATGATACAAATATCACAATACATTATTATATAATCATTGATAATATAATAGTATTTTAGTACTATTTAGAACATAGTATTTATATAATATTAAGAAATAATAAAACATAATAGATAATAAATAATCATAAATAAATAGTTATATGAATAATAAACAATATATATATATATATATTTCATCTTGAGTATACAAATTTAAATTGAATGCTAGCAATTAAGAAGTCACGACCAAATCTAAGGGTCGCAACTTCCATCTTGAGCGGATATATAATTGAATTATTTCTAATTACAAAGGGGGGTAGAGGGAAGAACATAATTGAAAAATGTTGCTTGCCAAATCAGAGAAACTCGACAGATACAGACAAGATCCCAATCAGCTACGGAGAGGAAAAGATCCAACTTAGAAATTTCTCCACTAGTCCATGTTGGTATGCAATTCTGCAAGGAATGACGTGGAGGATGAGTCTTTCTTTGATATAGAATGCTTCCGCTAAATACACAGGAACTAGTCGATGATTTGCTAATGTTAGGCCCGGAAATCTGGTGTAATAGAAAATAATAGAAACATAATGGAAACTTTACTGTATCTATTCATCAAGATTCATTACATAAATAAGGTAGTCATATTGCAGTTTAATAACTACTACAACTAAAATATCTAACCTAACTTGTAAACCCTAATGATTAATATGTTAACATACCCCCCTTAATCGGAAAGGGTTAGATAAAATTAAAAGTATTCCGAACTCTTCAAACTTTGAATTCAACCAGAAACATTTGCTGGTTGATCTGAATCATCTTTTGAAAGCTTGTACCTGTGATATGATCTAAAATCTGTTTGAACTTGCAAGGTTCAAACTTTTATACTTCAACATGTTGTCCATTGTTGGACTTTAGTTGCTTTGGTAGGTTTCAATTTGAGACTTATTTTGTCCTATTGGAATTAGCACACTTTGGTGCATAATATCTGAAAATAGCACACATTGGGTGCAATAGAATAACACACATTGGGTGTTATAGACTTGTTTGTCCATATTACAATTTGATAATAGCATAGATTACCTGTGCAATGAACTTGTTTTGTCGATTTGTTTGAAAATGATTACATAGAGTTTGAATTTGAAATTATTTGGATTTGAATCTGAAATCACCACTTACTTGAACTTGAATTTGAAATTGCCACTTACTTGAACGAGATTGTCACTCACTTTATCTTGAATCTGACATACTGAAATCACAACTTACTTGAACTTCAATTTAAAATTGCATTCACTTGAACAAAATATCCTCCACTTGGAAGGATATCCTTCCCTTGACAGATGAGAGGAAATGATTTTAATAACATGAATTCATGTGATAAAATATCAATTTACTTTCATTGATTCATAGAAAGTCCATTAGTCTCTTTACTCTTTTATCAATAACATCTTACCATTTGATATCTTCTTCTGAATATTGACAAACAATAATACCTCAATCTAGAATTGGTTTATAACAAGTCCAATACTATTCACTGATACTTTATAAAATAGAATTCCTGAACAGGTGGGCTGATAACAATACCTTCCAATATCATCCATTTTAGAATCCAGTTTGGTGCAGAGCATCTAAAACAATACTAATTTTCAATCTTTCCAATTTGATGCAAGTAAAATCCAATTTCTCAAAACTTTACCCAAATCTATATATCAATGTTTGACAAATTATTGATTGGAGGCAAAAATTTGCATATCCACACCATCTTTCTCATGTTCAACTATATCACCAGTTATTCCAAACCAACGGTGTAACAAAAGTCCATTCTTTACCCAAATCTAACTGTCATTCATTTCTTTTCCATAGCACTATTAAGTACTTCAATGAATAATCAAAAGAACACTAGAACCTTTTAATCATTCACCCCAATTAAACATTCCAATATGCAGTCAAGTTTCAGCCCACTTAACAAAACCAGATTTATTTATTTTTTTGGTTGAATCTGTTATCCAAGTCTTTGCCAAAATATCAGAAACTTACTCTCAAAAAATTTGGTCCCCAAAATCATTACAA
Organism: Cupressus sempervirens; assembly: GCA_028749045.1. Classification (NCBI taxonomy): domain Eukaryota; kingdom Viridiplantae; phylum Streptophyta; class Pinopsida; order Cupressales; family Cupressaceae; genus Cupressus; species Cupressus sempervirens. The sequence continues at coordinate 370,474,113 of CM053784.1, read as the reverse complement.
AAATCAGAACTTGTTTGTCTAAATCTGCACTAATTTTTCTCACACAAACCAATGTCATAAATCCAATACCTCATTAAGATGTGGCCAAACAAAAGTCTCCATTAATTTGGAAATGAACACCAATTCCTTGAAGTTGTTATAAGTCCATCAAAATCGGACTTTAAAACAACATATTCAAACCATAAATGAATCTTGAAATATGTCCACAGATTTTCTCTATGGTTTTCTCTTCAAAACCGATACCATGACTCCCAAAACCATATGAAAACATGGTAACTGAATTTTGCAGCAATATGGAAATCTTGAATTAGAGAACCGATTTAAGAAAATGGTTTTCCTCCTCCAATACCCATATGATTCATTTCATAACCAACTCTATGGATGATAAAACAATCCTCATTAAAAATCTGATTTTTTAAACACAATCTTATGCCCCAAACTCCACTTTATAAATTGATTCCCATGAAGCAATAAAATCCCAATTAAAACTAACTTTTTTAAGATTTAAATCAACTAATGTCATCTAAACCAAAACTTAAAAGAAGATGATCACAATGTGCAGAAATTGATCCAACAAAATTCTATCGAAAATATGTTTCAAAATTCATGAACTAAATGGTCATGACTATCAACAGTCACAGGGATCATGATTTACTCATTCTTTTCTCTCAAATTTTCAAAAACAAATTATAACCAAACTAAATACCATCCTTCGATTCTTTACTGGGATGACCTTGTTGTACAGCCAGTGAGCCACTTTTGGTTCACGTTGTATCCTCTTTCTCTCTACCATCCAATTTCTTCTCTTAAAACCATCCTTCTACTACATCAGTTTTACCTGCTCTGATACCACTGTTAGGCACGAAAATCTGATGTAATAGAAAATAATAGAAACATAATGGAAACTTTACTGTATCTATTCATCAAGATTCATTACATAAATAAGGTAGTCATATAGCAATTTAATAACTACTATAACATAACTATTACAACTAAAATATCTAACCTAACATGTAAACCCTAATGATTAATATGTTAACAGCTAAATTGTCAACACTGCCATCATTTAGAGTAAGGATAAATATTTTTTCATGGATCAAGATCCTAGAATATGATCGACGATAAGAGGAGTTTATTAGAATTCATCAGCAATTACAGAGAAGACATAATCATAGGAGAATCGTCAATAAGGTTAGAGTGAATACAAAACACAAAAAATAATTACACACACTATAGAGAGTATTTAGTGAGAAGGAACATAATAGGAGATTCGACGGATATGATACCATCTAATAGAAAGGAAGCCAACTGCGTTAACAAAGAAATACAATATTAGTATGATAGCAACAAATGCATATATAAAGGAGACGATATCTCTTCAACACATCACCTGTATACTTGGCACAAACTTCCATAGTTACCGTGAATAATCAACAAAATAACCAAGGTGAGAGTAAGACTTGGATATCCAACAGTCAACAAGAGTAGTTCTGTACTCTCATTTCTCCTATTGAAGATCAACAGGTACTCAATAGCATATGATTTTTGTCGCTACATATAAAGTGGAGTAGAACAGAGTAAAGGAAGTTCATTGGAAACATCATTATCACCAAATATTGCTCATATAGATAATGTTAATTTTGTAACTTTGATATATCATACTAGTCTGATTTTAGATCATACGGATCGTACAGATCTGTTCTTGCATAAAATCCCTTAGTAAGTTAGTCCTATAAATAATTGTCTTCTCCTTAATAGGTATCGGTGTCTCCTTTGGGCAACGTAGTTAAAGACTAACTAATCATCTTGGTTAGTTTATATATTAACATATGTCTCCTTGTAAAGTCACTGATTTTAAGAGAGCAATTAAGGCCGACTTTGGAAGGGACATGTCCTTTATAAAGACATGCCCCTTGGTTACTATATTTAAATAGGGTGTGAATGTGGACGGAGGACACACAAGAAATACTAAGTCTGTTGCTTTAGCATTCATTGCCTGTTACGAATTATAGCATATATAAATATATAGTTGTAGAATCATACATCAGTCAAAGGATAGTACATATCAATTGGTGTTGATAAAGACCATCTTTAGCAAAGTACAAAGGCTTCATATCAGATTTGGTTGTTCAGAATTTGTAGAAACTTTACATGGTATTAGAGCTAGGTTGTTGAACCTTGGCTCTGCAAATTGACAATCAGATTTAAAATATCTAGCAACTCCTACCTTCAATGGCAAGCACAATCAGACCCGAAGATAGGTTTGATGGAAAAGAACACTTCGTTGCTTGGAAATTCAGAATTATGATGATTCTTGAAGACAATGATGTAATACAATTTGTTGATAAAGAATCCAAGCGACTTGATGCTGATTCTCATAAAACTATTTGGATCAAAGGAACCAGGAAGGTCATGCAAATCATATTAGATGGGGTTAAAAATGAAGTAGTAACTATTCCAATGAAACATCAAACAACATTTAATACGATAAATGCATTATTAAATGCATATGAGGTTAATAATGCAACTAGAACCCTTGCACTAAAAAGGCAACTAAATCATATACAGATAAAGAAGGGAGAATTTATGAATTCATACTTCCTAAGGGTGGCTAGTCTAAGAGATGAACTTGCAAGTATAGGGACCATAATTGAAGACAAAGAGCTAACACTTATGGCTATAGATGGGTTACCAGATTCATGGGAAACATTCTCACAAGGAGTAAGTGCTAGAGACAATCTTCTAGACTTCAATAGACTCAAAGGAGATTGCCTTCAAGAAGAATCTAGAAAACTTAAGAAAGGAGGAGAATTGAAAATTGAAGATGAAGAACTTCATGTTCTCAACACAAATTCATATAAAGGTAAGAAGAAGAAGGGTAATCAAGGAAATTACAAATCTAAGAAAGATATATCCAAAATAAAATGCTTCAAATGTGAAAAATTTGGACACTATAGATCTAATTGCCCTGAGAATACAAAGCAACAAGTAAACTATACAAACATTACCAAGAAAGAAGAAAACTACGATCTTGAGAATTGTGTATTTATTCTACACTATCACATGAAGTATCAAGCAAAGCATGGGTAATTGATAGTGGATCATATCAACACATTACGAGATACAAAGAAGTACTAGATTCAATATCAGAAGTTGATGGCGAAGTTACCATCGGTGATAATTCCTCTTATTCAGTCAAAGGAATTGGGAACTACACCTTGAAACTAAAGTCGAGTATTTCTCCATATCTCAAAAGAGTACTCTGTGTACCAGGAATAAAATGGAACCTAATCTTTGTTACAACACTTGAAGATGATGAACATAATGTTGCATTCATGGATGTTAAAGTAATGACTTGGTCTAAGAACTCTTCGTTTAATAAATCAAAGTTGATTGGTTAAAGAAAGGGATTCTTGTATGAATTAAATACAAAATCTAGTCAACCTATTCAAGCCTTAATTCATAAAGTTGCTGATATAAATGAAATATGGCACAGAAAGTTAGGACATCTAAATTTCAAAGCTTTATCGACTATGGAGAAGATGGTTACTGGTTTAACTAAGTTGAATAAAGATCATTCAAGCATATGCAAAGGATGCGCTCTGGGTAAGAACACCTAAAGTCCATTTCATGATAGCATTAGAAAAATTAACAATGTTTTGGAATCAATCCACTTAGATTTATGTGGATCTATGTTCCTTCTCTTGGAGGATTCTGGTACTATATACTTTTTATAGATGACTTCTCTAGGAAAACTTGGATTTACTTCTTAAAATGTAAAGAATCAGAAAAAATCCTTGAGAGGTTTAAAGAATTCAAAACCTTAACTGAAAACTTATTAGGACACAAAATTAAAACTCTTAGGATTGATGATGGAGAGGAATATACTTCAGATTTGTTTAAAGAGTTTTGTAAAGAAGTAGGAATTAAGAGGGAGTATACTGTTCTTTATAACCCACAACAAAACAGGGTAGCAAAAAGGAAGAATAGAACAATTATAGAAGCAACAAGAGCTATGATATTTGATCAAAATTTAGAATATTATCTTTGGGCAGAAGCCTCTTGTACTGCTATCTATATTCAAAACAGAAGTCCTCACTCCCACCTTGATAAAATTCTTGAAGAAGTCTTTACTAAGGTTAAACCTAATGTAAGCCATCTTAGGATATTTGGGTGCCCAAAATACATTCATGTTCCAAAAGAAAAGAGAACTAAGTTAGAACCCTCTAGGAGGAATGGTATTTTTGTCGGGTATAGTGGAACATCTAAAGCATACAATTTTTTCATACCTGTTCAGAAAAACATTGAACTTAGTAGGGATGTAATATTTGAAGAAAATTTAGCATTCAAAAGAGCCCTTAGTTCAGAAGATCCCACACATTTACCTAGTTCTGAAGAAAATCATGAATCTAAGTTTCAAAGGGAGAACATTGACGAAATTGAAGATGGAATTCAAAATCTTAATTTTGGTGGAAATTCAAAATTCTAAGAAAAGACCACTTTGGGCTATTAAAATTGTAGAGGAAGCACAAGACTTCGTTGCACCATCTGGAACCTTTAGAGAAAGCAAAAGATCCAAAAGATTTTCTAGTTATGCAACAAACATGAGTGATTTCTCTAAATCAAAACCAACCAATGTTTCAGCTTGGAAGGATGCTATGGCAGAAGAATACCAATCCATTATTAAGGATGATGTTTGGGAAATTGTTCTAAGGCCTGAAGGAAAATCTGTTGTTTTTTCTAAGTGGATATTTAAAATCAAGCATGCTATTGACGGTAGCATTGAAAAATATAAAACCAAATTTGTGGCCAGGGGATTCTCTTAGAAGGAGGGAATTAAGTATGAAGAAACCTTTTCTCTAGTTGCCAGATACACCTTTGTAAGGGTAGTCCTAGCTATTGCAACATTGAAAGGATCGAAAGTACATTAGATGGATGTGAAAACAACATTTCTGAATGGAAAGATTACAGAAGAGGTATATTTGGAACAACCTGAAGGATTTGAAACTCATAACCTTAAAGTCTTTGTTTGCAGGCTCAAGAATGCTCTCCATGGGCTTTGTTTGTAGGCTCAAGAATGCTCTTTATGAGCTTAAACAAACTCTAAGGGCATGGTATGAAAGAATTGATAAGTACCTCTCCAGTTTAGGATTCTTCAAGAATGAAGCTGATCCAAATCTCTATTATAAAATATAATAAATGATAAAGATGATATGATAATATTGATACCATATGTTGATGATTTACTAATAACAGGTGATGATCATCTTATAGATCAATGCAAGAAAGATCTAATCAGAGAATTTGAAATGGAAGATTTAGGACTCCTTCATTACTTCCTAGGATTGGAAGTATGGCAAAATTCTGACAGCATCATACTTAATCAAGGAAAGTATACATTAGACATCTTAAGAGATTTGGAATGTGGAACCACAGGGCCATGCCTTCTCCAATGGAGATTAATCTATATAAACTTAAGGAAGCATCAACAGAATCACCCTCCATAGATTCTACTCTTTATAGATAGAGGATTGAGTCTCTTATGTACTTGGTAAATACAAGACTTGATATTTGCTAGGCTGTTAATGCTTTAAGTTAGTTTATGTGTGAGCCAAAGGAGATTCACTTAGTTGTAGTCAAACACATCATGAGATACAAGGCACTCTTAACCTTGGGCTCAAGTATGAGAAAATTGACTTAGATTTACATGAGTACACAAACTCAAATTGGGATGGAAGTGTTACTGATAGGAAAAGCACTTTAGGATGTTGTTTTAGTTTAGACTCAATTATGATTGCTTGGATATGTAGAAAGCAAGCATTAGTAGCACAGAGTTTCACAAAAGCTGAATACAGTGCTGTAGCAATGGCCTCTTGGGAGGCAAGTTGGCTTAGAAAATTACTTATGGGATTATTTGGTCAACTTATGAATCCTACTATTGTTCATTGTGATAATTAGAGTTCCATCAAGTTTTCTGTGAATCCAGTTTTCCATGATAGGTCCAAGCATATTGAAATTCCTTACCGTTATGCAAGAGATATGGTAGATAGGAATACTGTAAAATTAGACTACATTTGCACTGTAGATCAGACATTAGATATTTTTACCAAACCTCTCTCTTGAGTGAAGAAAGATCACTTCAGAAAAAGACTTGGTATGGTTGAATTACAATACATTTGTATTCTTTAACTATTAATGAAATAATTTTGAGTTAAAAATTATTATTGTCTGGCTATCAACTGTTATGGGCTCCACCATTTGTATTCATTGTTTAAGAGGTGATGATCTTTGAGATAATGAACACTTGTATAAAAGACATTATGAGAGATGATGATCTCTTAGATAATGTGCTAAACAATAGAGAACAATTGTCAGATTTGGATGAGTTCAAGATCACATTGTGATATAGACATTTCTATGCCTAGGAGTCACAACTTGGATAAAGGAAGAATTTAATCATTCTCCGGATTTTATTTTATGAATTGGTAGATCTTAACTTAGGATCATATTGTGAAATAGGCCCGTGAGTACCTATGAGTCACAACTTGGATAAAGGAAGAATTTAATCATTCTCCGGATTTTATCCTGTATGTTGCATTCCATGCAATATTGATATCACTAGTATAAGTGATAACTCATATCACAGGTATAGTAACATGACATTGTATCATGTGTTCAATGTTACCACATGCCTAGAAGATTCAAATAGATATAGAGTATCAATCTATGCTTATTCATCTTAATTGATGTTGCTAGATATGTTATCTCTTAGTATGATTATCAAGTTAAGAGGGAGTGTTAATTCTGTAACTTTGGTATATCATACTGGTCTGATTACAAATCGTACAAATTGTTTCTTGCATAAAATCCCTTAGTAAGTTAGTCCTATAAATAATTGTCTTCTCCTTAATAATTATCGACGTCTCCTTTGGGAAACACAGTTAAAGACTAACTAATTATCTTGGTTAGTTTATATATTAACATATGTCTCCTTGTAAAGTCGCAAATTTTAAGAGAGCAATTAAGGTTGACTTTGGAAGGGACATGTCCTTTATAAGGACATGCCCCTTGGTTGCTATATTTAAATAGGGTGTGAATGTGGATAAAGGACACACTAGAAATACCAAGTCTGCTCCTTTAGCATTCATTGCCTCTGACCAATTATAGCAGATATAAATATATAGTTGCAGAATTATACATCAGTCAAAGGATACTACATATATTGGTTGGTGTTGATAAAGACCATCTTCAACAAAGTACAAAGGCTTCATGTTAGATTTGGTTGTTCAGATTTAGTAGAAATTTTATAGATAAGAGGATCTGATCAAGCCTAGACATATTGCTTTTTGCATATTGATAAATGTATATCAGACATCGCGAAAAGGGATCATCCAACCAATACTACATTGTCATTCCACAAGAAATTAGAAAAGCAACCAAATTGGCCAAGTGAATCATTTATAGTGTACACTCTCATTGTATAGCATCCCATAAGATTATACCTAATAAGTATGAAGGAGATCTATTGGATAATTCATAATTGAACAACAAGATAACTCCATAATATTGAAATGGACAGCCACATATATGACATATTAACATCAAGATAGTCATATTAGTATGGAACAACTATTATATATTGCTCTTGGAAAACTTATCAATACCTATTCATTGTCAATTATATATCTCTGAGATTGTAAGTTGTCGTAAGAAGAGAGATTTCTAAGTGAGATAATGAGGGAATATTACATAAGTCTACGACTTCACCTAACCAAAATGCTATAGGTAGGACTCAATGTTATAACACTTATGCACAAGGAAATGAGAGAGATAGGTTTAACAAATGCAAATAGCAAATTTGAAAGAAATATGCAAACAATTGTCAAGTTTATGTAATGTAAGAGATAATGCAAGGGAAGCTTATGAATCATTGCCCACTCAAAGCATCTCATCATGGAAAGAATGAGCAATGGTCTATAGTTGAATTTCATGCTATAGTCAAAGAAGGTAGTGTCCATATGCGCAAGAGGAAGATCAAAATTGTAACATGGAAGCGGGATCTTGTTCATCTCCTTTGGAAGAATTCTTCAATATAAGAAGATATGAAGATGAATCAATACTTTACTTTTTTAGAAGGATGTCTAACATTTATGAGAAAATACCTTCAAATATGAAGCCTCATGAGTCCATGTTTGTTGAATTATTCACAAAAATATGTGAGCCCAATTTTGTTTACTGGCATGACTCATTAAATCAATTATTAACACTCATGTATTTGAGATGGTTTTGAACAACTTGTTGCAAAATGCAATGATAAGGAGAAAAGAATACTCGTAATTATTTTTGAAAAACCATTATAACACTTTTGGAAGAGGATCGTAAAAATTAGGATGTTGAGTTAGTAAATGAGGACTTCATTAGAGAAGAGAACATGGAAGTTGATGAACCAATGACTGATCCATATGTTGTTGACAACAAGACCTATGAAATAGATGTATGTGCTAGTAGTGAAATCGATGCAATGATGGTGATGAAGTGAAGAAAGGAGATTTTATCAATATGGAACAAATTTCAGATGTATTTTTGATTAATAAAACAACCAAAACAAGGGGGCTGACCCATAACAAGAGCAAGACCTAACAACAGATTGTTAGGCCAACTACGTCACATAGTCAACATAAAGGGTGCTAACTAGGAAAACAACAAATACATAGAGCACAAAGGCATTCATCCAAAAGAAAGAACAAACTCACATTGAAGGAGGGCCAGGGTTCTATCTACGACTTCTAACAATTGTCTAGGAAATACTATCATCAGGCTCCCCAATAGAGGGGGGATTCCGCTAGGGGAGTTGTTAGCACAATGACCAAAGTGCTATAGAAAAGAAAGAAAGAAATCACAATGAAGAAAGGTGAGAGTTCTTTCTACGCCTTCAGACAACTGTTTGGGCAATACTATCTTTAGGCTCCCCAATAGAGGGGGGATTCCGCTAGGGGGCTGTCAGTGCGGTGAACAAAGTGCTGTAGAAGTTGAGCATCACCAACATGTCCATGGTGTAAATAATCATTGGAGGAGGGAGCAAAACGAACCTCTTTCTTAAGGGAAAAACACCATCAAAGTTGGGGGCATTAGCAAGGGTTGTAATAGGAATGTCCATGATCAACAGCAAGTGCCTCCTCAAGATTTTCTGCAGTAGATTCTTCATCATCAATGGCCTGGGACTTGTTAGAGTTGGACATAGAGATAGATTCAGCAACACAAACAATCAAATGTTTTTTACTAGCAATTGCCACAAGAAGCAACACCTTTGCAATGCAGATTAGCACAAAGCCATGTGATGTGTAGAAAAGTGTCGTCGACAATGGAATGAAGGCCCTCATAATTCAATTTTTGAGTCCATGGCCTATCCCGAATCATGAGCACCACGTCCCTAGGGAGTAGTTGAGATACATCCAAATCGACTAAGATATGAGCAAGAGTCGATGGCCCAAAGATGTCTTAGGTTCATCTACCTTCAAGAAATGACCAAGGAAGTTCTTAAGAGTCTAGAAGGAAAACATCTCCCAAAAATGAAGTGGGAGAATAGGAAGGCAAAACCACAGAACACATATTGAGTGGTTTTGTGAGAGGTTTGAATGAGACTGGCCAAGGTTTGGTAGAAAGGAACCGATTCCCCCAAACCCACAACTTGTTCAATATCACATCTTGGTCTTAAAAAGAGTAGAAAAAAGTAATAAAAACCCCTTATCACATGGGTAGAGCTTAATATCTCAAGAGACTACGAGTTTCCAAGTGTAAGTTACCCATCAATGAAGATCTCTAAGGGAGGGCAAGAGACATGCAAATCTACCATCAAGCCTACTTTGTTGGTAGAAATCAACATTCTCCACCATTGCAAGGCCACAAACTACCACAAGTAAGGCCTTACTTTCTCCATTGAAGGGCTGTAGCAGAGGATCTCATAGCATGACCATAGCTCCTACACCCAATGGGAACCTTAGGCCCATGGCCATCAGTACTACTCTTAGAGAAACCAACAACCAAGTGCCCAACAATAAGACCAAAAGATAAACCATCGTCACCATAGGGGGCCAAACTAGTAGTGCCCTAGGAAGATGGGAGAGTACCAACATGTTGCTGGATAAACGAATCCTCAACCATTGTTGATAGAGAAGCAACCTCAAGACAAATTTTAGATTTGTTGGATAGGAAATATCAAAGACGTGCACAAAAATGACTGATTTTTTTTCCAATTCACAAGGATAAACAAATTGATGAAATGTGCAAATGATTAACATGTCCAATGAAACGTGTGATAAACAGGAGGAGATTCCACAAGTTAACCTTGATGAGAGAAATACCCGTCTTGTTGATAAAGTTGAAGAAGTATGCAGTTCCAAAGAGGATACACTTAGTGATGATATGCATCCTGATCAATGTAAAGGAAACACATATGGAGATGATTACAATTTTTTTCTGAATCCCTTATATGATGGCATACTAGAGAACAATGACAAAATATTTTGTGGAGATATATGTACACATGATGTACATTTTCAAATCCACTATTTGAAGAGGATGAAACATTTTTAGAGAATAGAGACATAACATCACATGATTCATATATTGTTGGGACAAAATCATATATATTATGTGAGGAGGAAATAAAAGAACTAAATAATGTATTAGGTCATAAGGTAAAGAATACCTTTGAAAATAATTTGTATACATTTTTGGGCAATCAAAATGATGAAAAAAACAGATTTTCTAAATGTGTTGACATAAAATATTATAGTGAAAATCATCTTGGAGATATGGTGTAGCCCACTTGGAATTCCAAAGTTGAGAAGAATTTGTTATTAAAAGTAAAAGAACAGGAATGTGGGGAGATTTTAGGGTTGTTCGTAAGAGATGAATCAAAAGGTAAAAGAGATAATCAAAACCATCTTGAGGTAAAATACACACATGACACTAAAGTTGATTTCACAACTTTAAAAAAAAGGGGCATAATGGTATAGTAGGGTATCCAAAAGGATGTACTATTGAGATAATTGTGAAATTCTCAAATCATCACAAGGTTAATAAAAGGCCATGAAGCCATGAAACATCATAGCTCCACATGTGAAGGATACTATGAACATTTCTTTTCAATTCAAATGGAAGGGAAACTAGTTGAATACATTTGTTATAATAATGAGGTGGAAGATAACGAGGCAAAAATTGATGATACTTCTAGGAAATTTATATTGTTACTTGATCAAAATGAGATCTTTAACAAAGAAGAGAATTTGAATTTATTTTGAGGGCTTGGGGCCACTGAACAAAGTGTGATGTGATCTTTTGAAATAAGAATTACAATGACTCTATAGTCCAATGGTATAGGCACCTGGTCTGCTTCCACTAGAGATAAATGGATTCTCGCTATACTCACAGAGAACATACATCCCCAGAGAGAACTTGTTGGAGCATTAAAGTTTTGGAAAAATTTGGAGTTCCATATAGTGATAAAACCCAAAATAATAGCCTCCTAAGCTTGATGCTTGACTCCTCTAGGGGACTACTAGGCATCCTTTGCCCAAACAAACAAATGTTCGTTTGATAGAACATTAACATCCGATTGGTCGTGTTGAATATCATGTCATGATGCTCAATTTAATCATATTAATGATGAGATACTAATATGTTTGATATCCTGATTATTATTATTTAATATATAACATAAGTTAGAACTCTTCTTTTTGCAGATTTGAGTATTTAAAATTTTAATAGTTATTGTTCAATGTTCAATGTTCCACTTCCATGTTCTTTGTTTAATGAAATGTTCAAGTATTTAAATATAGTAAATTATCTTTATGTCTTATATTGTTATATATCTTTTCATAATTAGCATTTTATGTACCACATGTATAGTATATAGCATAGAAGCATTAATCATTTTGGGAATAAATCAACTAACCAAAGGTCTTGGAAAAAAAATGAAATTTACAAAAGAAATGTGAAAATTTGAAGAGTAACAGTGAAGAGCCACTTTTCTTAAAATTAAAGAACATTTCCATAGCATAGATGATAAAGGACTTATAGAATGATTTAAATCAATTGCACAACCTCTTCTTGATATATTTTAAGGACTCAAAAGTTTTATCTGTATAAATTTCAATAAAGCTATGATTTGAAGTGGCACCAAAATATGATATGGGTTCTATTTTTCAAAATCAGAGTGAAGCTTTCTCCACATAATATTGTCAATAAAATAGAACTTTTAATATTAATATAAGTAGAATTCATTTGTGATATTGCTATCAAGATTCATCTGTGTAGTTTGAGTCAAACTCATTGACCCAAGTTTTATGAGTAGTAGTTTACAAGATTCCATCCCTCATGAGAATGCATGGAACACTTAGCACTCATTACATCCCGATGATGCTCTCAAAGGTGAAGCATTAGGACTTCTTGGGGTTTACCCATCCTAGTACTACTCCAGTACAAGAGTGTGCAACCATGAAGTTTCTTCCTAGGTTAACCCCACTTGCTTGCAACCCCATTTGCAAAACTGTCAGCAAGTGTTGTGCCTTATGAACCATTCATTAGAATGCTGCTTAAGCTCATCAATTGATAAGTAGAAGATATTTTCCACAACAAATCCACTTGTGGTAGTGCTATTAGGATTCATTTGCATTGTTTTTGAGTCAAACTCATTCATCCAATTTCATGAGTAATGGTTCACAAGAACCCATCTCTCATGAGACTGGATGAAACACTTAAGCCCCATTGCATCTAGGTGATTCTCAAAGAGGTGAAGCATCGGGACTTCCCAAGTGGTCATCCATTCCAGTATTACTCCAACTCAAGTGTGCTTAACCACGAAGTTTCCTCCTAGGTCAAGACCACTATGCTTGCAACCTCATTTACAAAACCTTCAAGAAGTGTTGTCACTTATGAACCATTCATTAGAAAGCCTCTTAAGCACATCAATTTATATGTAGGAGATTTTTGTATAGTAAATCAATTTGTATATTGCTATCAAGATTCATTTGTATAGTTTTTGAGTCAAACTCATTGACCCAAGTTTCATAAGTAGTGGTTCACAAGAACCCTTATCTCATGAGAATGAATGGAAAGGTTAGTACTTATTGCATCTCATTGCATTTAGGTGATGCTCACATAGGTGAAACACCAAGACTTCTCCAAGGGTTACACATCCGAGTACTACAACTCAAGCGCACTTAATCACAAAGTTTCCTCCAAGATTAAGCCCACTTTGTTTGCAATTCCATTTGCAAAACCTTTAGTAAGTGTTGTGCACTATGATCCATTAATTAGAAATCCCTATAAGGCTCAATCTTATCAACTGATAAGTAGGAGAATTCGTTTTCTAGAATTCTCTCTGGTTCTTTTTTATTATATATAGTCAATAAACTATGTTCCCTAGGGATGCATCCCCCCTCAAAAAAAGGGGAGGGGGGGACATCCCCGTCCCGGGGACTTCTTTGGGGATTTGCATCTGTCCCCAATTTTTAAACACAAAAAAAAAAAAAAAAAACAAAAATATCACTTTTGTTGTCTCCGTTTGCCACCCCCTGTGTCCCCAAAATTGGCAAAAAAATTTCTATCCCAAAAACCCGTCCCGCTGTCCCCTGCTGTCCACATCCCAAAAACTCGGCGAAAATAGTCAATAAACAGTTATATACAAAGTTGGCCTGATATTCACATATGTGAAGTGATATATAGACATGTATTTTATATATTTTTGAACTTAGAGATTGAATGCACGAAGTATTTAATGTAGTTTTAAGTAAAGTATAAATATCCAGCAATTTTATTAATTTTCAGAACTTATGTCATAATTTACAGGCCTAAAATGATTATAATGATTATTTTAGGGTTCTTTGTTCTCTCAAATTTAAATAAGGTAAAACTTTCTCATCTTGCTCATTTAGATCAATATCACAACAAATAAGGTAGCTTTGTTATGGTCTTCTTTTGTTTCATATTGCAACAATTTAAATATTTGAAATTAATATAGCAAAATCAATGTTAAGAAAGAAATACTATCAATCAAGTTATACACTGTATTCAATGTAGAAAGAGAGGAAATTCTTGTTTGTAATTGCACATTTCCCATTTTACTTTCTGACTCTATATTACTCTGGCTTTGCAGAACTTTTGACCCATCTTTCCTAGTTGTGTCTTCAGTGTCACATGTTGATCTCATAGACAATCATGTTTGTTGCAGGTTTTTGCAGTCAATGTTGCTTTTAGAGTTTCAAATAAATTCCCACAATTATTTTGCTGATTAACTGTACCTTTTTGCAATCAATCACCCGATAAATTGCTAAAAAGGTTAAAAGTCGTCGACCAAAAAATCTCAATTTCTTTAGGGAATAAATCACTGCACATGCCGACTCCTAATAAATCATGTATTACTGTGTTTTTATCCCATTTTCTACTTCTGTTCTAGTAATATACATTAATAGTCAATAATAATAATAATTTTAAAACTACTTCATAATGTTTATTATAATCTATACGGCTCCGTTACATTGCCATTGAAGGGCAATCTATAATAGGGCTTAATAACGATAATTTTAAAATTAGTGTCTAACATTAATTATATAGTTGATCTCATCAAAATCCAAGGGGCAAGCCATGCAAAGGGCTTGGGACATATTGAAATTGCGATTTGAAACAAATTTATTAGCTGCTTTAACACTATCTCACATGCCCAAGACAATTCAGAATGAGTTGATCTCATCAAAATCCAAGGGGCAAGGCATGCAAAGGGCTTGGGACATATTGAAATTGCGATTTGAAACAAATTTATTAGCTGCTTTAACACTATCTCACATGCCCAAGACAATTCAGGATGATTGAGGCCCTTTTTGATGATTGCCATTGCTCCCTGCTCCTCTGATCAAGTTTTTTCCAGAGATCGGAGAGAAAATCACAAAATCACAATTCTTTCAAAGCTGATTCCTCATTGACTTAAGTTCCATCCTGGAATCAACCCTTTTTTTGAGTGATTCATCAATTTCATGATTTATTTGTAGGGTTTCGTAGGTTTTTGCAATCATTTTTAATTTATTTTTTGCTATTTTTAGGGATTGTAATATGATTTTAATGCACTTTATATGCAAAAGAGGCCATTGAAAATCAGGTCAGTTTTTTTCATAAATTGGGATTTTTCCAAGGAAAAAATCAGCAAGCTTTAGGATTTTTTGCAGATGTACATTGCTATTGTACTATATATTATTATATACAATGGCCCCCCTTCTCCCTCCACCTCCTACTCCCTGCTACTGTCCTCCCTCTGTCCTCTCACAGTCCCCAAATTGAGGCCCGTTTGTTCCCCTTGCTCAGAAACTTGCCTCCTCGTCCTGACGTCCCCGCATATCCGAAGGCAATGTAACTATGGTTCATATATATATATATATATATAATACATTCTAACGTGCATTGGTACAATAGTCATTCATATATATATATATATAAACCATAGTTACACTGCATTGGGAGATGGGGTAACCTGATTTGCCGACCCAGGTGACTTGCATGACTCGTGGCAAGTCTTGTTACTATGATATATACAATGGCCCCTCTTCTCCCTCCACCTTCCATCCCCTGCTACTGTCCCCCCACTGTCCTCCCACTGTCCCCAAATTGAGGCCCATTTGTTCCCCTTGCTCGGAAACTTGCCTCCTTATCCTGACATCACCCCATCTCCCAAGGCAGTGTAACTATGGTTCATATATATATATATATATGACTGACTATTGTACCAATGCGCATTACAATGTATCCTGTCCCCCAATTTTTTTCCTATACAAGCTGACTATACATGTGTATCATACCCATGTACTTGATTCAGCAACTCTACTTTTAAATGTTTTAATAGATTTCAATTTTTCTATCACATGAATTCAACTTTTTTAGTGACCCCAATGAGTCTTGAATAATTGACGTGTCTATATAACTTCTGATTACAAAGTAATGTTTCCATTGCCTTTTAACTAATGTTATTTCCCTAGTGTTTAATATAGTTTTAAAACCCTGGATTTTGAAGATAGTAAAGTTTTAACAATTTTGAATGCATCTTCATTTTAAATTTTCAGCTAAGGTCTGAAAGGTACTTTTGATCATTGAGTTAATAACTATTTTGCAAGACACTTGTGTGATAGAGCTTTGCTTTGTTAGTTTCAAAAATTGTACCAGTTCACAACTTAAGTGGATAAAGGTGCTTAGCAAGTGTTTGTTTGCTAGCTGTGTAAAGATTTCGGTAGTAGAAAGCTTACATACAATTTGTATTTTTTGACATAATTTCTACTTTCAGTTTCAATTCTTTCTGTAAATGGCATTAAGTTCAAATTTTGCTGATATCGCAGCAAGCCTGTGAACCAAGAAGCTTTTTTGGTGTGGAGGATTTTGTGGATAAAGAGAACCCCAAACCGTATACATGCATGAAGGCAAAGGTATCAAAAAACCCAAATAAACATATATCCTTTAAGCAACGTACAGTTGCATGTATGCAGCCCTTCACATTGGATGTCTTCATTTCAAAACGTTTTGTTTCTGCATCAATTACTCATAGGGTCACATCCAAGCAGGTAGCAGTTGCAGGTACAAATTCCAAAGATATCAAGGCTATATTACGGTCTAAAGCAGATATTCCTGCCTGCTTGGCAGTCGGTCGAATCTTAGCTGAAAGATCAAGAGAGGCTGATGTTTATAGTGCAGTATATACTCCCCGGGATAGAGACAAGTTTGAAGGAAAAATAAGAGCTGTTGTCCAATCTCTTATAGATAATGGTATTGACATAAAAGTATATCTAAATTAGCTCTAGTATATCGGATGCATACATTTTATTTTAAAATCGGGCCTTGCTTTTCTACCCATATTTTAGCTCTAAAGAGTTTGTTAATTATGCAGACCCCTTTTTATGTCAACATCTCAAATGTGGTAAACTTGGTATGTGCGACTCTTGTATTTGTCAAACATCTGCTGCTTTGGATGTTGTACATTCTGTTCAGTTTTTAAAATTCTCTCACATTTTTTGATCTTGATAGGTGTAGTTTCTGGCACAGTTTTATGTTCATTTAGTGTAATACGAGTTAGTAGTTTTTTATATAAATATGTTTGTAAATACTTGGACATGTATTAGTTTAAGTATAAAGTACCATAATTTATTGCAAATGGTTGAGGCCATACTATGTGTTTTTTTAGAAGTGCATTTCTAGCCCCGTGAGAGCAAAGAGCAGATTAGTTTTATGCTTTGCATCTAGTTTTTGCAATGGAAATTGTCGAGCACTTACAGGATATGAGTTACTAGTTTATTATATTGACATGTTTGTCAGTGTCATGATTAAAGAGACAGAGATAACAATAACATGCAAAATATAACCAATATCAGAAAAGTATAATGCACAGAGAAGAAGACACAAGACACAAAGATTTAACGCGGTTCACCTAATCATTGGGTTACGTCCACCAAACAATGAGTCCAATATTATTATTATCCAGTGATCATAACTTGATTACAATATCCAATCCCTTGTGATTATAAAATCCCTAACCCTAAGCCATTTTATACAAGCTTTTTGCCACTTACACAATTAGGGTTAGAATGTGTCGACCAATAGAAAAATAGCTCCCGACACCTTTTACAAAAATAAAGTGATTTGAGCTTTCGAGGGTACTGCTCCTTGACCCTGCCCTGTATTGCAATAGGGAGCGCACATTGGGCTTTGCCCTAGGTCCTCGCAAGAGGCACTGCCCTTGACCTTGTCTTGGGGGCATTGCACCTAGACCCCTGTAGAAAAATCTAGGGGGAACTACGCCGAATGAAGTAGAGAAAAATTAACCTTAGAGTCTGATTAGGATCCACTTAACAATAGTAAGTACCTGCACATGCATTAGTCTAGAGTATCATAATATATTGCAAATGGTTGAGGCCACACTATGTGTTTTCTTAAGAAGTGTGTTGCTAGCCCTCTAAGAGCAAGAGCGGACAAGTTTTGTGATTGACATTTAGCTTTTTGCAATGGAAATTGACGAGCACTTACATGGTGGAGTCGGTGAAATTTGATTGTCAAATCTTTTGAGTTATCGAAGAGTTACAAGCTATTATGCGCCTTAAATATGATGATAAAAGAAACTTAGACAAAGATTGATAGGAAGGAAACTCACTCAATTTAATTATGCTTTTTAGATTCAATATTTTTGAATGTCTAAGGGGGTGGCAACTCTAATTATGGGATAAGATATATGGTTTTGTATCAAATACAAATCCTAGTAGATGCCATCAAAGAGTTGCAAGCTATTATGCCCCTTAAATATGATGACAAAAGAGACCTAGACAAAGATTGATAGGAAGGAAACCCACTCAATTTAATTATGCTTTTTAGATTCAATATTTTTGTATGTCTACGGGGGTGGCAACTCTAATTATGGGATAAGATATATGGTTTTTGTATCAAATACAAATCCTAGCAGATGCCATCAATGTTGTGGTTGGTTAGTCTCAATTTGTGTTAAAATGAATGAAAAATATACATGTTTTATTTTGCTGTGTTATTTTCCGTATTGATCATCTTGTTATGGTCATTAATATGCCAGGAGATGTAAATTTACAGTGGGAGGCATATACACCTCAGTGAGGCTGCATAGGTAAAAATCTATGCACGAATACCGGTGAAGTCTCAAAATCATTGCCGTAGGTAATCAAATGCTTAAATTAGAAACTGTACAATTATCACAGGTTGGTTGTGTGAGGCAAAACATCTGTATTGGTGTAATATACTATTATTCGCAGGTTGGTTGTGCCAGGTTAAACAACCATAGTGGCACAATATTTTGATATCACTTTAAGGTTAATCTATATTCTACCAAGTTTATGGGATTCAGGAACATGTTTCACGGATGGCTATATATAGCTCTTATAAATTACTTTTAAGAGTGCATAAAATTATTCTTAGATATAAAATATATTAGGAACTATAGATTATAATAAAATATACATAGAAGTTTTGTTAAAGTCGTTGGTCAAGCATTTGTGCCACTGAGCCCTGTTCATACAGTTCATAAAATATTTCTTTCAAGCAGTATAGAATCTGCCAACTCGAGAACATATATAAGGTTCTTCCATTTGTGCAATATCCTTCCTCAACTACGACGACAGTGAGTCTTGCATCTTCGATTTCATCAATAATTTGTAATAGATGTTGATTTACTGATTTAGCCATTTTTTCCATCGACGTTTTTATAAACTTTTAGAATCAATAAATTCTTAGAAATAATGGGGCTAGTGACTGAATTTTCAGTTTCAGTTTCTTGGGCATTGAAATTTGGTTCAAAGCATTCCACATTCTATACATAAAATGAAATTGAAAAATATATATACATGGGAAACATTCTAATAGAGAATGTAAATATTTTGATTTCAACATATTCAAATAAAAATAAATAAAAAATTTAATGAACCTATTACATGTAAATGTTTAAAGGATCTTTGGCACTTTTAAACTTTATGTAATACACATTTAGAAAGTCTGATCCGTTATGTTTTTAGCATTCTTATGACATGTAAACATTGAAGCAAATACAATTGAAAGATTGGAAACTAAAATTGGTAGATTTTGTTATCATCTTCTAGGCTTGTGCTCAAAATGGCAGCTTCGTGGCAAAGGTTAGACATATAAGGAGTTTATACATGAAATGTTGACCTTAAATATATACATAGATTGAGTGTTTCTAAAAGGGTATGAATGATCTTGTCTTAACAGCTTAAATGGCATCATCTCTATTTGGTCTCATCATTAGCATCTTACCAACTTGTACTGTCTATGCTTTGCTTCAACTTCAATTTTAATAATAATTAGGATTATCTTCAAAGACTGTGAAGACTCCAATATTGTTTGAACTGTGATGTAAATTGCTAATATAAAGAGTACAAATTTATGTTATTCACATCTTTCCCTCTTTGGATCAATTGTAGTGCTCCAAATCTATGTATAACTTGCCCAGTTTTGTTATGCATCTATGCTTAGTTTGTAATGTCTTGACCTGATGTTATTGGTAATGCATATTTGCGACTAGGTACAAAATACAATTTTTTATAGAACCTTGAATAGGATGTCACAAAGAGATCAATAAATAGTAAATATGATCTAACATCTGCTAGCGCTCTTTTGAATGATCTGTCATCGAAATGATAACCATTTAGGTTTGTATTTTGTCTCCAAGATTTTATCATTTTAGGAGTCTTATTTTTCACATCATCTCTATTAGTTTACAAAGATTGTGTGCTTAGCTTTCTTATGCAGAATGTTTATTTTGTTGCTATATTTATAACTTAAATGAGTGAACACAAGATATGTACTTATGCATGTGCCATTTTCACATTATTTTGGTGCTTTCAAAGTTGCCACCTATTGAAATTCCATTTTCCCTCATTTTCCCTCTTTTATGTCTATAATCCATGCTAATTTTCCTTCATCTCACCACAAAATCTTTTGAATTTTTTATGCACTACAACATTTGGCCCTATTTTCTAATGGCAATTTTCGATGGAGGGGGTGGGGTGGGGGCACATTTTGTGAAATTGGTGTTTTAAAAAAAAAATTGTCCATATCGTCGTTGGAATTTTGACTACATATCTTGAGACCCTCAAAATTTTGATGGTCACGAGAAATATACATAAAACAAAGACACATCAAATCATTTTCACAGTCAACCACATGGGAAAGGCATGATTCCAACACAAGGTTTGAACATGAAATTCCCATGCAAGTTACTTAATACTGCAAGCCCATAACATATCGACACTACCTAAGTAAGGACATGCATTGCTTCAAGTTATGTGATTTGAAAATGAAATTGCTTGAAACTTGATTTATATGATTTGTAAATGAAATTGTTGGAAACCTAATTTATGTGATTTGAAAATGAAATTGCCTAGCTTGAAACATGTTTTTATTTGAAAATGAAATTGCTTGAAACCGCAAGAATTTGTGCAATTACACCATCAATTACACCCTAAGAACATTCTAATCCTTGTTGCATTTGAGTAGCACAATTAGTGTCTTCTTCACTAGACACAAATTCATGGCAAAATTCCTTCGAAGTAAATTCTGTTAGGATTAAACCTTAGATAGAAATAACAATTACATGCAAATATAACCAACACTAGAAAAAAGTAGATTGTATAAAAGAGAACAAAAGACACCAAGATTTAACGTGGTTCACCCAATCCCTGGGCTACGTCTACCAACAAGAAGTCCAATATTATTATGATCGAGTGATTACAACTTGATTACAATCCGTAATCCCTTACAACTCAATACTGCTGCAAGAACCAATTTTCTCATCACACATTATGAAAGTCCCTACACCTAAGCTTTTTTATACAAGCTTTTTGCCACTTACAAAATTAGGGCTAGAATAATAGTAAAGTAGTAGCCAACACCTTTTACAATATAAGGTCATTTTTGGCTTTGGGCGTGCTGCCCTCAAAAACCCCCACAGGGGCGTTGTCCCTTGATCCCATCTTGTACTGCGACAGGGAGCGCACTTGGGGAGGACCCCATAGGGGCGTTGCCCCTTGACCTCGTAGAATAATATGGGGAGAAAACTATATTGACTAAACCTCCGAGTCTGATTAAGCTCCACATCACAATAATTTCCCACTTGGAGACTGATCAGACTCCACAATAATGACAAATTCAAACCCTAATTTCTACATCCTTCTTCCCCATCTCTAATTTTTGTAGTCATGTTTGCCAACAAGTGTAATAAAATTAAATAGGTTATTGATGTGAAATGTAGGTAAGCCACCCAAATTCTTCTCTAAAACACATGATCTTTAATTATCACAAAAATATTTTAGGTTATTATCCTTTCCCTTTTTGACCATCACAATTGTGTTTTATCTTCCTTTTTTGCACTGTTAAATCCTAGATTTTATCTCCTTATATAATGACTGAAAATTAGACAGGGGAATGGGAAAATTGCCTAGGATAGAGAATATATACCACAACCTAGTATTTCAAGAGAGAATACATATAACACCAATATTATTGGGATGACTTCCTATTAGCACTAAGTTGTAGCACAAACACAACCCCCTGGCCCAACTGTACAACGAACCCGTTCCCATGCCATTTGTATATTCATTTAGTATATTTGTTGACCCTGATTGTGGATTTTTTCAATTTTGTTTTGGAGGGTTTTGATTTATAAAGCTAGGTGGGGTTTGAATATTAAGTACTCCAAAATCATCCATTTCATGCCTTCATTTGTACACAATGACTTTCTAGTTTCTTTCTACTGACACATCCATATCATTTCATATGATCATCTAAAAATTATGTCAATCTAAGCTCTCAATTGTTTCCTCTTGTTTGATCATCTCATATTTGCTAAATGATGATTACTGTAGAGTAGTTCCAAATATTAAGAATAACTAGCTTATATATACCTCTATATATATTACGCCGAGAGTAATCGTTCTCGAGGCGCCTATTTTTATTTAATCCCAAAGTTATTTTAATTGAAGTTGGGATTAATGAAAATAAAAATAGGTGCCTCGAGAACGATTACTCTCGGCGTAATATATATAGAGGTATATATAAGTTAGTGCCAGTCGCGGCGCAATAGGAAAAATATTTACTTTTTATTTTTTATTTTGATAAGGTTACTATAAAATTGTTAATTAATTTTTAATTAGAGTTGTATGAAGTTACTATAAAATTATGCTTCAAAATATTTTTAAAAATTTAATATAAGGAGTTTAATATAGATTAAAAATATATTTTTTATTTTTGGGATATTGTAATGTAAAATGTTATAGTCATACATAGATATATGGTTAGGGACAAAGTTACCATTATAGTTAATGTTAACCTTAGGGATAGAATTAGGGTTAGGGTTAGCATTAGAGTTAGGGTTGGAGTTAGGGTTAGGGTTTGAGCTATGGTTAAGGTTAGGGATAGAGTTATGGTTATGGTTATGGTTTAGATTAGAGTTATGTTTATGACTAAGGTTAGGGTTAATGTTATGGTCATGGTTAAGGTTAGGGTTAGAGTTATGGTTATGGTTATGATTAGGGTTAGTGTTAGGGTTATAGTAAGGCTAACGTTAGGGTTAGGGTTAAGGTTTGAGTCAAGGTTAAGGTTAGAGTTTAAAGGGTTAGGGTTTGAGTTAGGATCAAAATTAAGGTTAGGGTTAAGGTTAGAGTCCAATTATGGTAGAGTCAAAGCCAAAGTTAGAGTTATGCTCATGGTTAAGGCTAGGGTTAGACTTATGCTTATAGTTAGGGTTAGGGATAGGGTTAGAATCCAATTATGGTAGAGTTAGAATTAGGGTTAGAGTTAGGGGTAGAGTTATGCTTATGGTTAATGTTAAGTTTAGAGTAATGCTCATGGCTAAGGTTAGGGTTAGAGTCATCATTATGGTTATGGTTAGGGTTATAGTGGGGATAGGGTTAGGGTTAGGGTTTGAGTCAAATATATCTTTTAATTTAATATAAGGAATTTAATTTAGATAATTTTTTTTTTTTTTGGGATATTGTAATGTAAAATGTTATAGTCATACGTAGATATATGGTTAGGGACAAAGTTAACATTACAGTTAATGTTAACCTTAGGGATAGAATTAGGGTTAGGGTTAGCATTAGGGTTAGGGTTGGAGTTAGGGTTAGGGTTTGAGCTATGGTTAAGGTCAAGGATAGAATTATGGTTATGGTTATCATTAGAGTTATGGTTAAGGTTCAGATTAGAGTTATGTTTATGGTTAAGGTTAGGGTTAGAGTTATGGTCATGGTTAAGGTTAGGGTTAGAGTTATGGTTATGGTTATGATTAGGGTTAGGGTTATAGTAAGGCTAGGGTTAGGGTTAGGGTTAAGGTTTGAATCAAGGTTAAGGTTAGAGTTAGGGTTAGGGTTTGAGTTAGGATCAAAATTAAGGTTAGGGTTAGGGTTAGTGTCCAATTATGGTAGAGTCAGATCTAGAGTTAGAGTTATGCTCATGGTTAAGGCTAGGGTTAGAGTTATGCTTATAGTTAGGGTTTGGGATAGGATTAGAGTCCAATTATGGTAGAGTTAGAATTAGGGTTAGAGTTAGGTGTAGAGTTATGTTTATGGTTAAGGTTAGGGTTAGAGTAATGCTCATGGTTAAGGTTAGGGTTACGGTTAAGGTTTGAGTCAAATATTATTTTAAATTTAATATAAGGAGTTTAATTTAGATAAAAATATATTTTTTATTTTTGGGATATTGTAATGTAAAATGTTATAGTCATACGTAGATATATGGTTAGGGACAAAGTTGGGGTAAGGGTTTGAGCTAGGGTTAAGGTTAGGGTTAGGGTTAGATTCTAATTATGGTAGAGTTAGATTTATGGTTAGAGTTAGGGGTAGGGTTAAGGTTAGTGTTAGGATTAGAATTAGGGTTAAGATTAGGAGAGTTAGGGTTAGGATTAGGGTTATAGATAGGGTTAGGGTTAGGGTTAGGGTTAGGGTAAGGTTCTAGGTTAGGGTTAGGGCTAGGGTCAGGTTTAGGGTTATAGTATGAGTTAGGGTTAGAGTTTGAGTTAGGGTTAGGGTTATAGTTTGAGTTAGGGGTAGACAGAGCATTATAATTTGGGTTAGGATTAGGGTTAGGTTTAGGGTTTGAGTTTGAGTTATGGTTAGAGTTAGGGTTAGAGCTAGAGCTAGAGTTAGAGTTAGGGTTAGAATTAGGGTTAGGTTTAGGGTTTGAGTTACCAACAGAGTTAAGGTTAGAGTTAGGGTTAAGGTTAGAGTTAGGGTTAGGGTTAGGGTTTCAGTCAGGATTAAAGTTAGGGTTAGGGTTAGAGTCTAATTATGGTAGAGTTAGATTTAGGGTTAGAGTTAGGGGTAGGGTTAGGGTTAGGGTTAGGGTTAGAGATAGGGGTAGACAAAGGGTTAGGCTTAGGCTTAGGGTTATGGTTAGGGTCAAGGTTAGGGTTAGGTTTAGGGTTAGAATATGAGTTAGGGTTAGAGTTTGAGTTATAGTTAGGGCTATAGTTTGAGTTAGGGGTAGATAGAGTATTAGAATCCTAGCTACGATTAGGGTTAGGTTTTGGGTTACGGTTATGGTTACGGTTAAGGTTAGAGTTAGGTTTAGGGTTACAGTTATAGTTAGGGTTAAAGTCCAATTATGGTAGAGTTAGATTCAGGGTTACAGTTAGTGGTAGGGATAGGGTTACAATTATAGTTAGGGTTAGGGTTAGGGTTAGAGTTAGAGGAAGGGTTATATTTAGAAGTTTTCTTATGGTCACATTTATAGTTAGGAGGGGAGTAAGGGTTGGGATTTTAGATTATATTTATTATTATATAAGGTGCCCTATATAATAATATGTATATTCCCACGCTCATGGATAAGGTTAGGGAAAGAAGTAGGACCATGGTTATTAGTGTTACATTTAGAATTTCATTTAGGAGGGCATTGTGTGCTATTTTTTCCCCCTATTCAACCCATCACTGATGTCTGATCTGAGAGACCTTAAATGGGATAGGTTCTTTGCAGAGGGTTAACATTGCTAAAGTTGGCGGCTAACATTTTGTGTTGGCTCAGTTTCTTCATTGACCACGCTGGATCATTTTTTCTTGGTCAGGTTGATTCATGTTGCGAGATTCGATAACTCTTATTTCTTCGCGAGCTATCTTCCCATCTTCCCAAAAGTGCAAGATGTTGCCATGCATTCCCATTCTAACGTTTCTTTATACGCTAGTGTCTTCGAAACACTCTAAAGCCTAGAATTGCACAAGATGCTACCATGCATCTCCATTCTGGTGCATCGTCATGCTACATTGTTTCTTCAATTCTCTGAAGCCCAAAATTGCATCATGCTACCACGCATTGTCTTTCCAACATTTCCTCACTCCACAATGCTTTCATGAGTCTTTGAGACCCAAAATTGTGCCACATGGAGGGGGTTCACACCTTTTGTGCTATCTGCTTCGTTTGTTGGGAGGAATCTCTTCATACATCTTAGTCATCCATTGGAAATAAAGCCAATCTTGATCGACGAATGTGACTTAATCCTTCATTGGGAGGAGTTTCCTTGTTGCATCTCAGTCATCCTTTTTGAGGGGAGAATCTACATCAACGGTTGCGACTTAATCCTTCATTGGTGAGGATTCACGATGCATCTATGCCGTCTATTTCGAGAGGAAGACCTTCATCGATGACCATCATTCATTTTTGGGGAAACCAAATTCCCCCTTGGGATCAACCTTGCATTTTTTGTGGGAGGTAAAGACATCATGTTATCTCTTTTCATAGTTTTTTGCCAGCGACATGAATGTCTTTCCTCTTCTTTCCATGAGTCTCCATTCTAGCGCCTCCTTATGCTGCATTGTTTCTGTAATGCTCTAAGGCCCAAAATTGTGTCATGCTACTACATGTCACCTTTCTGACATTTCCTCACTCTGTAGTGCTTTCGCGAGGCTCCAAGACCCAGAATTGTGCCATGTAGTGGGGGTCCCCACCTTTCGTGCTATGGTTACAATTTAGATTTTAGGGTTATGGTTAGAATCAAGGTCAATTCTAGAGTTTATAGAATATTTAGAGTTAAGATTAGGGATTAAATATACATGAGGGTTAGCATTGGGTTGTATGATAATTACAGTTAGGATTATAGTTAGATATATCATTTAGATTAGGTTTTAGTCAGGGTTTAATTAGACTTAAGATTAGGGTGAGGATCAAGGTGAAGTCTATATTAGGGTTCATATCATGGTAGGATTGAAACTAATGTTAGGGTTAACATTGAAATTATGATTAGGGGTAAGGTGAAGATTTATATTTGGTCATGATTGTGGTTTGTGCTAGGATTAGGGTCTAAGCTATGATTAATTTTATGATTGTACCTTTAGGGTTAGGGTTTTGTTTAAGTTTATGATTATGGTTACAACTATGGTTTATGGTTCAAGTTTAAAGTTGGAAATGTGATTAGGATCAGGGATTAGTAAATTTTTTAAGAGTTCGGTTATAGGTTTACACCATGGTTAGGACCTTGGGACTGGATTTAGAGTTTAATATCATGGTTATCCCTATAGTTAGGTTTAGGATTTTGATCAATATTTTGGAGTTTGTTTTTACATTATGGTTAAGGGTTAGATTTTAGGGTTAGGACTATAACCAATATTAGTGTGTAGGTTTTTGGTTTAGATTATGGTTTGGGCTGAGATTTTCGTTATGATTAGAGTTTAGAATATCAATAGGTATACGTTTTAGTGCTATAATTATAGTTTAATGTTGGATTATAGTTAGATTGTACATCATTGTTGGGGCTAGGGCTAAGGTAGGGGTTGTTGTTACGGTTAACTAAGGATGACAATTAGGATGGTTTATCTTTTCAAGTAGAAAAAAAAAACTCATATTGATTCAAAAACAAAGAAATTATAATTCGAAAATATTTTTCTATGTCATAATAGATTCATTTATTTTAATTATTGTATTAGTTAATTAGTTGTTTGATGTTTCAAAGTAAACATGGCTTATTTTATTTAAATTTAAATAATATTATTGTTTTGAATTGAATTTAGCTTAATTGTTAATGATCATATTTATATTTCTAATATTAACTCCAATTTGATCAAAGATCAAATATATTTTTGGTATTTTTGTAAACGAACTTGCTTAACACTTCCCTATTTCAAAGTTAATAAAATATCATTTCTATTGTCTTAGATTTGAGAGTAAGTATATTAAATAAGTAATAATAAATGAACATTATGATTAATATATTTCTAAAATAAAAATATATTACTTAAAAACTTGTTTGCTTTAAATGAATAAAGTACTCATTTACTTGTAAATTTTAAAAATAGAAATTAATCTACATATATATAAAATATTTATTCTTTTTCCTATTTGCATACAAATTAATTAAAATCTAAACTTTAAACTACATAAATACTTTTAAAATATATATCCATCAATAAATAGTTTAGAATAAAGTAAAATCTAAAAATTAGACACATATAGAATCTTTTTAATTTCTATATACATGTTTTTCTAATTTATTTCTACAAACATGCAACTAATATTTCTATTATCCATTTTTTTCCATTCTAAAAAAATCTAGAATTTTTAGATGCATGCAATCTTTCTAATTTTTTCTACATACATATATTAACATTTCTATTTTATATTTCGTTTTTACATTATGGTTATTTCAATCAAAATATGTAGATGTAAATAGAATTCTTTTCAAAAAATTTTATTTAAATTTAAATAATATTATTGTTTTGAACTGAATTTAGCTTAATTGTTAATGATCATATTTATATTTCTAATATTAACTCCAATTTGATCAAAGACCAAATATATTTTTGATATTTTTGTAAACGAACTTGCTTAACACTTCCCTATTTCAAAGTTAATAAAATATCATTTCTATTGTCTTAGATTTGAGAGTAAGTATATTAAATAAGTAATAATAAATGAACATTATGATTAATATATTTCTAAAATAAAAATATATTACTTAAAAACTTGTTTACTTTAAATGAATAAAGTACTCATTTACTTGTAAATTTTAAAAATAGAAATTAATCTACATATATATAAAATATTTATTCTTTTTCCTATTTGCATACAAATTAATTAAAATCTAAACTTTAAACTACATAAATATTTTTAAAATATATATCCATCAATAAATAGTTTAGAATAAAGTAAAATCTAAAAATTAGACACATATAGAATCTTTTTAATTTCTATATACATGTTTTTCTAATTTATTTCTACAAACATGCAACTGATATTTCTATTATCCATTTTTTTCCATTCTAAAAAAATCTAGATGTAAATAGAATTTTTTTAGATGCATGCAATCTTTCTAATTTTTTCTACATACATATATTAACATTTCTATTTTATATTTTGTTTTTACATTATGGTTATTTCAATCAAAATATGTAGATGTAAATAGAATTCTTTTCAAAAAAATTTATTTAAATTTAAATAATATTATTGTTTTGAACTGAATTTAGCTTAATTGTTAATGATCATATTTATATTTCTAATATTAACTCCAATTTGATCAAAGACCAAATATATTTTTGGTATTTTTGTAAACGAACTTGCTTAACACTTCCCTATTTCAAAGTTAATAAAATATCATTTCTATTGTCTTAGATTTGAGAGTAAGTATATTAAATAAGTAATAATAAATGAACATTATGATTAATATATTTCTAAAATAAAAATATATTACTTAAAAACTTGTTTACTTTAAATGAATAAAGTACTCATTTACTTGTAAATTTTAAAAATAGAAATTAATCTACATATATATAAAATATTTATTCTTTTTCCTATTTGCATACAAATTAATTAAAATCTAAACTTTAAACTACATAAATATTTTTTAAATATATATCCATCAATAATTAGTTTAGAATAAAGTAAAATCTAAAAATTAGACACATATAGAATCTTTTTAATTTCTAGATACATGTTTTTCTAATTTATTTCTACAAACATGCAACTGATATTTCTATTATCCATTTTTTTCCATTCTAAAAAAATCTAGATGTAAATAGAATTTTTTTAGATGCATGCAATCTTTCTAATTTTTTCTACATACATATTATAACATTTCTATTTTATATTTTGTTTTTACATTATGGTTATTTCAATCAAAATATCTAGATGTAAATAGAATTCTTTTCAAAAAATCTAGATGTATATAGAATTCTTTTAATTTTTTACATACATAAAATCTTTCTAATTTTTTTCTACATACATAAAAGAATAATTTCTATTTTCCCCATTTTATCTAAGGAACCGAGTAATGTCACCAGTTCCTTGCTCAATGACCTTTGAGCCTCCCTTACCAATAGCTCCGAACCCTGCATCCCAAAAAAAATTATTTCCACGAATGTGAGAACGATTACTCTTGGCGTAATATATAAACGTCTCTTCACATTCCACGAAATTCCACGAATATTTTTAGGAAACTGGAGATTGGCCATTAGGCTGATAATCTGCATTCCAATGCACCCATTAAATACACAATACACTGTTTGTTGTGGAGGAGAGCCAACCAAATTGAAATTAATTAAAATTGAAATCTAAATCAAAGTAGAATATTATAATTAATTTTGAATTTCAATTTACATCTACATCTAAATCTATATGAAAATGTAAATTTTAAAATAGAAATCTCACCTACAAAAATGTTACTCCAAAACTTCAATTTACTCCTATTCAAAAACTCCAATCTAATCCTCCAATAACCTCCACCTCTTCCTTCCTGCAAAAACATAAAATAAAAATGAAATGAGGAGCCTTGGTTTTATAACTTCTGAGAGGCTCCTCATATCCCCCAACAGACGTCTCTTCACATTCCACGAATTTGTTTCAAATTCCCCCACTCCCCGCAAAAAAAAGCATGAATGTGCATGCAAAATTATATTTAACAAAAAAAAAAACCATATTGAAATTATTTCGCCCCTATTTTTTCGAGCCCTATTTTTTCGGGTCCTACTTTTTCGGGCCCTACTTTTTCGGGCCTATTATTTTGGCCTCCATTTGGCTTCCTATTATTTCGGCCAGCTATTATTTCGGGAATTCTTTTTTAATATTTAATTTGGAAGTTTGTAACTGCTCCCAAATCTTTTTTATTGACAAAGAATCTTGGCATATTCCTGTGCTGCCATTGTATAGAACGCCTCTCGGCGTTGTTTTGAACTGAATTTAGCTTAATTGTTAATGATCATATTTATATTTCTAATATTAACTCCAATTTGATCAAAGACCAAATATATTTTTGGTATTTTTGTAAATGAACTTGCTTAACACTTCCCTATTTCAAAGTTAATAAAATATCATTTCTATTGTCTTAGATTTGAGAGTAAGTATATTAAATAAGTAATAATAAATGAACATTATGATTAATATATTTCTAAAATAAAAACATATTACTTAAAAACTTGTTTACTTTAAATGAATAAAGTACTCATTTACTTGTAAATTTTAAAAATAGAAATTAATCTACATATATATAAAATATTTATTCTTTTTCCTATTTGCATACAAATTAATTAAAATCTAAACTTTAAACTACATAAATATTTTTTAAATATATATCCATCAATAATTAGTTTAGAATAAAGTAAAATCTAAAAATTAGACACATATAGAATCTTTTTAATTTCTAGATACATGTTTTTCTAATTTATTTCTACAAACATGCAACTGATATTTCTATTATCCATTTTTTTCCATTCTAAAAAAATCTAGATGTAAATAGAATTTTTTTAGATGCATGCAATCTTTCTAATTTTTTCTACATACATATATTAACATTTCTATTTTATATTTTGTTTTTACATTATGGTTATTTCAATCAAAATATCTAGATGTAAATAGAATTCTTTTCAAAAAATCTAGATGTATATAGAATTCTTTTAATTTTTTACATACATAAAATCTTTCTAATTTTTTTCTACATACATAAAAGAATAATTTCTATTTTCCCCATTTTATCTAAGGAACCGAGTAATGTCACCAGTTCCTTGCTCAATGACCTCTGAGCCTCCCTTACCAATAGCTCCGAACCCTGCATCCCAAAAAAAATTATTTCCACGAATGTGAGAACGATTACTCTCGGCGTAATATATAGACGTCTCTTCACATTCCACGAAATTCCACGAATATTTTTAGGAAACTGGAGATTGGCCATTAGGCTGATAATCTGCATTCCAATGCACCCATTAAATACACAATACACTGTTTGTTGTGGAGGAGAGCCAACCAAATTGAAATTAATTAAAATTGAAATCTAAATCAAAGTAGAATATTATAATTAATTTTGAATTTCAATTTACATCTACATCTAAATCTATATGAAAATGTAAATAAAAAATAGAAATCTCACCTACAAAAATGTTACTCCAAAACTTCAATTTACTCCTATTCAAAAACTCCAATCTAATCCTCCAATAACCTCCACCTCTTCCTTCCTGCAAAAACATAAAATGAAAATGAAATGAGGAGCCTTGGTTTTATAACTTCTGAGAGGCTCCTCATATCCCCCAACAGACATCTCTTCACATTCCACGAATTTGTTTCAAATTCCCCCACTCCCCGCAAAAAAAAGCATGAATGTGCATGCAAAATTATATTTAACAAAAAAAAAAATCATATTGAAATTATTTCGCCCCTATTTTTTTGGGTCCTACTTTTTCGGGCCTATTATTTCGGCCTCCATTTGGCTTCCTATTATTTCGGCCAGCTATTATTTCGGGAATTCTTTTTTAATATTTAATTTGGAAGTTTGTAACTGCTCCCAAATCTTTTTTATTGACAAGGAATCTTGGCATATTCCCGTGCTGCCATTGTATAAAACGCCTCTCGGCGTTGTTTTGAACTGAATTTAGCTTAATTGTTAATGATCATATTTATATTTCTAATATTAACTCCAATTTGATCAAACACCAAATATATTTTTGGTATTTTTGTAAACGAACTTGCTTAACACTTCCCTATTTCAAAGTTAATAAAATATCATTTCTATTGTCTTAGATTTGAGAGTAAGTATATTAAATAAGTAATAATAAATGAACATTATGATTAATATATTTCTAAAATAAAAATATATTACTTAAAAACTTGTTTACTTTAAATGAATAAAGTACTCATTTACTTGTAAATTTTAAAAATAGAAATTAATCTACATATATATAAAATATTTATTCTTTTTCCTATTTGCATACAAATTAATTAAAATCTAAACTTTAAACTACATAAATATTTTTTAAATATATATCCATCAATAATTAGTTTAGAATAAAGTAAAATCTAAAAATTAGACACATATAGAATCTTTTTAATTTCTAGATACATGTTTTTCTAATTTATTTCTACAAACATGCAACTGATATTTCTATTATCCATTTTTATCCATTCTAAAAAAATCTAGATGTAAATAGAATTTTTTTAGATGCATGCAATCTTTCTAATTTTTTCTACATACATATATTAACATTTCTATTTTATATTTTGTTTTTACATTATGGTTATTTCAATCAAAATATCTAGATGTAAATAGAATTCTTTTCAAAAAATCTAGATGTATATAGAATTCTTTTAATTTTTTACATACATAAAATCTTTCTAATTTTTTTCTACATACATAAAAGAATAATTTCTATTTTCCCCATTTTATCTAAGGAACCGAGTAATGTCACCAGTTCCTTGCTCAATGACCTCTGAGCCTCCCTGACCAATAGCTCCGAACCCTGCATCCCAAAAAAAATTATTTCCACGAATGTGAGAACGATTACTCTCGACGTAATATATAGACGTCTCTTCACATTCCACGAAATTCCACGAATATTTTTAGGAAACTGGAGATTGGCCATTAGGCTGATAATCTGCATTCCAATGCACCCATTAAATACACAATACACTGTTTGTTGGGGAGGAGAGCCAACCAAATTGAAATTAATTAAAATTGAAATCTAAATCAAAGTAGAATATTATAATTAATTTTGAATTTCAATTTACATCTACATCTAAATCTATATGAAAATGTAAATAAAAAATAGAAATCTCACCTACAAAAATGTTACTCCAAAACTTCAATTTACTCCTATTCAAAAACTCCAATCTAATCCTCCAATAACCTCCACCTCTTCCTTCCTGCAAAAACATAAAATGAAAATGAAATGAGGAGCCTTGGTTTTATAACTTCTGAGAGGCTCCTCATATCCCCCAACAGACGTCTCTTCACATTCCACGAATTTGTTTCAAATTCCCCCACTCCCCACAAAAAAAAGCATGAATGTGCATGCAAAATTATATTTAACAAAAAAAAAAAATCATATTGAAATTATTTCGCCCCTATTTTTTCGGGCCCTATTTTTTCGGGTCCTACTTTTTCGGGCCCTACTTTTTCGGGCCTATTATTTTGGCCTCCATTTGGCTTCCTATTATTTCGGCCAGCTATTATTTCGGGAATTCTTTTTTAATATTTAATTTGGAAGTTTGTAACTGCTCCCAAATCTTTTCTATTGACAAGGAATCTTGGCATATTCCCGTGCTGCCATTGTATAGAACGCCTCTCGGCGTTGTTTTGAACTGAATTTAGCTTAATTGTTAATGATCATATTTATATTTCTAATATTAACTCCAATTTGATCAAAGGCCAAATATATTTTTGGTATTTTTGTAAACGAACTTGCTTAACACTTCCCTATTTCGAAGTTAATAAAATATCATTTCTATTGTCTTAGATTTGAGAGTAAGTATATTAAATAAGTAATAATAAATGAACATTATGATTAATATATTTCTAAAATAAAAATATATTACTTAAAAACTTGTTTACTTTAAATGAATAAAGTACTCATTTACTTGTAAATTTTAAAAATAGAAATTAATCTACATATATATAAAATATTTATTCTTTTTCCTATTTGCATACAAATTAATTAAAATCTAAACTTTAAACTACATAAATATTTTTTAAATATATATCCATCAATAATTAGTTTAGAATAAAGTAAAATCTAAAAATTAGACACATATAGAATCTTTTTAATTTCTAGATACATGTTTTTCTAATTTATTTCTACAAACATGCAACTGATATTTCTATTATCCATTTTTTTCCATTCTAAAAAAATCTAGATGTAAATAGAATTTTTTTAGATGCATGCAATCTTTCTAATTTTTTCTACATACATATATTAACATTTCTATTTTATATTTTGTTTTTACATTATGGTTATTTCAATCAAAATATCTAGATGTAAATAGAATTCTTTTCAAAAAATCTAGATGTATATAGAATTCTTTTAATTTTTTACATACATAAAATCTTTCTAATTTTTTTCTACATACATAAAAGAATAATTTCTATTTTCCCCATTTTATCTAAGGAACCGAGTAATGTCACCAGTTCCTTGCTCAATGACCTCTGAGCCTCCCTTACCAATAGCTCCGAACCTTGCATCCCAAAAAAAATTATTTCCACGAATGTGAGAACGATTACTTTCGGCGTAATATATAGACGTCTCTTCACATTCCACGAAATTCCACGAATATTTTTAGGAAACTGGAGATTGGCCATTAGGCTGATAATCTGCATTCCAATGCACCCATTAAATACACAATACACTGTTTGTTGTGGAGGAGAGCCAACCAAATTGAAATTAATTAAAATTGAAATCTAAATCAAAGTAGAATATTATTAATTAATTTTGAATTTCAATTTACATCTACATCTAAATCTATATGAAAATGTAAATAAAAAATAGAAATCTCACCTACAAAAATGTTACTCCAAAACTTCAATTTACTCCTATTCAAAAACTCCAATCTAATCCTCCAATAACCTCCACCTCTTCCTTCCTGCAAAAACATAAAATGAAAATGAAATGAGGAGCCTTGGTTTTATAACTTTTGAGAGGCTCCTCATATCCCCCAACAGACGTCTCTTCACATTCCACGAATTTGTTTCAAATTCCCCCACTCCCCACAAAAAAAAGCATGAATGTGCATGCAAAATTATATTTAACAAAAAAAAAAAATCATATTGAAATTATTTCGCCCCTATTTTTTCGGGCCCTATTTTTTCGGGTCCTACTTTTTTGGGACCTACTTTTTCGGGCCTATTATTTTGGCCTCCATTTGGCTTCCTATTATTTCGGCCAGCTATTATTTCGGGAATTCTTTTTTAATATTTAATTTGGAAGTTTGTAACTGCTCCCAAATCTTTTTTATTGACAAGGAATCTTGGCATATTCCCGTGCTGCCATTGTATAGAACGCCTCTCAGCGTAATAATCATTTGGGTCTATTTAGTTGAAATGCTACATGATGATTATTGTAGAGTAGTTCCAAATGTTGATGGAAGTTATTAAAGAGTGGCCTTGGGGCCTTCCCCTTAGGGCCTTTGACTAGTGTTGACTCTTGGTCCACAAGGATTGGGTCCAAAGGAAAACACACCAAACAACATGATGGCCCTAAACACATCAAACACCTTGTTTGGTGCTACTTATGTTTCTAGAAATATAATGTCATTTACATATATGTTGTTTGATTATAGATTTTTTTCTATAACAAATTTTATCTAAGGTTAATGATATGATATTTTTAAATTCAAAATATAAATAAATTTGATGTTATTTCTAGATTAGATTGTGTTTTAATATTTTAATCGAAATTTCAAATCATGCCAACTGTGATCTATTATTAGAATGATAGATGAAACATTAATTGAAAATTGAGATAGCTTTCTACATTTTGATGGTAGATCACGGAAAGTGATTGAAAATGTTAATAGAAAACTAAGTCATGCTCTAATCTAGAAGTGACATTAAAAGATAAATATGTTTACTTTTTAACACATTTTACTTCTTGCTAGCTAGCTGGTGAAATAGTTTACTTTATGAACCATTTTACTTTGTACATGATGGAGGCATATTTTTAAAATTTATAGGCAAGAAGGATCTTTAATTGGAGTTGCATGATCTAACAATCTATCATATTCTACATAGGGAATATAACAACATGAGTACTTTTCCTCTCACCAATGTGAGTGCTATGGATAACTTGATTTTCCCTAAGCAATATAATCAATAATTAAAGTTTACTCACTATAGTAGTCATCAATGGTTTGAGAACCAAAGTTGGACTGTAATGCTCTATTTGAACTTGTAAACAAACATTGACTTTAAGAGCAAAACTAAGGTTGAACTTTGCACACCATAATTAAATAAAGAAAATAAGTGAAAAAATTAATATAAGGTGAAGTGTTGGGGATTGGCATAAGAAGTGGGACTTCAAACAATGTTGACTAAACTTGCAAGCACAAGGAGATGAATGCTTTGACTAGTTCCAAATTAATGATCATGCACAATATCCTTCTTACTCAACATTAAAACCATAAATGTTGTGATTACACAGATGTACTCTTAATAATGCAATCCATATTTAACATGATCTGATTTAAGCTAGATTTGATGGATTTTTATCAACTTGACAACATATATAACTTTCACTTACATTCAACATTCTTTAGATGCTAACCCTTGGATCAATTCTCTACATATCATTACCTTCTCAAACTTTGATCATAGTCTGATCAACGTGTATGTTTTCCCATAACCCATCTCATCATCAATGTGACAAATTTATATTCATAGGTCCTAAACTTAGATCAGGACACCACTTTGGATTCACAATACCCTAGCAACATGAAAATCCTTTTCACCTTTCTTTTAATGATCACACCCCTTAATACAATGACTCAACATCTATTGCAACCCTCTTAACAAATCCAATCTCTGCCCTATCAATAATATAGATAAAAAAAACCTAAGACTATTCATTGTAGTGCCCCCTTCATCCACTCTATAGAAGACACTTTGACCACCTCCTAAAACCTTCTAGGCCTTGTCGACATCCTACACAAATTGGTTCAAACTTGCTTTTTCATTGTCTTGATATGACAAATTTTACCTATCTTTGTAACTCCCTTGATCAAGGCCTATTTTTGGGGCCTCAAACCCTTTCAAATCTTTCTATCCTTTAAAGACACTCACCTCTTCATTCTCCAAACAATTTCCTCACCTCAATCTCATGGACAAAGCCATACAATCACTTTCTTGCCTTCAAATCATGTGCTAATTGTCGCATGGGATCCTGCAACTCATAAGACAAGATATTTAATTATTCATCCATATAGGTGTATGAGATGGAGGTTTATTGTACATTCAATCTGCAAGAAATAACATTCTAAAAGTTCTCTGTTTACTCTCATTGAGGGCTTATCAAATTTTATTCAAATTAATTTTCTCACCCAATACTCAACCAAATTTAATGCTTTATAAGGCCAAATTTTTAGAGGATTCAATAACCTAATATGATATAGCAATGAAGTCTATAGAAATGAACAAGAAGTTAATAAAAATCCTACTCTATTATACTATCAGTATTCACAAAAATCATAAATATGTAGAGCACCGAGCTTTATCCTTTTCAAACTTAAATAGACTCATATCAATCTAAAAAGATTGTTTAAACTATCCAACTGCCTTCTAAACTGACCATAACTACCTAAAAACCCAATTATTATGACTTGTATTTGTGACATGCTTATTAGTCCAAGTGTTTTTTGATAATACAAAGTATGAGGATGTCCTCAAGTTGACAACTACACACTAATTAATCCTCATTACATGATTCTTTATATTTCATCACCTTTAAACACCTAGATTTTACCTAAGAACCTATCAACCTACATAATAGCCCTTAAGACATTATTGACTATTTGTACCCCAATCTTGCATCAACTAACCTTATTATACCAAATGACTCTTTAGGCCATATAAACACATAAAAATGAACTTTATTGGTCTTATTACATGTATAATGAGCTTCACAGTCTTTTATTTGATCTCTTTACTACCTTAGGGCCCATTGGTGACCCAAGTGTTCCTCCTTGGCATCGGTGCCCTTGCACTAAACTCCCAAGCTTCAAAATTTTCCAAGTTTCTTGGAAATGGTATACTTGCAAATCAAAAATTATCAAGTGAACCTGTGTCCTTTAAGTGCTCTCATCTTCAACATAGTTGCATACTTGTCTTCTTGATATGATTGTTTAATAGTGGTATTTGAAAGGTTTTTAAAAAATGAACATCTTGCAATTTTGGACATGACTTTTTAATTGTATGTGTTCATTTGATTGTTTGCAATTTTGCACATTTCTATTTTGGTCTACTACATTCGACTAGTTTGTCCAACCACATTCCAAGGTGGTTATTGTAGGACCAGAAAATGGGATAATGTCTAACATACTATGAGCAAATCACAAACTCAATAAACATACATTAACACCCTCTAGTCTACCATAAAAGCCAAATAAACAAAAAGGAAGCAACACAATGTTAGAAACCCCCTCTTTCATTTGTAGCTCCCATGTCCTTCTTTGTTCTCCATATGATGTAGCTCCAAATTGCCCATAGTGCACACAATTTTGAAGCAAAATTCTAAGATAATGATAATGCTATGAGAATACTAGAAGATGTGATTTTAGTGTGAGAGAAAGAGGAAAAATACCACGAAGCTAAGGACCCAATGAATTAAGATTTAGGGACTTAAGAATTAGGACTCTAAGGACTCAAGGACCAAAAATAAGAGGAAGAACGCTCATTTTATAATCAACACGAAAGATGAGAGCATTGGACTTGTCACCTTGGATATGCAACTTGGCAAGAGATTCCTTTGAGAATCCATGACACATATGACACAAGATGCCAAATGTAGGATTGTATAATGCTTGGACGTTAAATGTGGCTATAAATGGAAGAGGATCTATGATGCATCATGTGACACCTTAAACCCACTTAAAGCCAATAATCTATGACAATAGAAGTCAATAGATGGATGTGCTTAAGGAATAAGAATATATTGATTATAACATATCTTATCCAAGTGTAAATGGAGAATCTATGATGTGTCATGCGCATATGTCATGGTGATGTCAATATTATGTGGAATATTTGAAAGAAGTCCATTATCCCACACAAATAAAAAGTAGAAAAAATGGAATTAATGGTGGAAAATATGACTTAGGAAATTGAGAATTTTCATGATTTGTGAATGATGGATCAATTAATTAATTGAGAAGGTTAGCTAGAAAGAATAATTAGTAAAATGACATAGGATTGAATTATGGGTTATTTAATTCTATAGAGAAAATTAGATGATTGGCCAATTTGATTAAATAAGTGTGATAATATCCTTTGATGAAATGTGATGATAATGGAGATTGACTAGGATGATGATGGATAGACCGAAGCCATGGTCAAATTGATCAATTGATTGAAATTGATAACATGCCAAGGACACATGACATGAATTAAAGATACACAATATTTAACTGACATTGTAAATGCTACAGGACTAAGACTAATTGATAAGGTTGATCATAATAACATTTACAGACACTGTCAATGTTATTAAAATGGTTGAT
The DNA here is from genome assembly GCA_028749045.1 of Cupressus sempervirens. NCBI lineage: Eukaryota > Viridiplantae > Streptophyta > Pinopsida > Cupressales > Cupressaceae > Cupressus > Cupressus sempervirens. Next base: position 370,434,108 of record CM053784.1, on the reverse strand, counting down.
AATTCCATGATTTGACATTGAGACACTCAAAAATGTCAAAGATAATATAATGTGAATGCCATTTTGACCTAGCATTGAGAGCCATGACAATACTAAGGTCAGATTGATAAGATTTGATAGATTGATAGGTTTTGAAGGCACTGAAAGCCACAAAAATGCCTAGGATTGGATAAATGATGATAGATTTGGGATGTTTGACATGTTCTGGGTTGATTAAGACAGATTTTGGGTTGATTTGATATGATTTTGAGTTGATTTGAAATGGTTTTAGAATGATATGAAATTGATGTAAAAGAGGATACGAATGATGGCAAACACTATTGAGATATGATCAAGTTGGCCAAAAGATTAGAGTTAGTGGAATGAGTTAGTATGAAAATGTGATCAAGCCATAGATGCATACCATTTTTGAGTGTCTACATTTTGCCCCTCTTTGATACAATGTAATTTTGAGCATTGTGTCAAAGAACATTGATAAGAAAGCCACAACAACATGCCATAGTATGGGTGATATATATGGGTGCCCCCTCAAAAAATTGACTAAGATAAGCATATGATAGGTCAATTTCTTGATGATGAGAAGACAAAACCATAGCAACTAACAGATCGCAAATCAGAGCTAAAATATGAAAGTTATGAGCTCTAGAGTGCAGAATGAGGGTCAATTGGGAGCCAGTGAGTATTTTCAAGGGCTATCATTCAAGAAACTGAAAAAATAATTAAAATCATAGATAAATTTGTTCAAAATGAAGATATGAATCCAATGCAACTGATGGGTTGCAAATTAGAGTTGAAATGTAAAAGTTATGGCCTCCAGAGTGCAACATAGGGGCTATGGGAGCAGTTTTGGGCATCCTATTGCCCCAAGTGCACCCAAAACACACCAAGATGCACCTAGTGTGCACTTGGTAAGCCCATGTGTACTATGATAGTACCAAGTGCACCCTGGGTGCACTTGGGAAGCCCAAGTGCACTTTGAAGTGCAGACTGTGCCCCAAAAGGCTCTAGGGGCCAAAAACAACTTGATTGGACTTAGAATGACTTGAAACTTTGTGAGCATGCCCAAAATGGTGGAAAGATGTCATAACATGAGTCAAATCAATCGAACATGGTCAAATTTGGTCAATCTTGGTAAAAAAAGGTTAGACTAAGGTTGGACTGGGTGGAAAGCCATAGAAGGTTGACAAATAGTGTAGGATGATGTAGGAATGCATGAATGCAAGATGAAGACAATTTGGTGTATCAGAATACATGGTCAGGGTGGTGGATGAAAATATGAATGGAAGAACACCAAGGAGATGAGATGAGGACCAATTAGAATGAGGTGAAGGCTTTTTCTTTCAAAAAGTGCACTATATGTCAAATGGAGCTTTATTTTGATATGACAAATAGAATGCAACACATCATGGCATAAAGGGCTAGAGTGCAAATGCAAACCTTTTGCATAAACAAGCATAATGTAGACAAAAAATGACCTTGTCCTTCCTAAGGAATATATACATGCTCTAGACTCTAAAAGGTACATTGTTACAGGTAGAAAATAAAAGATGACCATGAACCATCCCGACCACTCTCATAGATAAGTTTATATCATTGAGTGGCATAGGAACATGATCAAAGAAAAAATAAAGAAAAAATAGATCAATTACTAAATAGTGCAAGCCAATAGCTATTCTTGTCCATTATTACTTGTTTTTAGTGTTTTAAGTCATCAGATAGTGTTTGATAGGTTTATCATGTGATGGTTTTGTTTGTCGATTCAGTTGATAGGTTCATAGTGACATGTTGGATTTATTGTTCGTTCACATTTCTTAGATAGTGTGATTGTCATTGAAGTGTAGTGCTTTGAGTTTCATTTTGTGAAAGTGTAAGTGTTTATACAAAAGGGATGATTACGTACAAGGTTTATTACAAATTTTTGATGGGTTTTGTGATTTTTAGGGTTTTTGAGGATATTTGATGTTTTTGTGTGACTGGTTTCTTTAGGACATTTGACAATTTTTATGAATTTGTTTAGGACATTAAATGATTTTTAATGGATTATTTAAGGATATTTTATGATTTTTAGTAATTTTTTCAAGATTTTTTTAGTGCTTTTTTTTAGGACATTTTATGATTTTTACTGAATTTGTTTAGGACATTTTATGATTTTTAGAAAATTTTCAAGATTTTATTTGAATTATTAGGATTTTTTTCTAGGATCATATTTGCATTTAAAAGATTTTTTCAGGATGGTTCATATACAAGTGTTAGCTCCAATCCATTATGTGATAAGTCCAATGAATAAAAGTGCTGCGAGGTATGTCCCTAGTTCAAGTTCAAACTCATGCACCATGTAGATAATATGCCCCCAACAAGATGCAAACTATGTACAAAGGCCAATGACAGAGTATGTACAGACTAGTGATGCTTGGGTAAAATAACAATGGACATTAACCAACTCATGAGCCATGATAAAGGACTAGGGATGTCTTGCAATATGGAGGATATGATCAGGGAATGACAAAAGGGGAAAAACCAGATTGAATCCCGATAGATGGAGGAGCAACAACTGATTACACATGGAACCTATTTGCCATGTTTTCACCATGGTACTTGCCCAAAGTGCCTATCTGCCAAGTTTTCACTTTTGGATGGAATTTTTCTCTTGACTCAAATTTTTGTGCCAAGATGCCTGTTTGCCAAGTTTTCATCAAGGTATTCATTTTTTCACTTTTTTCTTTTCTTTTTTAAAGACTTTTTGCCATTTTTTGATATTTTTTCAGGACTTTTAGATAGAATCAAGAATGTTACTGATGAATGCTGAGAAGAAATATTTTGTTGGTGCTACTAGTTGATAATCTTTGGACCCATGACTGACCATAACTATGCAGGGTTCTTTTTGAGCCTCTAGCTAAAATCAAACCACTAGAAAGGACTCAAGATATACCATCGTGTACCGTATGTAAGACCATGTTTGCATCTTGCTAATCAAGGCATCTAAGGATAAATGATTCAATGGATATGTTGTGTGGGATGTCACTGATGATGATGTACTGAAAGGTTTGTTGGGCAGAGGCTTGATTTTGGGTGGTAGATAGATTAGGTAATAGGATTGGGGGATAAACTATTGGATATAAGGAAGATAGACCAACAACTTCCCATATGAATGCTCATTGGCAGAGCTCAAGTTGATTTTGTGGTATGTTGAACACTAATCTTAATGGCATCATCTTTTTCATCTTGTATCCTTGGGAGTTGCTTAGCTTTTGAATTTTGATGGTCTAATGACGCCTTTTAGTTTTCACCAAGAGACCTACTTTTTCCATTTTTTTCTTGTAATTAGAAGGTGGAGTTGGCTTCCCAAAATATGCCAATGTGTTCTCTTTAGGAGAAATTACTTCTTTATGATCACCAATTTTAATGCCCTCATAGATTTTAAAGTCTATTATAAGAGCGTCATCATTGTCGAATCGATCAAAGATCAGTGGTCCACGTTGGTGCCAACCCAATAGTTGAGGATAACTTTAAGGGATGTCATCATTAGTGTTGAATGGACTTTGGTTAAAGGTAGATATATGGATATCTGATTTAGTGGTATCATTGGGGTTATGCATAGGAGCTGCAGGACTGTTGGTTTTAGGTGGGGTATCCTCAAATGCATTTTCATCGTTCAAAACATTCATAGTCTTACACGTAGGTATTGTAGTACTCAGAGGACCTATTCATAATGGTTTAAATCCAAGCCCCAAACTAGGAGGTCATCCTTTTGTAATGATAGGTTTAATTATTCCTTGTTTCTGACATCCAAGACTCCTATAGCCATCATAGCCTTGTTTCTACATGATAGTAAACCTAGGTCCATACTTGTTATGAGATACTAAAGTGTGTTTTTGTTCTGCTTTTTCTTTCTTAATACATACATATGTATTCTCATTGATAGAAGTAGCATTTTGTGTACTGATCTCAAAGTGTTGACATTGTAATAGATGTGATTTACAATAAGATTGGGGAGAAATTGGTGACTCCCTAATGTGTGATACTTGAGACATAAAGTATTCTCCACACCCATTGTCTTCAATCTTTAGCTTTTCCTTGGCCTTACTGAGGAGTACATCAGCATCCACATATTTAGAGGAATCTGTGGGTGGTGCTTCATTATTTACTGGGACTTGGTATGCAGTAGCATCTCTCAGATAAGCACAAAACTGGAAAGGATCTGGATCACCAGGGATGGTAACCTCCACATTGTTGTAGGAAAACTTCAGACATTGATGATATGTAGATGGTACTGCTTTCATAGCATGGATCCAAGGGCATCCTAGTTTCATGTTGAAATTCATTTTTATATCTAGGGCTTGGAACAATGTATTCTCAGTAGTTAGACCAACTCTAATGGGTAATCTGATAACCCTTGGAGAAGCATTCACCATCATCATAGGATTTTATTGTGATTCTTTGAGAGGGATCTACATCATCCTCAGAATAACCCAATCCCTTGACAACTTTAAGTGTACAGATATTTAGCCTTGCTCCTCCATCTATTAAGACACATCTAATCTTAGCATTATGGATAATGTTAGGATTAAACCACAGACATAAATAAAAATTACATGCAAATATAACCAATAATAGAAAATAATAGATCACACAAAAAAGAACACAAGACACCAAGATGTAACATGGTTCACCCAATCCTTGGGCTATCTCCACCAAACACCAAGTTCGATATTATTATGATCCAGTGATTATAACCTAATTACAATTTGTAATCCCTTACAAATCAATACCACTACAAGAACCAATTTCACATCACAACTAAAAAACAATCCCTAACCCTAAGCTCTTTTATACAAGTATTTTTATCGCTTTAGGGTTAAAATTAATAATTACATGTTGGCACAAAATTTTGATAAAATAGGGCCCAATTTTTTCTTTTTGGGGTGATGCCCTGAGCCCCAAAGAATTTATGAAGTATGTAAAATACTTTCCTAATCAGTCACCACAATCTAACAATCTCCCACTTGGGGACTGATCAAGCTCCACACTAAACAACAATCTCCCGCTTGGAGCCTGATCTTATAGCTATGCCGCTACTCCATGAGGCTCCCACTGGATCAAACCACCCTGGACTCTACTATTCTTTTATTCATGTTCAGTTTAGAAGACCAATTGAAGCTAAAGAGGAGTTCAACTTCTCCCTTGTTACTACCTTTGTCAACATATCTGTTGGATTGTCATTTGTATGTATCTTCTCTAGCTTTAACTATCTATCCTCCAAAACTAACCGAATAAAATGGTACTGCAACTATATGTGTTTGGTCTTTGAATGTAGAGCTGAATTTTTTGCAAGATGAATGACACTTTGACTATCTATAAACAAATAATTATCCCTTTGAGGGTGTCCCAATTCTTCCAAGAAGAACTAAAGCCATATCATCTCCTTGGTTGCCTCTATAGTAGCTACATACTCTGCCTCTATAGTGGATAAATAATTAACCTTCTATAACCTAGAAACCCAACTTACGGCTGCCCTGCCAATAGTAAAGACATAACCTATAGTACTCTGCCTAGTATTAATATCCCTTTCCAAATTTGAGTCAACATAGCCTTGTAAATCAATAGTAGAGCCCCAAAGTGTAAACACTTATTAGATGTTCCCCTCAAATATTTGAGAATCCATTTGATGACATTCCAATGCTCAATTCCTAGATGAGTCATATACCTGCTAACAACTCCCACTACATGTGCAATAACTGGCCTAGTACATACCATCACATACATCAAGCTTCCTACAATTGAATCATAGGGTACCTTGGAAATCTTATCCTCATCTTCTTATGTCTTAGGACACATCTTCTTAGTCAACTTTAAATGACCAGGTAAAGGTGTGTGCTAACAACTTTAGCATTCTCCATAGAGAAATGTTGCAACACCTTCTCAACATAATCAACCTAAGATAGTGTCAATTTTCTATTTATCCTATCTATTTTGCTGCCCCCAAATCCTTCATAGCAAATGCATGTGCCAATTGGCATTTTAGCCCCTTAATGTGATCCATGTTAGACCCAGCTACAAGCATATCATCAACATATAAACATAAAATAATGTAGCTGTCATCATCCAACCTCTTAAAAAAAATACAATGATCTAAATGACACCTATTGTATCCACACTCATGCATAAAATTGCCAAATTTTAGATACCATTGTCGAGGTGCTTGCTTCAAGCCATATAAAATTTTCTTCAATTCACAAACTAAGTTCTCCTTACCTTTGACCACAAATCCCTATGGCTGAGCCATATATATCTCTTCATCCAAATCACGATGAAGAAAGACTATTTTAACATCAAGCTGCTCTAAATGTAAATCTTCAGTAGCCACAAGACTTAAAACAATACAGATAGAAGTCATCTTAACAACAAGAGAATATATCTCATCAAAATCAATGCCTTTTTGCTGTACAAATCCTTTCCACAACTAACCTAGCTTTAAATCTTTCTTACCTCCATCCTCTTCTTTTAACCTGTAAACCCACTTATTCTGTAAAGCCTTTTTACCTGTAGGCAATTTGTATAAATCCCAAGTCTTATTTTTTTAGCAAAGATTCCATTTCTTCTTTCATTGTAGACTCCCACTGAATCTTAGTATCCACCTACACAACTTCATCATAACATTCAGGTTCACCAACATCAATAAGTAAAATTGAATACAAAAAGCGAGAGAATCTTTCTGAAGGTCTAATTTGTCTTGTTGACCATCTAACATTCACCAGTGTGTGCGGTTGTTGCACATCATGAGGAATGGCTAGAACATAAGCTTTTGGAGTATCATCCAACATTACATAATCATCTTCTTTCTTCTCATGTTGCTACAATAGATCTTTGTACAACACTTTCTCATTGAATATGACATCCCTGCTTCTTAAAATTTTATGATTTTCAAAATCCCAAAGCCTATAACCAAATTCATTAATGCCATATCAAAAAAAAACACATTTCTTTGACTTATCTTCCAACTTGGTTTTATTTTCAGAATCTATATGAGTAAAAGCTTCACAACCAAAGTTCTTGAGAAAAGAATAACTCACCTTCTTACCAGTCCATGCTTCCTCTGGAATACCACAACCCAAAGGAGTAGAGGGACCTCTATTAATCAAATATAGAATAGTATTGAAAACCTCTTCTCACATGTGTAAGGAAAACCCAACATGCAACCTTATGCTCCTTGCACGCTCCATTATAGTCCTGTTCATGCATTTAGCCACTCTATTTTTCCGTGGAGTCCTTGGAAGAATTTTCTATCTATGAATACCATTAGTGGAGCAATAATCTTCAAATTCACAACTACAATACTCACCACCATTATCATATTTGAGACATTTTAATTTCTTATCTGTCTCATTTTCAACCAAGCATTCCATTTCTTAAAAGTTTGAAATACATTAGATTTCTATCAAAAGAAATAAACCCATACTTTTCTAGTTGTGTCTTCAATAAATGTAACATAATAATGAGAGACACCAAGGGAAGATGCCTGGGCCAGTCCCTATACATCTATATGCACAAGCTCTAATTTCTCCTTTTTGTTTTCCTTCCCAGTCTTTACAAAAATCACTCTCTTTTGTTTTTCATACACACAACTTTCACAGAAATCCATATTAACACATTTCAAACCTAGTAAAACTTGCTTTGAATGAAGTACTTTCATACCTTTCTCACTCATGTGCCCAAGTCTGTTGTGCCACAACACTGTATCAGAATCTACAACAACTATTTGTTCTCCCTGCTCAACTACAACAATTGTTCCTGGACATTTATTTTTCTCTGAAATAATTAAAGTAGAAGGAACAATATGACTTGTACAAAGATATAAGGTGCATACTTTCACACCTTTTTCTACTACAAGGGAACCTTTTGAAACCTTCCAATTTTTATCATTAAAAGTAACTACACAACCCTCATCACCGAGTTACCTTGCTGAAATTAAATTCTTACTTAGCCTTGGAACATGCCTTACCTCATGTAGTAATCAATGATTCCTATTCTACAACTTAATCTTAATTTTTCCCTTTCCAACAATCTTAGCCTTGGAACATGCCTTACCTCATGTAGTAATCAATGGTTCCTATTCTACAACTTAATCTTAATTTTTCCCTTTCCAACAATCTAACAGGGTTCATTATCCTCCAAATAAACAAGCCCAAAACTCCCTTGGACATAATCAATAAAATAACCTCTATGAGGTGTAGCATGAAATGAAGCACTAGAATCTAAAACCCATGAGTCATGAACACTTTCTAAAAATACAAGCAAAGCATCCTCTTTGGATTTTTTACTTACCATATTTGCCTCCTTGTCTCCATCTAGTTTATCTACTTCATTTTTCTTTTGATTCCAACAATCTTTCTTTTTATGACCTAGTTTTCTACAGTACCAGCAGTCATTCGATCCTCTCGATTGATACCTACTCCCCTTTGACTTTCTTCTTGATTTCCCACAATTTCTAGAATTACTTCCTCTCTCAATCGTTTTGCCCTTGCTTTGTGCATTCAAGGCACTTCCTGATGTAGATCCACTTGAGGATTTCCTACGAGGTTTGCTCACTCAAAATAACATTGATCACATCATCATATTTTAGGGTACTAGATCCAGAAACATAATTACTCACAACCATTACCAAGCCATTTCAGCTTTTAGGCAAAGAACACAAAATCAAGAGAGCCCTAATTTCTTCTTCAAAATTGATACCCACAGAAGATAACTAACTAGTAATAGTATTAAACTCATTTAAATGATCTACAATAGATCCACCTTCTGCCATTTTCATATTAAATAAATGCTTCATGAGAAATACCTTATTTGTAGCGGAGGGCTTTTCTATAGTGTCACTAGGGTTTTCATCAATTCTTCTATTGTCTTTGCTTTCGTAATATTAAATGCCACCAATGGTGCTAGGCATAATTGAATGCTTCCAAGTGCCTTTCTGTCCAAAAGATCCCATTCATCATTTGACATAGATCCCTGATTCTTAGCTTTGCCTTCTAATGGCTTCCATAAATCCTTCTAATAAAGATAGTCTTCCATTTGCATCTTCCACAATTGGAAGTTCTACCCATTAAACCTATCAACCCTCAACTTACCCTCATCTACCATCGCTACCACTTAACCATGAGACTCCCACTCAACCATGAGACTTTCTTGCAGAGGATAACTGAAAAATAACCTTGCTTTGATACCACTTGTTAGGATTAAACCACAAACAGAAATAACAATTACATGCAAATATAACCAATAACAAAAAATAATTGATCACATAGAAAAGAACACAAGAAATCAAGATTTAACATGGTTCACCCAATCTGTGGGCTACGTCCACCAAAAAAAAAGTTTGATATTATTACAATCCAGTAATTATAACCTGATTACAATCCATAATTCCTTATAGCTCAATACCGCCGCAAGAACCAATTTTGCATCACAACTATAAAACAATCCCTAACACTAAGCTCTTTTATACAAGTATTTTTATCACTTTAGGGTTATAATTAATGATTACATGTTAGCCCAAAATTTGACCAAGATTTAATGGTACCAGGAAGTTTGGAGTACCATTCAAGTGTGGGCCCACCTAGAGAATGAGGTAACAATCTCATGAGGTAGGTGGGCTCATCACTGAGTTCTATACAAGAGGGGCAAAAAATTTCCTAATGTGATCAATGAGGTTGCCTTTTCCTCGATATTTTTCAAATCTTGGAGCCTCAAAGTGTTTTGGGAATGGAGGCATGTACAAAATTTAATCAAATGGATTAGGACATAGGTCCCTTTCTATATATAGAGACTATTTCTTTTGGACTCCCAATGCCTCAACTTATCTGGAAAGTTGTTTGAATTATTGTAGTAATTCTTTGTTAGGGTTTTACATAATAGTCTTCTCTTCAAGTCTTTTGTGTCTATGAGTAGATCACTTGCTATGGCAAAAAATATGTCTACTTGGTTTTGACATTTCTGTGTCTAAAGAGTCAGGTGATGTGTCATTAGGTGGTGGAGGTATGTTAGTATGTTGAAGAAAAAGGGGTCTTTGTTGCAATACATGTTGGGGTACTTGTTGCAGTATTGAATGTGATTGTTGTACCATGTGTTGTTGTTGTACCATTTGTTGTGATACTTGTGCCATTTACTATGGTTGTTTTTTAGATACCTCTATTGGTTGCATGTGAGACCATGTATGTGACTATTGTTGTAGAGGTATTTGTGGCACATGTTGTTGTTGCAACAAGTGTTGTTGATATACAATTTATTGCTCTAGGAATCTTTGGTATTCTAACTATTGCTTTAGTTTCTCTTGTTGTTTAGAAAACATGTCTTGTTGTTGTTGGAATTTCTATTGATGCATTGAATGTAAGTCAAGTGAATTTTCATTGGAGTGCATATTAGGGATGTTGGATCCTTGCATCACTTGAGGTTGTTGTTGTTGATGTGTCAAATGTGTGTTGAGTTGATTTATACTTGGTTGCACATTGGAAATTTTATCTCCTTGTACCACTATAGGCTGATGTTTCTTTAGGAGTTAGCTATGTCTTGTAAAATTGAACATCATGTTTAGGTTTTTGTTTTGGTACCTTTGTGTGTTAGATGTTTCTCGTTGGGACATCATATTGATTTGACAATGAGACACGTTCCTTTTGGGAATAGGTGTAATGTCAATAAGACTTTTCCTTTGTGTGTCAATAGGGATTGTTGCAATTGATGTTTCACATGGTGTACTCATGGGAGGCTCCATAACACTTGATGTCATAACACTTGGCAGAGTTAGGAGCAAAGGTGCACTTTATTGATTTTCCTCCAAAGGAGGTATGTTTGGCATCCCTAGAGTACAAGTCCCTTTAGGCACATCTTGTTGTTGCATCATGTGATTGAGATCAAGTCTTAACATCCTCTTGGGATATTTAGGAAGACTCTTGTTTCCCTTCATTGGTTGTGGTTCATCAAATAAGGGATTAATGTTGATGTGTTCAAATGTACTTTGGAGGATTTCGATGTTTGATTCTTGATGGGACCTTATATGTGCCATTATTATGTCTAAAACCTCTAGAGGTTGTTTTCCCTTATCTAAGTCCAAAATGATCATGTGTTGTATATTTTTGAGTGTTGAATTGGTTTGATGTTTGGACTTAGGTCCCTACAAGTGTGGATTAAACTTGACAATTTCTTGGGCTTCCAAAAGTTTGAAGTTCTGGTAGAAATTTTTGTCTTGACATGCCCTAGCCATTTCTTCATCATTGATGCCATAATTAGTGTTAGAGTCATCACTTAGGTGTATAGTACCTTGTTGTGTGTTTGATATATTAGAGTTGAAGGTACTTGTGTTGGGTTTGTTGAATTCAAAGGAGTGTGTTTGTTCATCCTCAGGTGTGGTTGGTACACTTCCACCTCCAGGTGGTATTGGCATGAATATAGGTTCAAAGTTAGGACTCCATTGAACCATCCCATGTGTAGGGGAAGTTTTTCAAGGGAACCTCATAGTATATACGTTGCTTAGGGTTTGTTGTATCATCTCTTGATTATGGTGATCTTGCAGATACATGTTTAAGGGGTCTACAAGTAAAGGTTGTGATGCCTTGATTTGGTCTTTGTCAAATGTTTGTTGGGTTTTCTTGCTCTTCTTTTATCTTGGATGAGGTTTTGGTTGTGTTGACACCTTAGAAAACAAGGATTGATAAAGTTCTTCAGGTCTATAAGCTGATTATGTCCTAGTGAGTGCTGGCATGATACCTAGGGATGTAGATGTAGTAGAGGAAAACCTAAATGGACTTCCTACTTCCCAAATGTGCACCTAAACTACCAACTATGCTAAGATAGTACCAAGTGTGCCCTTGATGCACTTGGGGCTCTGAAGGTAACCAATTGGTTAGCAAAAGGTATGCAGTTAGTAAACAAAGGTGCTAGGGTGACTAAAATGTAGAATATGAAGGATTTTGAGTGTTTTCTAAGGTTTGGGGATGCAATGCAAGCTATGGAGGTGTAGGTTAAGGTTTTGAAACCTAAGATGAAATCCATGATTACCAAGTGTGCTCTAAAACTACCAACTGCACACTAAAACTACCAACTACACACTTGAAGTGTGCAGTTGGTAAAACATGTCAAAATTTGATAATTAGGAAGTGGGTATGCAAGATATGAGTTTTTTTTAAATTTTTAAGTGTTTAGGGATGTTATGCAACCTAGGAAAGTGCCAAATGAGCTAGGGTTTTGGTATGAAAGATGAAAATGTCCTAGGGAAACTATGGAAATGCAAATGTGAATGATGTTTTGGGATTTTGACTAAAGGGTATGCAACATGAGGATTGTGGTATGCAAAATGAAGGTTAGGGTTGGATTTTGGACTTGGTAATGATGTTAGAAGTTGATGTATGCAAGGTGGACTATGTAAGGGACATTGTGCTAAGGTTGATAATGACATTTAGGATATGCAAAATGAGGATAAGTGATCAAGGAGGCAAGTAGGTTGATAGAAAAGTTGATAAGGTTTGAAAGTGGAAATGAATCTAGAGTTTTGAACAATGCAAGATGAAGGGGATATACCACTAAGGTAAGTAAAAATGAAATTTAGGGAGCCTAGGAATATTATAATACTAATGGTAAGGGTATACACAAAGTTTTGAACTTAGGTGAAATCTTTGGAAGGTATTTTGTCTAAGAGTTTAACCTTGTGAAGATGGACTTTGGATCTTTACCAAAAAGTGATAAAAGACAAAAAGATCGAGTTGATAAAGATGACAAGGTCAAATCCATCAAGACATAGATAGAGTTTGACCAAATAAATATAATAAAAAAGACAAAAGAACTAGTCAAGATCCATCATCCATCAACACTAGGAGATACTCTAGGACTCATAGTTTGTTTAGATTTTTGACTAAATTCAAAGGTTCTGGGTTCAAAATAACATTTAGGGGGCTCAAAATGCTGGTTATGCTGATTGGATATGCAATATGCAATGGTATTATGATGAAAAATGAAGTTTTGGGTGCTAGATTCTATTTTGGGTCAGATGCAGAATGAGGATGTACAAAGGCTTCTAAATCTAGTTTTAGGGTCCCAAAATATAGTTTAGACGCCCAAAATGGTGATACAGGTGCCCAACTACTCTCTAAAAACACAAAGTGCACTCCAATAGTACCAAATGTGCCTATGGTGTAGTTGGGCCTAGTTTGGGTGTAGTTGGTAGTTTCATGGCGCAGTTGGGAGACTAGGTTGAATGGTTGCTAGTTCTAAGCTAGGTGAATGCCAAGTTGTTCTACCAGAGAGCTAGGATACTAGGGTTGATGTTATGATTAGATAAGAGATGCAGAATGAAGGTTACAACCTAAGGAATGATGTCCTAAGTGAAGAAAATGAAGGCTAGGATGTGCAGAATGTAGATTAGGGAATGCTAATATAGGGGGACCTATCCAGGTACCTAAGGAAACCTCTGAAGTCTTTGAATGTTGTCTAGAAGCCCAAACTAGGTCCTTAGACCATCAAGTGCAATTAGATAGTACCAACTATGCCTATGGTGTAGTTGGTGCCAATTTGGATGTAGTTGGTAGTTTCAGGGTGTAGTTGGTAAACTGGGCTGAAACTAAGGTAATTTTAAGTGCTAAGGTTTCCAGATTGATGTTATAGTGTGCTAAATGGTAGAGGATAATGCTAAGACTAGGAGAAATATGAAGAATAAGGTTTAAGACACCTAGAATGATGGTTAAATTTTGTAAGGTGAAGGTTGGGTATGTAAAGTTGCAAGATGGAAGATGCAAAGTGCAAATTTTGAGGTTGAAATGCAAAGACTAAGGGATGCACACTAAACCCTAATGAATGCAATATGAAAGATGAGGGACACTAAGTGAGGACTAAAAGATGCAAGATGAAGCCTATATGATGCAAGTATGAGATCAAACTAGGGTGAATGCAAGTGGGTTCTATGCAAGGATGAAATCTATGTTATGCCAAGCACGTTTACGATTACAAGTTGCCATGTTTTCCAAGTCTTGAATGTATTGGACCAAATTTTGCAAAGTTTTGACAAAAGGTTGTAATGTTTTGACAGTGTGTAATATTTTGAAAAGGTTTAAATGATATCCAAGGTGTAAATTTGAAAGTTGGATTTTATCTTGATTAATGTTTTACACACATGCAAGACACATTAAGACAAGAATAGCTATTGTTAAAAGTGAACAAACACACCACAACCTAGGCTTTAGGACTATATCCACTAAATTTCTACTTGAACCAAAGTTTAGTTGAGCTTATCTAGAGTAGAAAACTTAGGATCTTGGGACTATAAGCTCCCTCTTACAATGCAATCACTTCTTAGGGCTACCAAGATCTGCTTCCCAAGGGGCATGACTTCCCAAGGGACTGTTGTCTCTACTAAGGACCACAAAAATGTAGGATGTCTTCATAGGCATGGATGACCCCCTTGAGTGAGTGGATAGAAAGGATTTTGACCACTAAAACAAGATTTTTAGAAAGGGTATCCCATTCAGAAAGTGAATGGTAAAATTATTTAGAAGGTCTCCTAGCCCCAAGAACCAAGGTTCGATGCACCATAAGGGTACTAGAGGAGAGCAATCATGTAGCAATACCACTGACACAACTTTCACCATAATCAAGTTTTATATAGCTATTGGAATGTTGACCTAGCTTTTGGCCCATTACCACTATGAAGTAATCCCTTGGCATACCCAATATTGGGTATCTTGGTCCAAGGTAGGCTTCTTATAAAAGTCACATGGATTTCTCTTATACCCAAGATCTACCAATGGCAAGGGGAGAGGATACGTCCATGTAACCCCTAGGGTTTTAAAAACTATAGAAATGCCAAGCACAAAAGAAAAAGTTCATTTTATGCACCAAATGAAGCGTTATTTAATTTAGGAAATCTACACACATGGTTTTGACAAACACATAGGGTCTTCGACAATGTCCTGCAAATAAGCATTAGTAGTTTTTTAATGATTAATCTTCATTAAATGATTGCCACATGCTGTAAATAGACCATTAGTAACACAAAAAAAGTACTATAGGTCCTAGAAAGAAATATAAACCCTAGATGCAGATTCTGAGTTATGTATGTGTTTTCTGTGAACCAAGTGTGCTATGATAGAGTAGACTGTGCCCCAAAAGACTAGAATGGCTCAAGATGCCTCCAAGTGCACTCAAACAATGAAGACTATGCGCATGGTGCACTTCTAGCCTAGGAGGGTGTAGCTGGTAGTTTCTAGGCACAATTGGGAGGCCAGTTGCAAAGTGTGGGGAAATGGGTCCTAAACAATACCCAGAAAGTGAAAATTTGAAACCTACCCTCCCAAGTGCGCTCAAATAGTGTAGATTGTGCCCATCATGTAGTTGGGGCCTGAAAGGGTGTAGTTGGTCGTTTCTAAGCACAATTGGTATGTTAGGAACAATAGATGGGCATTATCATGTCTCCTAGGTCCCTAAAACTAACTCCTAGAGGCTCCAAGTGCACCCTGACAGAGCAAAGTGCACCCTAGGATAGCAAGCTACATAATGCATAAATGAGAGCATAAAATCATATTATTTGACTTGATAATTAGAGTAGGTGTGATAAAGGATAGAGGATAAGAATTATACCCCTCCAACTGAGCTCCTTCCTTGCACCAACAGGCACAAATACAAGAAACCCAAGCTAGTTAAGCATGTTCACATCGGGCTCACCAATTGTAGGACCAAAAAATGGGCTAATGTCTAACATACTATGAGAAAATCACAAACTCAATAAATATAGATCAAAAAAATCTAGTCTACCATGAAAACCAAATAAACAAAAAGGAAGCAACACAATGTTAAAACCCCCCCCTTTCATTTGTAGCACCCATGTCCTTCTTTGTTCTCCATATAATGTAGCTCTAAATTGCCTATAGTGCACACAATTTTGAAGCAAAAGCCTAAGATAGTGATAATGCTATGAGAGTACTAGAAGATGTGATTTTAGTGTGAGAGAAAGAGAAAAAATACCAAGAAGCTAAGGACTCAAGGAGTTAAGATTTTAGGGAACTAAGAATTGGGACTCAAGGACTCAAGGACCAAAAATGAGAGGAAAAATGCTTATTTTATAATCAACACAAAGATGAGAGCATTGGACTTGTCACCTTGGATATGCAACTTGGCAAGAGATTCTTTTGAGAATCCATGACACATATAACACAAGATGCCAAATGTAGGATTCTATGATGCTTGGAGGTTAAACGTGGCTATAAACGGAAGAGGATCTATGATACGTCATGTAACACTTCAAACCCACTTAAAGCCAAGAATCTATGACAATAGAAGCCAAATATGGATGTGCATAAGGAATAAGAACATATCTTATCCAAGTGTAAATGGAGAATCTATGATGTGTCATGCACATATGTCACGGTGATGTCAATATTATGTGGAATATTTGAAAAAATCCATTATCCCACACAAATAAAAATTAGTAAAAATGGAATTAATGGAGGAAAATACGACTTAGGAAATTGAGAATTTCCATGATTTCTAAATGATGGATCAATTAATTAATAAAATTAATTAATTGAGAAGGTTAGTTAGGAAGAATAATTAGTAAAATAATAGAGGATTAAGTTATGGGTTATTTAATCCTATAGAGAAAGTTAGTAGATGATTGGCCAATTTGATTAAATAAGTGCAATAGTACCTTTTGATACAATGTGATGATAATGGAGATTGACTAGGATGATGATAGATAGACCAAATCCATGGTCAAATTGATCAGTTGATTGAAATTTATAACATGGCAAGGACACATGACATGAATTAAAGATATGTAACATTTAACTGACATTGTAAATGCTATAGGATTGAGATTGATTGATAAGGTTTATCATAATAACATTGACAATTACTATCAATGTTATTAAATGGTTGATAATGCCATGATTTGACATTGAAAGACTCGATAATGTCAAAGATCATATGATGTGAATGATAGTTTGACCTAGCACTAAGAGCCATGACGATACTAAGGTTAGATTGATGATATTTGATAGATTGATAGGTTTTGAAGGTATTGAAAGCCACAAAAATGCCTAGTATTGGACAAGTGATGATAGATTTGGGATTTTTGACATGTTTCAGGTTGATTAAGACTGATTTTGGGTGATTCTAGGTTGATTTGGGGTGATTCTGGGTTGATTTGATATGATTTTGAGTTGATTTGAAATGGTTTCAAAATGATATGAAATTGATGTAAAAGAGGATATGAATGATGACATACACTATTGAGATATGATCAAGTTGGCCAAAAGATTAGAGTTAGTGGAATGAGATAATGGAATGGGTTAGTATGAAAATGTGATCAAACCGTAGATGCGAACCATTTTTGAGCATCTACAGTTGCTAGTTTAGATCTAAGATACTCTGTCACTATGTTGAATGTTCAACATTTTTGGTAGATTTTGCAACTTTTGTATGTTCAAGTATTTCAATTTGGTATATAATGCTGAGACATCATTTCATAACTAATATTTCAAGTTCCATATATAACTAGGGCTAAGATGGTTATTGTACTTGCAACATCATTTTTCTTAGTTTTTGATGGTTATAGGTTGAAGTTTTCATAACTCAATTTTATTTTCATGTAGCCCATAGAATCATGTCAAATAATATAAGTGAAGAACAAAATAGGAAGGCACTTGCTAGATTTTGGTCTAACTTCAAATGAAGAGGTGATGGAAAATGTTATTGTCCTTGCAAAAATTATATAGGCCTAAAAGTTATATGAGTTAACATTAAAATTTCTAAGAGACATTGTAGTGACCATGGTCAGATTAAAGGGGGATATGATTATTATCCATTGGTAAGTTATTCATTATATCATTTTAACAATTTATAAAGTTAGGAAATCTCTTGATGATGCGATCATGATCATGGTTTAAAATGTTGATCATTTTTATATAGGTCGACCTCCCTAAGGCACATGATATGGACCACCACAACACAAAGAATATGGTTTTAGGAGTGGAGGAACATGGAGGTGTGAGTATTGAAGTTGAAGATAATGTTCTTATGGAAGATGATGATCATGCACCAAAAAAAACATGTGAAGATGATGGTACAAATGCATTGATCATTTGGTACTAGCATAGGTGATGATGATGATGACATTGCTGTTCATGATATACCTCTACTTGAGAAGGCAATCATGACCCTTTACGAAGGGTCTCAAAAAACTCTTCTATTTGTTGTATTGCTGTTGGTGAGCTTGAGGTCATGAATGTTTTATCCAACATAATAATGTCATGTATGTTAAGGTATGCTATATATGTCATAATAGTTAATAAAGAGTGAAACATGTGCTGTTAATATTTTTTATATGAAAAAAAAATAATATTTTTTTGTAGATTGATAGGTGAGGCTTTGTCAACATCATCAAATATTCTACCTCGCTCATACCGAGCATTGTCTACCATTATGAAAGATATTGGAATTGAGTATGAATCAATAGGTGCTTGTCCCAATGATCATATTATATATTATAAAAACATGAATTTTCACAAGAATACCTTGAATATCATATGAGTAGATATTGAACTAGTCAAATAACTAAAAATGCGCCTCGCAAGGTTCTTTGTTATATTTCCATTATTCCACATATGCAACAGTTATTCAGGTGTAATAAGCTAACTAAATTTAGGAATTACCATGCACACAATAGAAGCCAATATTATTTGAATGTCCAAAAATGGTTTGACATTTATGGACATAGATGAAAAGTGACCATACTTTAAAGAACCTTGTAATCTCAGGCTTTCATTAGTAACGATCAGTGTGAATCCATTTGGAGAGATTAGATCTATTTACTTGGTGTGGCTTTTTTTTGTTATCAACAATACAATTCCTCCATGGATGTCAATAAAGAGGGAGCTCATCATGTTGGAAATGATTGTTCTACTTGTTTTTTTCATTTAATAGTTATGTACATGTAATTATAAAATTTGTAGTAAAATGCTCACAATAATCATGCAATGTTTTTGGTTCAAATAGATAAGTGCCAAGTTAAAGATATTCATGTATATATTTAGCCTCTTACTAACAAGCTACTAGAGTTATGAAAGGGTGCCACTATGTATGGTATCTCTAGGCCCACAAGACAAAGACAATTTCAATTCCATGCAATGCTTGTATGGACGATACATGATGCCTAAGGCCTAACACAACTTTGTGGTTTGTTAAAGTGTTCAAGTTGTGCATGATAATAATAACTATGAAAATCAACATATATAATCCATTTATATCATTATCTTGTAGGACTTCAAACAAAGGGAAAATTTGCATATCCAGTTTGTGGTCCAAAGATGAAGTCTCATCATTCAAAAACTTTAGGAAAGTAGGTATTTGATGAGTGTAAGGTTTTCCTCAATAGGAATCATAAGTATCAATGTATCAATAAATACATTTTCAATGAGAAAGAAGAGACTACATCAGAGCAAAAAAAGATGACACCCCACCTATGAACGTTACAATATAATAGAATTAATTGTCAAGGTAATCTCATTCCACCTAATGGTTTATGTTTGCAATTTATATTTTTCTATTGTGTTTTGTTTATTGGTATATTAGTGACATAATTGATAATCATGAAAGTCGTCAAGGCATCAATAACCACCTTCCAAAGGGACTAAAAAGTTATCCTACATAATTTTGTAGGTTGTCTGTAATACAGACATTATGGAAAATATTGGATGAAAGACGTAATAAAGAAAAAAATGTCAAAATTTATACTGAAATTCATGAATCCACTCATGCAATGAAAAATATCATTCAATAAAACACCCATGGAGACTAGACCAATATAAGTGCCCTTATTTGGTTATTAATGAGCAACAAATCAGTGCTACATTTTTTCCCGCTCTATAATTTCCCTTGGTTTTGGCATTGTACCATCCCTCCCTTTCTCCCTTTGCTCCATGCGTAGCCATGGGATGGCTAGCAGAAGCTCTATTCTCCCAACCTCTCCTTTGAGTGAGCCTATTCCCCCCACAAGGTGTCCAAGATTCAGTGTAATCCTTTGGATGCTACTGACAACTTGGAACCATCTTCCAAGAACCAACTCTCAAGTGGCCCCTCCATTAGTGAAGGAAATGACAAGATAACTCTTATAGATGGAAGTTTCTAGGCCTCCCTTATTTGGAAAAGGATTTCATTTACCTCTAAGATAGGTAATGTAGCTTCCCAACCCCTTGACCCCTTGGCATCTAAAGGGTCTTGGTGAAAGGAAATATAGTAAATGTCCCAAATGTGATTGTGGAGAAATCAACTAAAGAACTTGAACTAATATTGGCTGGTCACTTCCTTCTCTTTAGACCCTCTATTGAACTACTTAGAAAGTGGGCTACCTCTACTTGGGCTTTGAAAGAAAGTGTTAAAATAAATGCATTGGTCAATAGTATGTTACTATTTTTTTGTAACAAGGAGGATATCATTTTAGTTCTATCCATTGACTATGGTCTCTAGAGTCAAACACCAAGAATACATTGGCAATCAGTAAATGGAAGCCAAGAAAGGACCTAACAATGGACCTTGGGGGAAATTTTCCAATGTGGTTCCATCTCTTAGGCCTTCCTCTTGAATTTTGGAACAATGAAGTGTTCAAAGGATTAACATAATCATTCAACACTCTACTATCAATAGATAGCATCACACAATCCAAATATAGGCTCCTTTTTGCTAGAATTTGTGTAAGTGTTAACGTGAAGATAGTGCTACCTACTTTTGTAAGATGAGATCCTTTTTCTAGCCTTTGGATTATATGAAAGTGGAGATTTTATGTGTTAAAAGTGAAAGGTTTAGCCTCTTGAACATCTTGTGCCCTTCCTCTCCAAGTGGTGTTGTACATTTGGCTAATAATGTTGGGAATAGTTTAGCCACCCCTCCTCCTCCCCTCCCTCCTAGAGGCCCCCCTATTAGCAATCCTAACATCCCCATTTTCCCTCTCAATTGGATCCTTTTCTAAAGAACTAAAGTCCACTCCTTCACCCTCTTTAACAAAATATTCTTGAAGAAGCCATTCGTAAGGCCTTGGTTCTCTTCACCCCTTCTACCATTGGATCTATAGGTCCCTTTGCTAGTACTAGCCCTATACACCTTTAAGGACTCTTGAAGGTTCTATCCCCCCCTCTTTCTCTAACACTTTAGAAGATGTGGGTACTTTTAGATCTAGAGATCAACTTAGGGCTCTTGAATTCCTTTCTAATCCCTCTTCCTATAAAGAACTAGAAGACAATGAGAAAATTTTTGAAGAGCTCAACTAGAATGTAGTTGATAGAAAAAGAAGAAGAAAAGAATAAAGTGGACCTAGGAAGGGATATGAAAGTTGTCAAAGGGGCTAGGAAAATGTCAGACACAAACTACCTAGGCAACAAACATGGAGGAGTTGTAAAGGAAAACAAGGAAGGGACCCATATAGGGAAAAGTGAGGAAAAGGGTGTGGTTTGATTTCTTTATGTTTGTTCCTATAGGTTTAGGTTCAAAATGTTTTTCCTCTCTATTTTTACTGAAAGTCTTATCTTTGACTTTGATAGCTCTTAATAGTACAATGAAACATCATATTTTAAGGTGTTATCTTCAAGGGACAAAGTTCATATGATCCTTATTCAAGAAACTAAGATGCAACATAAAGGTTTTGATAAAATGGCTAGTATTGTATGGCCTATTGTAGATTTGGTTTCATGGGATTCCATGTGTGCTTTAGGAGGTTGAGAAATCACATGGAACAAGAATAAAATCTTTGGTAATATAATTCACTCTTCTCCCAATTCCCTTATTTTATCTTGTCATGACATTATAATTAGGTGGTCTTAGAATTTGGTTAACATATATGCTCCTATTAAAAAAGGTCAAATAAAATAGTTTTGGTCCTCTTTGTCCAATCAGATGTGTAGTAACCATAATAGAAAATGGATGGTAGAGAGATATTTCAAGACCCCTCTTTATCATTTGGAAATTTGAAGGTGCTTAAGATTACTTTGAAAGAATGCTAGACATTGGGGAGATTTCACTCCAATAAGAGTTTATTGATCTTGATCTTCAAGGATCTAAGCTTACTTGGACCAACCAGAGATAAGGTAGTAGAATTATTATGGTGATACTTGAAAAATTTAATCTATCCAATAACTAAAAGTATCTTGATGAATTCCTTCATAGTATTTAGACTGATCACTAGATTGACAGGGAGGACAAGATTTTTCGGCTTTGTCACCTCGGGGAGGTTGAGATCTAGTCTCACTTTATTTTTTGTTGTCCCATTTACTATGAGATCTAAAGGAGATTGTACTATTTATTCAAAGTGTGTTAGTCTCTTCCCTCATTCTTTAGATATATTGACTAGCATTATCTTGCACTCTACCTTCAAGAGACCATGCAACTTTGTGAGCACACTATATAGCTCCAACTTTTCTCAACATCGACCCTATGCAACTCATCACCTCTTTCTTCAATCCTACAATCCGTTCCCAAGGATTGAAGTAGCCTCCCTGTACTATCTTGGGTCACACCAAATTTGTGAGATCCTATAGATATCACACTCAATAGTGACCTTCTAGAGTACTTGATTGTTCTAATGTCCACCTTTCCATTATGGACCACTTCTTGCCTGTGAGGAGTTCTTAGTTATTTTTATTCCTTTTCTTGGTTTTTTTTTTGTTTTTCTTTCACATTCTTTTTGTGGACACTATTTGGTGCTCCCCCTACTAGTGTTTTCCCTTTGTACTATTTCCAATCCCTTAGACCCTCATTGGTCTCTTGTTGGAAATTAATAGATCTATCTTATCTTATCTTATCTCATAGCACAAACCAGAACTATATTTGACCATAATGCTATTATGATGGAATGGAAAACTAGTAAAAGGGTAGCTTCTCCCTTCATTTTTGAAAATATGTGGCTATCCCACCATGGCCTTATTGTGATGTGGAGCCTAATAAGACTAAGATTTTTTTTTTCCCATTTTATTCGGTGTATTTTCTCCCCTAAATTTACTATGGGTGTTTGGGGTCAGCACCCCTTGTAGGGTCTTGGAGCAAAGCCTTAGGTGCACTCCCTATTGTAGTATAGGATAGGGTTGAGGGGTAACGCCCCTGCAGGGGTTTTTGGGGGCAATGTTCCTGAAAGATCAACCTGGATGACTTGTTCTAGCCCTAATTTGTAAGTAGCAAAAAGCTTGTATAAATGGATTAGGATTAGAAATTTAATAATATATGATGATATTATAGCTTCTTATGGTAGTATTGAGCTATAAGGGATTACACATTGTAATCAGGTTGTAATAACTGGATAATAAGAATATTAGACTCATTGTTCGGTGGACATAGCCTAGGGATTAGATGAACCACGTTAAATATTTGTGTTTTGTGTTATCTTCTATATGAATTAATTTTTTTTTATATTGGTTATATTTTCTTGTAATTATTATTTCTATCTTGTTAATCCTAACAAGTGGTATTAGAGTGAGGTCAATTTTTTAGCTATCCTCAAAAGGAAGGTCTCATGACCAAGTGGGAGAAATGGAAGATGCGGCTAAGATAAAGGTTGAGATGTTTAATTGGAAAAAAATTTGGTTATGGAAAATGCAAATGGAGGACCATCTTTATCAGAAGGATTTATGGTGGCCATTGGAAGAAAAATCCAAGAAACTAATAACTACGATAGATGAGGACTTGGATATTTTGGACAAAAAGTCACTTGGAAGTATTCATTTATGCCTAGCACAATGTGTGGGTATTTAATATTACAAAAGTGAAGATGACTAAAGAGTTGATGAAAACCCTAGTAAGGTTGCATGAAAAGCCCTTAGCCTCAAACAAGGTATTTCTTATGAAGCATTTATTAAAATGAAGATGGAAAAAGGTGGATTAGTTGCTGATCACTTAAATGAGTTTAACATGGTTACCATTCAATTATCTTCTCTAAATGTTAATATTGATGAAGAAATTAGGTCTCTCTTGATTTTGTGCTCTTTGCCTAAAAGTTGGAATGGCTTGGTAATGATTGTGAGTAATTTTGTTTCTAGATCTAATACCCTAAAATTTGATGTTGTGAGTGGTGTTATTCTAACCAAGGAAACTCGTAGGAAAAACTCAGGTGGTTCTACAAAAGGAAGTGCATTGAATGCAAAAAGAAAAGTCATAATGAATGAGAGAGGAAGAAATTTTGGAAATCATGGAAAATCAAGAGGAAAATCAAAAGGAAAGTGGTTTCAGTCTAGAGGACCAAGAGATTGCTGGTATTGTGGGAAAGTAGGACACAAGAAGAAAGATTGGTCGACTCAAAAGAACAATGAAGGGGAAAAATAAGAAGGAAAGGAGGTAAATGTGGTAAGTAACAAATCCAAAGAGGATTATTTGCTTCTTTCCTTAGAAAATGTTGATGCTTCATTGGTTTTAGATTTAGGAGCTTCATTTCATGCTACACCCTATAGATGTTATTTTATTGGTTTTTGTCCAAGGGGATTTTGGGCTTTGTTTATTTGGGGGATAATGAACCCTGTCATATTGTTGGAAAGGGTAGAATTAAGATTAAGTTGCAGAATGGGAATCATTACCTACTAGAAGAGATAAGACATGTTCCAAGGTTGAGTAGGACTTTGATTTCAATAGGGAAACTAGGGGACAAGGGTTGTACAATTACTTTTAATGATAAAAATTTGAAGGTTTCAAAAGGTTCCCTTGTAGTAGCAGAAGGTGTGAAAGTAGAAACCTTATATCTTTGTATAGGTCATACAGTTGTTTCTACTTTAATTGTTTCAGAAAAAAATGAATGTTCAAGAATAGTTTTTGTACTAGTTGGGCAAGGAGAACAAATATATGTTGTAGATTTTGATACAAAACTATGACATAGTAGACTTAGATACATGAGTGAGAAAGATATGAAACTAATTCATTCAAAGAAAGTTTTATTAGGTCTAAAAAGTATCAATATGGATTTTTGTAAATGTTGTGTTTATGGAAAACAAAAGAGAGTTAATTTTGTGAAGAGTGGGAAGGAAAAGAAAGATAAAAAATTAGAGCTTGTGCATATAGATGCATGGGGACCAACTCATATATCTTCCCCTGGTAGACCTCGTTATTATATAATATTTATTGATGATGCAACTAGAAAAGTATGAGTTTTTTTTCTTAAACATAAATCTTATGTATTTCAAACTTTTAAGAAATTAAAATGTTTGGTTGAAAATGAGATTGGTGAAAGGCTAAAATGTCTCAAATTTGATAATGGTGGTTAATATTGTAACAAAGATTTTGAAGATTACTATTCCACTATTGGTATTCATAGATAGAAAACTATTCTAAGGACTCCATAAGAAAAGGGAGTGATTGAATGCATGAATAGGACAATCATGAAGTGTCCAAGGAGCATGAGTTTGCATGCCTGACTGCCTTTAAACATGTCTATTAAGGCTATCAATACTACTATATATTTGATCAATAGAGGTCCCTCTACTCCTTTGGAGCTGTGGTATTCTAGAAGAAGCATGGAATGGTAAGAAAGTGAGTTATTATTTTCTTAGAATATTTGGTTGTGAAGCATTTACACATATAGATTTTGAAAATAGAAACAAGCTTGAATCTAAATCAAAGAAATGTGTACTTGTTAAATATGACATTCATGAATTTGGTTATAGGCTTTGGAATTTTGAAAATCATAAAATTATAAGAAGTAGGATGCCATATTCAATGAGAAAGTGTTGTACAAAGTTTTGTTGCAACAACATGAGAAGAAAGAAAATAATTATGTAGTGCTAGATAATGCTCCAAAAGATGATGTTCCACCAGTCTCTCATGCTTTGCAACAACTAAAAAAAAAAAACTACATACCCTATTGAATGTTAGACTATCAACAAGGCTAAGTTGACCTCTAGAATTTTAATCTCCCTTTTAATATTCTATTTTATTAATAGATTCTAGTGAACCTGAATGTTATGATGAAGTTGTGCAAGTGGATACAAAGCTTCAATAGGGGTCTGCAATGAATGAAGAAATGGACTTTTTATTAAAAAATTAGACTTGAGATTTATGTAAATTATATTTAGGTAAAAGACTTTACAAAATAAATTGGTTTATAGGTTGGAAGAAGATGATAGAGGTAAGAAAAGATTTAAAGGCAGGTTAGTTGTAAAAAAATTTGCATAGAAAAAAGAATTGATTTTGATGAGATATTTTTTCTAGTTGTTCAATTGAATTTTATTCATATTATTTTAATTATTGTGGCTATTGAAGATTTTCATTTTGGAGCATCTTGATGTTAAAAAATCTTTTCTTCATGTTCATTTGGAGGAATAAATATATATGACACAACCATAGGGATTTGAGGTCAAAGGTAAGAAAAATTTGGTGTACAAATTGAAGAAAATTTTTATGGCTTGAAGCAAGCATCTCAGCAATGGTATCTTAAATTTTACAATTATATGCACGAACATGGATACACTAGGTGTCATTCAGATTATTGTGTTTAGTTTAAGAGATTGGATGATGAAAGATACATTATTTTATATTTATATGTTGATGATATGATTGTAGCTAGATCTAACATGGATCACTTCAAGGGATTGAAACAATAGTTAGCATATTCATTTTATATAAAGGATTTGTGGGTAGCAAAACAAATCCTTGGTATGAAAATTTGTAGAAATGGGAAGAACAAAGAATTGAAATTATCTAAGGCTGATTATATTGAGAATGTGTTGCAATATTTATCTATGGAGAATGCCATATCTCTCAGCACACCTTTGCTTGGTCATTTAAAATTGACTAAGGATATGTGTCCCAAGATACAAGAAGAGGAAGATAAGATATCTAAGTTACCTTTTGCTTCAGCTGTAGGTAGTTTAATAAATGTTATGATATGTAATAGGCTAGATATTGTACATGTAGTGAAAGTTTTTAGTAGGTATATGAATCATTCTAGGATTGAGCATTCGAATGCAATCAAATGGATTCATAGATATATGGGAGGAACATCCAATAAATGTTTACATTTTGGGGGCTCTAATATTGATTTAAAAGGCTATGATGACCTAGATTTGGTAGGGTATCTTGATACCAAACATAGTACTATAGGTTATGTATTTACTGTTGGTGGGACAACAATGAGTTGGATTTCTTAGTTGTAGAAGGTTAATTCTTTACCCACTACAAAGTGCCAACCAAGGAGGTGATATGGCTTTAGTTCTTCATGGAAGAATTGGGACACTCATAGAGGGATACTTATTTTTTTATGCATAGCAAAAGTGCCATTCATCTTGAAAAGAATTCTTCTCTACATTCAAAGACAAAACACATACAGTTGTAATACCATTTCATTTAGTTAGTTTTGGATAATGGACAATTAAATTTGGAAAATATACATACAAATATTAATCCAATGTACATGGTAACAAAGGTGGTGACAAGGGAGAAGTTAAACTCATCTTTAACTTCTGTTAGTCTTCTAGACTAAATAAAGCAAAAGAATAACATAGTCTAGGTGGTTTTCCATTCTCATGGGAGCTATAGGTTTAGTGATGCTATTATCAGTCTCCAAGTGGGAGATTGTTTTGATGTGGAGCCTAATTAGATTCAAAGGTTAATTTTCACCATTTTATTTGGTGTAGTTTCTCCCCAAAGTTTACTATGGGTATTTGGGGGCAATGCTCCCAAGATGGGGTCAGTTGGAAACTTCCATTGCAGGGTCATAAGGTAGAGTCTTAGGTGTGCTACCTATCATAGTACATGGTAAGGTTGAGGGGAAATGGCCCCATAGGGGTTTTTGGGGGCATCACACTAGAAAGCTCAACAAACTTTATTATTGTAAAAGGCGTCAACTATTATTTTTCTATTGGAAGACTTGTACTAGCCCTAATTTGTATGTAAAAAAGATTTGTGTAAAATGAATTAGGGTTATGGTTTCATAATGTATGATGAGGTTGTAGCTTCTCATGGGGGTATTGAGATATAAGAGATTATATATTGTAATTAGGTTGTAATCATTGGATAATATGAATATTGGACTCACTATTTTGTGGATGTAGCCCAAGGATTGGGTGAACCACATTAAATCTTTGTGTTTTGTGTTCTCTTCTGCATTTATTATTTTTTGATATTGGTTATATTTTCATGTATTATTATTTCTGTCTCATTAATCCTAAAATGCCTAAGGGATATTATTTATTTGTGGTGGAAAATTCTAGTAGTGAGTTCTCATATAATTAATCTATACACTAAACTAAGAGAAATCAAAGTAAAAGTTAAAGGATGGAATAAAAAATCTTTTGGAAACATGTTTGAAAGAAAAATAACTTAGCAAGAAAAATAATGAGAGTTCAAAGTCACACGAAAATAGATAATGAAGATGAAGAGTTGGGTATCTCGAAAAGGAACCTAAGAAAACAATGATAGAAGCTCTCAAAATAAGAAGAGGAATTCTAGAAGAAAAAATCTATAGTCCAATGACTTATTAAGGGTGATATATACACTCAAATTTTCCACCAAGCTATGCTTAAACATCAGTGCAAAAACATAATAAGATATTTAACTAAGGTGGATGGTGACTAAGGAAGACACTGTTAATACTGAGGCAATTAGCTACTTTATGAATAGGGGAAACCGTAACTACAATCTTGAAGACTTTGGGAACCTTCCAAGTTTCATTCCTTTGTTTTTTTCTAAGGAGGAAATTTTTTTTCATGGCTAGAGTTAGTAAAATTAAAGTGAGGAGGGCTACTTTTTCCTTTTAGGGTTTTAAGTCTGCTGGATCTAATGGTTTCCCCCCTTCTTTCTTTCAAGAGTACTGGGAGATGTGGGAGAAGATTCTTCAAAGTTGTTTGTTATTTTTAAGAATTGGAAAGCTAGCCAAAGACTTGAATAAAACTTATATTTCCTTGATACCCAAGAAAGATAACCCTACTTCTTTGGCTAATTATAGATCTATAAACCTATGCAACACTACTTATAAAGTAATATTAAAGGTCATGGTTAATAGACTAGAACCTATATTGGATATGTTAGTTTCTAAAGAACATAAATGTTTTTCTCTGGAAGGAATGTCATGGATTCTATCATCACTACTCATGAATTAATTCATTCTATGGATTAAAAAAGGAAAGGATACCATGGGTCTTAAACTTGACACTTCTAAAGCTTATGATAGAGTTAATTGGAATTTCTTGGAAGAAGTATTGAAGAAGTTTGGATTCAAAGAGAAATTCCTAAACATGATTATGAGTTGTATAAAATCTACTAAGTATGCTGTACTAATTAATGGAGCCCCTATTGGTTTATTTTCTATGGGAATAGGGCCTATAATAGGAGATCCCTTTTCCCCTTAATGTTTTATTCTAGTGACATAAGTTCTAGGAAGAAATATATGAAAACCCAACTGAAATCAATCTCTAAAAGGTGTTAGAGCTACTCGTAGACTCCTCCCCTCAATACATCAACAATTTTTTGATGGAATTTTTCTCCTTGGTGAAGCCCTTAGTTGTGAAGATGAAAGATGGAAAGCCCTCCTAAATGATTATTCTAGGGTCTTAGGCCAATACGTTAACCTTCAAAAAAGTTAATTGTTCTTTTCTAATACTAAGAGAGACGTGAAAGTTTAGATATCCTCTATTCTTAACTGTGAGATTTCTTTGACCCCTGACATATACCTAAGACTTTCTTTCTATCCTACCAAGCCTCCTATATCTTTCTAGAATATCTTAGTTGAAAGATTCCAAAAGAAACCTGTTGGTTGGAAAGGAAGCTCCTTAGTCTTGGAGGAAAACTTAAAATTCTTAAGGCTTGTCTTCAAAGCATCCCTATAATTTTTTTATGTCTATGGTAGTTATGCCATGTAAAGTGGTGGAAACTCTGGAAAAAATACGAAAGACTTTTCTTTGGGTGGGCATAGAAGACAAAAGAAAAATGTCTAAATTTTGGTGGGAGAAAGTGTGCTAACCCATTGCTTAGGGGGGCCTTGGCATAAGAAGTTCAAGAGAAATTAACATAACCCTTATAAAAAAAGGTTAGTTGGTAGTTGATTGAAGTAAAAAAGGTTGGGTCAATATTTTAAGAGCTAAATATTTACCTCATGACCCTGTTGGTTCCTTTCTTGAAAGAACAACACTAATGACAGTTACTTCCTTTGGAAAGACATCAATAAAACTAAAGGTATCCTAATAATGGGGAGTAGAAAACTCACAAGAAATGGAAGAAACTCCTCCTTTTCATCAAAATTGTGGAAAGAGAAAAGATAATTGAATGAAGTATTTTTGGACAATCCTATGTAGGAATGGCTAAATAGAACTTGAGGGGAGAAGGTGCAATATTACTTAGTTTAATCTTTGGGAGAGGCATAAAGTTATGAGAATAATTTATAACATAAGAAAATAAGATATTACTTAGTTTAATCTTTGGGAGAGGCGTAAAGCTATGAGAATAATTTATAACATAAGAAAATAAGATATTGAAGCCATACCAAAGATGCTTTTGAATCCTCAATTGTTCTCTCCTAGATATGAAGATAGATCATACAAGTATTGGTTCCTTTTATGTTAGATCTATATTCTTATCTCAAGATCAAAATGTAGAACTTAACCCTATTTGGAAAATCATTTCAACTCCACATCTTATTCTAAAGATCAACTATTTGTAGTGGGCAATGACACACAATAAAATTATGACCCTAGACAATTTATCTAAAAGAGGTTTCAACCTTCCTAATAGGCATGCCCTATGTGAAAATGATGAGGAGTCAATTGATTAATTTTTAAAAAAGTGTACTTTGGCTAATGATCTTTGGGGTCTTGTGTTCCAATATCTTCAAATGTAGTGGGTTATGCCTATTAGTGTTAAAAGAATGCTCCAATCTCTAGAAAAATTCTCCTTTATTTCATCCTATTATGTATAACCTATGGGTTCAGGCTCTTTCCACTATTAGATGGACCCCATGGAAGAAGTGAAATAAGATGACTCTCTGTGAGGAAATAAAATGTGTTCTATCTTTATTTCATATAGTCAAAAAGTCTATTAGGGATAGTGTTAATGCTACTACTTATCCTAAAAGCACTTCCTTTCCTAATCTTATTGATTCTAGAATGATAAAAAATTGACATATCAACCAAAGCCTAATCAATTTAAACTAGAATAGCATATAAAAGAGGACAGAGATAAATTAGAACCCTCCTAATTCAGACTAATTGAAGTACAACATGGATGGATGCTCAAAAGGAAACCCTAGGGTGTTTGGACTATGAGGTCTTGTGAGGAAAAAAAAAGGGGAAATGATTCAAGGATTTTCTAGAGACATAGGGGTGAATTCTAATAATTATGAATATGGACAAGTTATGTGGTAAGAATTAAAATCCTTCAAGATCTTGGTGTAGATAATATCATAATGGAAGCAAACTTTAAGCTCATTGCTAATCTTTTCCTTGACAAGGTGACTTGTCATTAGAAATTTCAAGTCTTATGGAGGAATGTAAAATAATATTAGCCATACCCTAAGGGATGGTAATGGAGCCATGAAATACTTAGAAAATTGGGGCCTTGGTTTCTCAAAAGGAAGATATATAATGGGTATGAACTTCCCTGTGGAACTTAAGATTATATTGATTAATGACAACATGTAAATGTTTGAGTATGGGCATGAGAAAGGGAAAGTGTATCACCTATTTGTTTTTGACAAAAGTTAAAGAAAATAATTTAAGTTCCATGTGGAATTTAAAAAAAAAATTACATTGGGCCAACTATATATAGGAGGTTGAGTTTGAAAAAAAAAGGGTGAAAACTTCTAAAGGGTCTAGAAATTTACTTTTAAGTAATATTAAGGATTCTTCTAAACTTACAAAGGGTATCCAAAAATAAAATAAAATATCTAAGTTTATATATTTTCTTTTTTTCTCTAAATATGCCATCATTAAAGAGATCTTTTATTTTTGCATTAATGATAAGATTAATGCGAGATTTGACAAGTGCAAGTGGGAAAGAAAGTAAATATTTTTAATGCAAACAATTATCTCCTTAAATGATGTTAATTGTGCAAATGAAGTGAACACAGATATATGTCATTTCATTCAGCCTACAGACATCCATTTTCTATCAATTGTATGAGGGAAGTGAGCGCAAATACATGTCATTTAATTCAAGCCAAGGACATCCATTTTCTAAGGGATGTTTTTATAATGATAAGACTCAATCATTTCTTGTCACCCCTAAAAAAGTTTCTTAAGCTCATTTTTCTTGACATTTCTCTAAGAAGTACTATTTCTTGAGTAAACAAAGCTACCATGGAGAAGATGTAGATTTTTTTTGATAATAAGGCATATATTGCTAGGGAAACAAAAGATATCGAAGAAGTCTTAGAGGAACTTGGTAAAATTAGAATAATGGGAGGTTCATTGAAGAAGGTAGATCTAAGGTAGAATCGTGAACTAAGGTAGAAATTAAAAATATGGAACTATTTTTAGAGTGCTAGGCTGAGTTATGGCATGAGAGGTTTAGCTATGAATTATCTTCTAGATGCACCAATTCCTGGCACAAGAGCCAAGTTATGATTGGAAGCACCTAGTTTGTGGTAACCCCTAAATTAATAGCTAAAGCTACTAGACTAAAGTATGAAGGAGCCCATGTTGAATATAAGATCTTGGAAAAATACAACAATTATAGTGAAAAATTCTTCAAGGAGAATGAGAAAGATGAAAGAGTCAAGTCTAAAAATGGGTATGATAGATTCACTCTTTCTTCCCCCTTTTGTATTACCTATCTTTGGGTTATGAAATACTTTACCTATGAAGGAAATTTAAACCCTTACCATGCTTACCATTTTCCTTTGCTAAATTTAGTGTGTAATGGGGAAAATATAAGTGTGCCACTTTTTCTATTGTCTTCTCTAAGAAATAGTATTTCTATTCGCGAGAATCCCCTACTTAATTAGGGGTTGATTTTAGTGCTCCACGATAATGTTTTCTCCCTCTTCCCTTCTTTTAGTATAATTTTGACATTTAAGAAAGAGGATGTAGGTGCTAGCTCCTCTATTAAAATTGAATAAATTAGCTTTACTCCCTTGAAGGATAATCCCTCAATTCAAATTGTGATCAATGTGTAACCTAACCCATCTATTCAAAAAGAAAGAAATGTGAAATCTTCAAGCCTTCAAAATGATAACCCTAAAGCTATTTCCCTTGAGGAACCAATTCTACAAGAAACCCAACCCAAAAGGAAGAAATTACCTCAAAAAATTACCTAGGGTCCTATTGAGCTGTCATTTTGCATGATGCTTAATGATAGGAATCCTTTCAAAGTCCTCTCTTGAAAAGATGATCAGGGATCAACTCCAAGGTTTCAAAAAATCTTGTGACCTACTAGAATCCACTTAGTTGAAGATAAATGTATTTTTTTCATAGGGAGGCTTGTGCTAGTTCAAACCAATTTTTGATAAGATGATCAATTTGCTTGATATTTCAAAATTAACCACAAAAAGAGATATATTTTTGGTATTTTTTATTTTTTTAATGAATGAAATATAAAAATGTAACTATATGAATTCCCAATTTAACCAAAGGTTAGCAAAGAAAATAAAAAAGATAAGGTAATGAGAGATGAAAGAGAATAACATAAAAGGTAAATTCTTAATGGACATAAACCACAACAACAATGTTACAAATAGGGATTACTAGGGGGGGTTGTGAATGAGTAATCTACATACTTTAGTTGCGAGCTGAATATTATTACTTAATTTAAACCATACATAAAAAAATAATAAAGTAATGCTGAACAATAACGATAACCATGCACAAAGATAACTCATAACACCATATTTTGTTAACTAGGGAAACCCTGGCCAAGGGAAAACCCTGGTGGGGATGAAACCCACTAGATAATATACTAATATATAAGTTCCTTGTTAGAGGATGGACCCTATTAGAAGTCAATGAGAAAATTTAGTATAAGGAGTCCCTATTAGGAGACTTTGAATCCTTGTTAGGAGATTCCAACCCCGTTAGGAGTTGTAGTACAATAGATGTGTAAGATGAACCTACTGCCCAAACATGCACTTCCAATTACAAGAAGAGCTCACTACCCAAACAAGTAATTAAAATTTTGACAATAAGTACTGTAACATCTTCCTTGACTAATCTCTAATCTTTAACTTGATCTTGGATCATAAAATATCTTTCACAAAACTTTTCATATATCACTTTCACAATAAGTTTGCATATCACAATATTCAAAGAACTTATATCCCAATTGCACTTCTCATCGCAAGATGTCCTTTGCATAAATACCATGCCTTTACACAAATTTTTGATAAGTCAACTAAGACTATAATAGAATTTTCCAACTTAGAGTAAACATCTAGGATGTCGGTCCTAATTGGACAAGTAATTATTTTGTAAACAAAATAATTTTATCCTTCAATTCTGCTGTCCTGTTTCACTCAAACATGAATATTCCTTTTTTGTACAATCTGTACTAAGTTTCAAGGTTATAAACATCATAATTAACATGTATACAATGTGCATTTAACTTCTCTAGTCATAATATGACACCAACAATAAGTTATAAACAAAACAATACACTATTGTATACCAAATTCATACTTGGACAATTTTTTGAGTACCAATAGCTAAGTATCTTTATTTTTGAGGTTTCCTATAAGCATGTACATCATATGTTGCCATAAATGAAAAAAATTACATATCTCTATTAGCAAATTGTCAACAAGCTCCCCCTTTGGCATTGATGGCAACAAAAAAAGAAAAAATTGGCTAAGTGACAAAAACTACATCTATTATTTTTGTTAAGTTTTACATGTGCTCCCCCTTACAATATAATTTACACTTTTATCTTATCATTACCCAATTTATAATTTTTCATTATATCTCTCCCCCTTTGACATCAATGAAAAAGGTCAAAATGTAAAAAACTATTAAAAAACTATCCATCTATTATAAAACATGTTGTTATTTTGTCTTAAGTTGCTAGAATCTTCATGTAATCATCAAAGCTTGCCTTAAGATTATCCATACCTTTAGTCCATGTCTCCTTGGTGGATCCAATAGAGGTGAGAAATGCACATAAGGCATATGATGCAATCTCAATTGCATTAAGATCTTAATACAAAAAGTTAGAATAAGAGTCCTTGGCCTTGATACATTCCTACAACTGTTTCTCAACAAAAGATATTTTCAGAGCAATATAATATCTAGAATCTAATATTTTGTTCAAAATATGTTCTTTTTGAAGTTCTAGTTTCCTAATTTCATTGTGAACACTGACTAATTGTCCTACAAAATCATCAATCTTACAATCTGGATGTTGTATCTAGCTAGATAAAGCTTCTAGCTTGCTCATCTTTTCTCCAATCTGACTGTCAATGTATTTAGTTAGTTCATATGATAGACTAAACTTAATGTACAATATCTTCCCATCCTATTGACACTTCCTAAGTTCCTTGATACAAGTATCAAGACTTACCAAATCATTCTTAATATTTTGGCAAATGGTGCTAAACAAGTTAGCATCATGTGAAATTTGTACCTTTTCTTTTGCAACATTCAACAAATTAGTAAGTTCTTCATCAAATGACTTTAGCACTACTTTTTCCCTCTATTCTAGATATGCTTCTATGTGCCATACCGCTAGAGTACTATGCAATCTCTTGGTAACCTCCATTAAGGTTTTCTGCAGGCTCTTCACTATTCTATTCTTTTGAATAAGGTTTGATAAGGATGAGATCAAATCAGTTTGATCATCATCATCAGTTGGTAGGCTAGCAAGTGAAAGTGGGGTAGATGAAGTAGAGGGTTTAGTATCATCCTCCCTTTGCTTCTTGGCCACCTCTTTGACTCTTCTCTATCCTTCTTCTTTCTTTTCTTTTTCCTTTCTTTCATTTTCTCTCTTATCTTCCTCTTCCAATCTCTTCTTCTTGTCTTCCTCTATTTTCTTTCTTATTTCATCTTTGGCTATTCTTTTCTTTTCTTCCTCTTTCTTTCTTTTCTTCTCATCCTCAAGTAGTTTCTGCTTGACCTCTTCTACTTTCTCCTTTTCTTCTTCAAGCAATCTCTTCTCCTCTTCAATTTGCCTCACTTTATCTTTAATATCCTTGGTATTAGGTTCATAAGTTTATAACCTTCAAATGGATTAGTACCATCAATGTTAATAGTAACATTGGTCTATTCTATCTGCATAGTTTCCCCATTCACCAACACTTCCGAGGTTCTAGGTGATGGTGGAGATGCTACCTTAGATTCTGTCAACATCTAACTTATTGTTGCTACAGTCTCACTTCTTAATTTGTCTTTCTCACTCACCATAAACAAAAATGATCTCACTTTATTTATTAGATAAGGTGCAATATTATTCAATAATCTCTTAATCTCTTCTTCATCATCAGTCTTACAAATAGTTGTTAGCATAGACTTTTGAAGTTCTAAATCTTCTTCACTTGCTAGTGCCTTCTTCTCAATAAGTCTATCATAGACTTTCTAGTTTACTATGCCCTCAATATCCCTCAACTTTAGGTTATTGGCTATAATGTATCTCATAGTAGAGATATCAATTTGATCTTTTTCAAAGTTATACAAATCATAAAATTTGTTCATATGAACAAAGTTACCCTCAATAGCAATAAATGAGTTTATCTTTTCTATCTTGGGCTTCTAGGGTTGCTGAGCTTTTCCTATTGATTTCTTTGATGCTGCCACCTTCTTTGCTTGCTTGACTTCATGTTCTTCTTCTTCATCACTAGACCTGACAATTGTCAACAATGTCTTTTGTCTTTTTCCTAGTCCAGTGGCTTGTTGCTTGACCCTTTTTATCTTTGTGATAACATCTTCCACTAGTCTCTTAGATTTTCTCTTGGGTTCACTTGGTTGCACATCAAACACAATTGCATATAGAATGCTTTATTTTAAGGATGTCTCTACAATAGATATTGACAAAGGTTATATATTCAATATCCCTTGTTTCATCATTTGCTTGACTACCTCAAACTCACTCTCAGTCATACCAACCTCTGATAAAGATTTCTTCATTATAGACTCTATCTTCTTATGAGAAGCCTTCTCCAAGGATGCCTAATGAGATGTTTGGGTAATCTCATCATATGCTCCAAATCTATATTTTACTTTATCCTTCTCTGATTTCAACAACAAATCAATATATCCAACTACAATATCATCACTCAATTCATAACCTAAGGGATCAAGGAATGTTTCCTAAGGTTCTACTACTTGTATATAAGTAAAATCTATATCAACCATAATGCAAATGTGATCTTTAAATCTATCTACAATTGTAGGTGCAATTATGAATCTCTATCTCATTTCATTATGAAATGTCCTCATTATCAAGTTTCCACTATCCAATATCTAATTTGTACGATGTCTTTTGCATACTTTTATGATCTTCTCCATTGTACATCTATCACTACTCGTTATATTTGTGATTGATAAATATGGAAATATTTCAAGCACATGAAAGAATATGTAATTGATAAGTGACTAAAATCTAAACACACAATTCTTAGTCCTTTTGATCTTTTCAAGATTCTCAAGTAGTTGCATTCTTAGAATTTCACTGAGGTTTACTTGTTCCTTCTCAATACATATCTTATATACTACATAGATGAATTTGGCTAACAATTCATCAAACCTTGAACTTGCACATACAAAGTAGGTAATAATTCTACTCATATATCTTACACCATCTTTCTTAATGGTGCTGATAACCATAGCCTTTCTAGTGTATATTACTTTAGTATAACTCTCAACTTTCTTCTTAACAATTTTCTCACCTATAGGTACATTGCCTTGTTTACTAAGACCAGTTACCTCATGAATAAGGTTGGCTAAGATATCAATTACTCTATCTTGCATCCATAGTTTCCTATCATGTATTCTTCTTAATATGATTTGTGTCCACTCATCTATGTCCAATTCATGATAGAAATGATATTTGAATAGGTCTAATTCCTTCAGGTGTTCAAATCCAGGCTTCACAGTCATGTCATGATTGAAAACCAATTCCATATCCTTGTTGATGTGTTCATTCCCAATAGATTCAAATTTATTGGTAAGATAACTTCCTACATCTTCTAGATATACTACATTTTTAGGAGTAATTGATAATACTGAGTTAGGGTTTCCTTTTTTAGGTTTCACAGAAATAAACTTCAACCTAGGTCTATCCTTATTCTCAACATTGTGCACTATTGACATATCCATGCTTCTAACAAATATGAAATTTTATTAAATAAATTTGTGGAAAAATGATAAAATACCTCTTTCCAAAAATAGGTCTTTCTTTGAAATCTCCTTAACAAGTTTCTTTTGAGTGCTCTTTGCTTTAGGTGAATTTGCAATGAAGTGAGAATCAATTTTGTACTCCATTTATTTCATCAACTTGAAGTTGGATTAATTCCATACTTTGCAAATACAAAAATCTGTCAATTAGATTCTATAATCAAATGACTACTCAAGATCATCTATCTAATCTTTAGATGCTACTTGAGGTTATCCATAGCCTCCTTTCATCATGAAAAAGATCCACAAGACTTTGCTTTACGAGATTCTCTGCAAAAACATAGTTTTCATCTTTTGCTGCAGACTTAACTTCCTTTGTAATCCCAGCAACTCTTGATTCCTTCATAACCTGTTTAGATAAGCTCTAAATTGCAACCAAGCTTCGGTATGTTAATACATCTTTTCCCAACTTTGCAACCTCTACTTCAACCTCTAAATGAAGTTTTCAAATTTTGGTGCTATAAACAAGCTTAATTCAACTTAACTGAATCAAACTTGATATCTGACTTCGATCTTCCTATGTGACAATCATCTAACTTATCTTTTGAGATGTCCAATCCTTTTACAAAAGCACATTGAGTTCTTTTCAAAGTTCACTGACTACATTTCTTTTTTTCTCATTGTCTTTGTTAGTTCCAGAGTTCGTCTCCCGGTTCCTTCTATCATTTCTGAGATTTCTTCCATCATTCCTTCTATTTCCAAAGTTTCTTCTATTGTTCTTTCTATCTCTAAAGTTTCTATCCATTCTACAATACTTTGTTGTATGTCCAAAGTTATTGCATAACTAACATACTGGTGTTCTTCTTCTAGGATTCTGCTAATCATTAGGTGCATGATAGTTTCGAGCAATGTGTCCAAAGTTGTTACACTTATAACACACTATCTATATTTTATCTTCATAAGGTCTTCTTTCTCTTGATTTCCTTTCATTGGATCTTCTTGTATCTATGGGGTTAGTACTTGGAGACATTCTACAATTCCTTCTATCATTATCATACTTAGGTTTGTTACAATCAATTGCTTTATGACCCATACCATGAAAGTTATGACAATAAAAATCCTTAACATGATTAAATGACTTATTTGTACAATCTCTTTTCATATGACCTATTTCATTACATGAAAAAAATTACCTCTAAACTCATACCTAGTTTCTTGAGGAGATTTCGCTTGCTTTGGTTCATCCAAAATTTCAACTTCCTTGTCTTGTCCAACTTCTTTAGGTTTGCTAGAAAATTGACTAGATTCAATCTTATCATTAGATTTGCCTTTTTCTTTCAAATTTGATCTAATCTCAGGTTTCTTTCCAGACATGTTAATTAGACAACCAAGACCGGTCTTATCATAAGTAGGTCTCTGTATTGACATTGAACCATCAAGCTTTTCTTTGCTAGAAAAAAGCTTCTCAAGTTGTTGCTTTCTTTGAGTTAATTCACCTTTTACAATACGACAATAGTATTGTATTTCCAAAATTCTTCATGATCTTCTTTCAATGTTTCAAGCTTAGATGTCTTCTTTGCCATACTTTTTCTCAAATCTGCATTTTTAGTCTTCAAATTAGATTCAACTTTTCTAGGATCACTTCTCAATGTCAACTTCAAATTCGTAATCTTCAATTCATGCTTCAAGATTTTGTACTCTATCTTTAGTTTTGAATAATCATCATCATTAGTTTTAGATACAGTAGATTCAAGCTTAGATTTGAGATTTTCAATCTTTTCCTTCAATTCTCCAATGTATACTTTGGAGTCTTCATATTTGTCCTTTAGTTTATCTCTTTTTGATGTAGGAGTATCTTACATTAAAAAAAAGTGGGCATCTTGAAAGTAAAAAAAAAATTGGAGGAGAGAGAAAGTGACCATTTTGGAGGAAAAATAATTTTAAAAAATGAAAAGAAAAGAAAAGTAAAAAGGCATTCCATTTACCAAGGTGTATAGGTGGCATAAATAGAAAAATAAATAAAGATGGTTGTCATTCCATTTATCAAGGTGTGTAGGTGGAATTCTATAAGTTTTTGGACATTTTATTAAATCATGCATTTAATATTTGTTGGGCCACATGGTGGTGCTTAGTTGTATTTGGGTGGGAATTAAATATTTTATGAAAGGTAGTTGCATTTACCTTTTATCCCAAATTGGTTGTGTTTGTGACATCTTTGATGTTAAGCATCTATATAAGAAAGGCTTATGAGCATTTGTAATCAAGCTCTTCAAGTGAAAGCTCTTCAAGAATAAGCTCTTAGAGTATAAGCTCTTCAAGGATAAGTTCTTCAAGTGTAATATCTTGTAGTAAAGCTCTTCAAGTGTAAGCTCTTTAAGGTCAAGTCTTCAAGTGCAAGCTCTTCATGTACAAGCTCTTTTATTGTAATGTCTTCTTGTAGAAGCTCTTAGTGTGCAAGCTAGTTGGAATCTCTTAGTGTGGAAGCTCTCTTATATTTTAAGAGTTTGGAGTTCTCTCATTTGGAGAATATTATAAGGAGCTTCAAGTATAATAAAAAAATGCTTTGTGAAGCATTTTATGTTCTATCTGTCTCCATATTGTTCTATTTTCAGTTGTGAGTTGGTAAGGGTGGTGTGACCCTTCATCACTTTCTTCAATAAGTAGATCAATTTGTTCAAGTGCTTCTTCAAGGTTCTTCATCAACTATTCCATATCCATAGGGATCTTACTCAAGCTGTTAAGCCTCTTCTGAGTAACTGTACTTTGATACCAATTGTTAGAAATAGGGATTACTGAGAGGTGGGGGGGGGGGGGGGTGAATCAGTAATCTACAAACTTTAGTCACTAATTGGATATTATTACTTACTTTAAACCATCCATAACAAAGTAATAAAGTAATGTTGAATGGTAACAATAACCATGCACAACAATAAATCATAACACCATATTTTGTTAACTATGGAAACCATAGCTAAGGGAAAGCCCTAGTGGGGATGATACCCACTAGATAATATACTAATATATAAATTCCTTGTTAGAGGATGAACCCTATTAGGAGTCAATAAGAAAATTTAGTATAAGGAGTCCCTGTTAGGAGACTTTGAATCCTTGTTTGGAGATTCCAACTTGGTTAGGAGTTGTAGTATAGTAGATGCAAGATAAGCTCACTACCCAAACATGCACTTCCAATTACAATAAGAACTCATTTTCCAAAAAAGTAATCAAACTTTAGATAATAAGTACTATAACTTCTTCCTTGATTGATCTTTGATCTTCAACTCAATCTCAGATCACAAAATAGCTTTCATAAAACTTCCCATATATCACTTTCAAGTAAGTTTGATACCACAATATTCACACAACTTATATCCAAGTTACACTTCTCATCAAAAGACTTCCTTTGCATAAATACCATGCCTTTACACAAATTTCTGCTAGGTTGACTAAGATCATAATAAACTTTTCCAACTTAGAGTAAACATCTAGGATGTCAACCGTAATTGGGAAAATAATTATTTTGTAAACAAAATAACCCTTTCCTTCAATTCCATTATCCTATTTTCCTTAAACATGAATATTCCTTTTCTATATAGTCTATATTAACTTTTGAGGTTATACATGTCATCATTAACATGTATACAATCTCCATCTAAATTTGTTAGTCATACTATGTCATCAACAAAAATATAAACAAAGCAATACATTCTTGTATACCAAATTCATACTTAAACAATTTTTTGAGTACCAAAAGATAAGTATTTTTATTTCCGAGCTATCATGTAAGCATGTACATCATGTTGTTACAAGCTAGAGCTTCCATTGCACCAAAATATTGACCTGTCAATGCCTGATACAACTACTAGACTTATAGAACATAGGAGGTAGTAAGCCATGTCACAAATCTCAAAGGGGAACATTAGCAGTTAGTCCAACAATTCCCCCCTCAACATTACCTGAGGAGATTCAAACCTGTGACCAAGCTTTGATACCACTTGTTACAAGCTAGAGTTTCCATTGCACTAAAAGATCAACCTATCAATGCGTGATACAACCATTAGACTTATAGAACATAGCAGACAGTTAAGCCATGTCACAAATCTTAAAGGGAAATGTTGGTGGTTAGTCCAACACATGTGTTTCCAAAAATGACAACAATTACATATATCCATTAGACAATTGTCAAAAAACAACATGTCTTCTAGTTCAATCATTGAAAATATTAGGTAGGAAACTAATGAAAGTAGTAGTAGCACTTCCTCAAATCCACATATGTAATCGTTGGTGGGAATTTAGTAAAACTAAAAGATCTTTCACTTATTAGATTGCAAGGACATGGAACATGCACTTATGCAAGACGAGAAGCTATGTAGGAGCAATAGGGTGATCTCTTCTCCAACATTGTACATCAGTGGAATTTTTCAACACACAACAAAAACCAAAACTAAAATATCACATTATCAAATTAACATAAAAAACTTATTGGCTCCATTATTATCATGAATAAGAATCCACAAAAATGACACACTCTAACAAGAATAACTACACTCATAATGAGAGCACCAAAAGCATATATTATTGCATCAAAATAATGGCCTGGAATATATGTGACATTCCTAAATTTATAAGAAATAATCTCCTTAATTTGTGTTGAGAGTGAGAGATCTCTTTATGCAAATATATACTTAAAACTAATAAATTTTTTTAAATTATGTACAAACTAACTCTCTAAATGGTGCTAAGTAAGACTCCACCCTTGTTTATATAATTAATGGGTGGACGAGCCTTTACATGTCTTAAAACAAACAAAGAAGTAGTAGATAAGAAGAAGGAAGCTATGAGAGGATTTGAGAGTTATTGGAAGCTCTAAAAATGGAAGCTTGGCTTTATTTAAATGTTTCTAGGAGTTAAATTGCCATTAGAAAATATTTCTAGTGTATGAAAAGCTCTAAATTTGGAACTGGTAGTTAACTATTAGTGCACCTATGACTTATTCAAAAATTTTGGTGCACCTTTGGAGAAATACACCTTGTGCACCTTTGGAGTAATGCACCTTAGTGATAGGTTCAAAAATCCAAAATTTTCCCAAGTGTCAAAATTAAATTTTTAGCTTTAGGGTTTTCTTCCCCTTTATACTAGAGTGATGTTTGGATGTTTTCTATTGAATTTCTCCATAATTTCCATGACTTCAGGAGCTTCCTATAAATTTAATACCTCATATTTATGCTTAATTATTTTTTGATAGTTAATAATATCGATTCAAGTTCCCACAAAATCGTCAAGTCTAATATCAAGTTTCAACAATACCTCTGCAGTCTTGAATGCTTGACTAATATCTTCATCAAACAAAGCATCCTTGAAAATTCTTTGGAATTGTTCAACCACTAGTTGCACTGACTTGAGCTTCATCTTCAACTCATCTTCAAAAATCTCAAGGAAAATAGCATCATAATACTTATCTACATTCAAAATTTTCTCTTGAGTCTAGCCTTTTAACTTTTGAATATCTTCACGAAGTTCTTCCATGACCTTATTCCTGGTAGCTATCTTTTCAATCCAATCCTCAAGTTTATCAATCTCATCTATTGTGTACACTTCTGTGAGTGTACAATACCTTTGACCTTTTGTTGTTTAGGGCACTTGAAGGTATTTTCCCTAGGTATGTACCTCATCCATAAGCCCAAAATCCTAGTCTACTATAGATACTAGTTTCTCCATATTAGAATGAACATTATGCAATAGGTTCAAATTAGCCTATGTTATCTCTATACCTTTTTTCTCAAAATTGTCATGCCATTGCTGACATGCTCCCAAAAATGAATCAACTTGGACACTCACCTTATCTTTCCTTTATAGTGCCTTAATGAGAGTAACGTTTGGGTGGTCTTGATCTAATGGACCTACAATTCCATGCATCTATCCTCTTAGTAGCTCATTCTCTTTGCGTAGCTTTATCAATTCATTCTCATTTTCATCAAAATGCCTAAACACCTCCCTGATGCCTATAGTGATCATTACTTTAATTGTGCCTATTGTGGGCTTTCCTAATAGGAATTTTGTAATTTGATAGTCCTTAGGAGTTAAATCTTCAGTCTCAGCATGTGGAGGAGGAATGGTTATATGAGCAAGTATGTCCTAATCTTTGTTCTTCATTATGAAGGTCAATTGTTGCACATTGCTCATAGGTGGCTCAGGCCTCTTGATGGCTTCTACTAGCACATCCATACTCTCCTCCTCATTTAGGTTTAATTGTTGCTTTTGTCAGACCATAATTTTCCTCTTCAACCAGGATGGTGTAGTGCCCATAGGAGACAAGTATTTGGTTGAAGAGGAGGTTTACCCAACAAGCCCTTTTCCCTCATCG
This sequence comes from Cupressus sempervirens, assembly GCA_028749045.1. Lineage (NCBI taxonomy): Eukaryota > Viridiplantae > Streptophyta > Pinopsida > Cupressales > Cupressaceae > Cupressus > Cupressus sempervirens. The sequence continues at coordinate 370,389,510 of CM053784.1, read as the reverse complement.
CTCTTTTTTAGATTTTTCTCCTTCAAAGAGAGATCTATTTTTGGTTTTCCTATATCTATTGTATCTAAAGTCCTCACCTTTGTATCCTAAGAAGTTTTCTCAGGTTATAATGCACTTGCTAGAGATTATTGGAACAAAAGGATAAAACATGCACTAAATAAACTTTTTAAAAAAAGATAAGTTACTTAACAATAACAAAAATAACCAAGTACAATAATGAAACACCAAAATGAGGTGATGAGAATAGGGAATATGGCAAGACTCACATGTTTACCTACACTAATGGAAGTCTTACAACTACTTCCAAAGATATCTAAGCTCACAATTGCAACTCACAAACCAAGACCACACAAATAATGAGAACATACCAAGGGGATATTCTCATTCAATCCCAAGGTAAAAGCTCCTAGCATGCTTAGACATACAAGTCCATATCTACTAGACATATCATAATCATGATTCACAAGTAGAGACCAAAAATGGTCAAGAAGAAGATGAGGGCCCAAAGTTACCACCACTCATCTATTAAACACTAGGCTGAAAGATAGATGCTAAATCCTAAAATTTGACTAAACTTGAAATCCTAGAACCCTAAAAATTGGATAATCTAAATTTTTTAAGCACTTTTCCTAGAATCTTTATCTTATCACAGAGAGGTCTGGAACTTATCTCAAGTGAATTGTTGCATAGATTAAAATATATCTTAAGTATAAGGATTTAAATATACTTTAATGATATATTTTAAACCTTATAGAAACATCTTCTGAACTAGGAAGGAGTGTAACCCTAAAGGGTACTCAAAACACCAATCAACTCCCTAACAAAAAGTCCATAGATACCTGCTATTTGCCCAAGTAGTTCTTTGTAAGAAAACCATGCTACACTTTAAACAACCAGGCATCATTTCTCACTATAGAACGACGATAATTTTTTCCAAGGAGATACTTTTCACTATAGCTAGGCAGTACTTCCCAATATGGCCAGGTGATAGTCCTTAGTATAGCCATGAGATACTTCACCAATATCGTATGATATTTCACACTACTATGGTGCTATAATTTCTAGTATCATATGAGCTTTACCCTTAGGGCATGTGATACTCTTCTAGTATCATCTAATGTTGAACTACTATTTCCCAAAATTGAAAAGAAACAACCCGACAAATAATTAGAAGGGAAAAAGAGTTAGAACCTCCACACCAAGAAGTACCAGATCTACTATAATCAAGGCTTGGACACTTGAACACATAAAATAAAAAACACCATGCAATAGGAAGTATAATACAACTATCCATCTAATCCATAATAGCATATGAAGGAACATGTGGAAAGAAACATCACAATGTACATACATGGTTCATAAACCAAACATCATATAAAGGAAAACAAACAATAAAGCACCAACACAACTAAAACTTGTGTGTGATTCCTCCTAACCATAATAACATCATGAGACTTGAAAGTTCCTAGCCATCACCCACACATAACATCCTAAACTACCAACCAAATAGTCAAAGCTATCTTATGAGGGAATCACTACTAAAGCATAATAACATCATAAGAACAAGAAATTCTAACATGCTAATACAATAAATCAATAGATATTTTAGCTAAATATATCACATCATCTAATCATGTGCTAAAAATCATAATAAGGAAATGCATAAAATAAACTAACATTATCTAAACATGATATCCAAGCATTCCAATGAAAGCATAAATCACAAGAAAGTATACTCTGGAACTTGAAGTACCAAGTGAAAACATCTAGCAATAGTTGCACTAGGACAATAGACCATATTTTTTCATCAGTTCCCAGTAGTGGTGAAGGTAGCTGCACTTTCCAACCATGTGGAACCCATAGGTCCACTCGTTCCATGCTAATGGAGATAATGATCCAACCATAAACACACATAAAACAACGACCATGGCTAACACTCACACAAGATAGTAATGATGACTGAAACCAAGATCATGAGACAATATATCTACAATAGGTTCCAATAAAAAATTAACTAAATTACTATGTAGGGGCTGACATCATGGAGAGTTGCTTGAAATCAAAAAGCCCAAGCTAGTATTGGTAGCATCAACTTCCCAATGAAAGGCACACAATCCTGGCCTAGCATCAACTTCCTAACAGAAGGCACACAATCCAACTTTTAAGTATCTTAAATTTTACTACCACCTAGTGTTGTATTTAGTTATCACTTAATTAAAACTTTTGCACCCAAACTCATTGGGCATGGACACCAGGCTACAAAGATAGAAGCCCCCTCCATGGGCTATCCTACCCTACCCATGCTCATCCAAGGATGAGTGCTTGTATGCATAAATACTCCCAACCCAACTCCAAATGATCATAACTCCACTTAAATAAAAATAGGAGATTAGGCCTCACAAGTGACCTAAAAAATGCACGTGCATGTGCTAATGTGTGGCACACCACCATCATGAAGATTATAACACAAGGACTAGATGAGAACGTAATGCAAAAATATAACACTGAACTAAATAACATCTTGGGAGGAAAGATTCTACATGAATCCCAAAGAACAATAAAACCATACATCATGAACTCACTCAATTGACCTTAATCTGTGAGTATGGATTATATACAAATCCCAATGATGCAACAAGAGCAAACATCATGAACTCACTTAACTGGACTCAATCCAAGGGTATCAATTCTAAACAAATCCTAGTGTCCATGAAATAAAAACACGGGTCTAATAGAAACAATAACACTAGGTATGAAATCACTCAACCAACAACAAAGTCAAGATTATGGATGTGGCACACATCCCAATGCAACATAAAAGTGTAAAAAAAGATCTAAATAGCATCCTGACAGATGGTCCAAGTCCACAACCAACATCATGCCAAGAAAACTTGAGAAAATAGGGCAACACACTAAATGAGGTAAAAACCCCAAACTAGAAAACTTCAAAAGTAAAACCTATTTGGTCTTAGGGTAGAAAATTCATGAAAATCTAATAAATTTTAGGTTCAGACACTGTATGCAAAAGTGGCCATCATAACTATATGAAACTCCAAACCCTCATCCTAAAAAATAGGGAAACATTCATACTTGACCAATTGAGTAGAACCAACAATAAAAAATGTAGGGGAACACTAGTTCTTAGCCTCCTAACAAATGTCTACCAAAAATAGAAGTAGAAATAAAACCAAAACAATAAAATAAGAGAGCCTTACCTTGCATTCAAAAGGGAAAAATGAGAATCTAAACCACAAAATAAAAATCTCATAATCACGACAATCTAAGGTCTCCTCGAGCTAGATCCAATGAGACTAATATCACAAGGATCCCATGCCTATAGATCCCACAACAAACATAACAATAATTCTTCATGAAGATAATTTTGGGTTTTACTCTCAAACTTTCTAATTCAAATGTGAGAAGTGAGGAATTAAATACCTTTTTGGATACATACTCACTTTTTGAGTGAATAATGGATTAGGGAAAATAACTAGGAGAAGTAGTTAAATCTTGAAACAATCCAATTGAAAATAGGCTATTCCAAGTAATTGGAATTCATATATGGAAAAGCTTCCAAAAAAATAAAATAAATTAAAATAAAGCTCAAAAACCTTTAAACCAAAATCATAGAAACCTTAACAACTTTGCGATAGTATGAAACTCTAAATGCAGAAACATGATCACATGTCTAGTCACATAATGCAAATGAGTATGAATTTATCAAATTACTAAAAGGTTTAATTTAAACATTTAAATAAGATACATTGACCATATAGGGATGACATTGGTAAAATATGAACAACTAAATCACTAACTCCATGTGTCGCTGCCAGGGACATAAATCCTATAAAGTAAACAACATGATCAAGTGCAATTTCATATAAAGCCATAGTTGAAGCAATAAATGCATTAAATAACCTATTTAACCATTTATTTAATTACATTGAGATAATCTATTTACATCACTCACTTTCACATAAAGCATCACAAAGAAAGAATAAAGTAATAACCATAGCTTTAATCCAACATATAAATGTAATAAGAGAATGTGTCTGAATACCAAATAACTAGATATCATTATAAAATGTACTGTCATCTCAAAAAGGCATCATCATGCAAATAAGATCATCTGAACAACATAGTAATCTAACATGGAAAATTCATTTCAATTATTTAAGCATTTAATAATGGTTGTTTAAACAACATGAAAAGGCACTTAAAACCCACAAGTGAGCATGGTCATAAACATGACTAACCACTGCTACAAGAATCTAGTCCAATGTAGTAGGGTAAAAAATACACAATGAAATATTTTCACACATCTCAGGATAATCATAAAACAATATCATGATACCACATCGATCCTAGTAACCATTGGAAAAAACCTCAGTGAACCATGTAACACATCATAATCTCATAAATCAACCATAAGCATAATCAAAGCAATTGATATAGTAACATAAATCCAATCACCTCAAGGGTGTAGACCACTCATGGTCCCAATCACGATCTCTTCAAAATGAAAGATTAATAAGGTTGCATCCATCAAGATGTCTTATAGAAATCAAATGGGAGAGACATTGTAGACGTTCTTTAGGTATCTGTCCTTCCTCAAATACTTCATTATCTGGTCTCTATTCTAGCTCTTCTTCACACTCTGCTCTCTCTTCTTCAATGATAGGAGTGGCTGATCCTTTGTGCAAAAATGATAAATCCAAAAATGATGGTGGTGAGGTACCCAGAGATCCTTGTGGTAGAGGTGGCATTTGATTCCAATCCTCCCGTGTTCATGGGTGTATCTTATATTTTATTACCCACCATTTCAGTCCCTACTGGCATAATGTTGATCTCAGATATGTTGAAAATATATGTTCCCTGCCCCACTTGCTGATCCATCCACTATTGCTACTCATCCTCTAAAGTTTTAACCTTAATAGATTTCTTGGGAATAGATTTTGGTGTGATGGTGGAGCTTCTCCTTTTCTCTTCTTGGGTATCCGTTGCCAAATGTGTCCTTTTATTCAATGAGAGTTTGTCTTCTTCATCTTCTTCATCTTCTTCATCCACCTTCAGGATGGTTTCAAGGACTTGAGGAATATGTATAAAATTCCTTTGTATCTTCTACCTTTGAGTCCTTCTAACAGTAGGTCCAACCCTAGCTTTCTTAGTAGGTAAAGGAGAGGCTTCTTCCTCTTGTGCAGGTGGGGATACCTCCTATGCTTCCTGCTCTAGTTGTTATTCCTATTCTGGTGGAGGCACTTGTAAGATATCTTGAGTTTGAGTTGTTTCATTTTGAGGCTCTTGGTTCTCAGGTGCTTGAGCTACCTCTTGAGGTTGAGGTTCTTCAACTTTGGGCTCAACTTTCTTAGGTGAATCTCTTTTCCTCTTGTTTTTTCCTTTGTCCACCCTGAAATAACCAACTTCCTTGTCATGCTTATATACCATTTTTGGCCTAACTAGAGATTATGCAGCAAAAGTTCGTACTATTATTTTTGCACCTTTAACCTTAATTGGATGTGCTATAGCCTAAAAGATTATAGTTTGAGGAATTGAGTCCAACTTAAAGGGCTTCTTGATCTAGTCCCTTGTCAATTGGATTATATGTCTCTCCTTATGATTGATATCTACATTCTCTTCCATGTCAACCTCTATATTCATGATTGGCCTATCAAATATCTTGTCACAATTGTACAAGGGATCCAAGACCTCTTTAGTGTATTGTTGGACAACCTTTAGTGGTATCTTTATCCTCAAGGCATTTCCTACCAAATATAGATTCATCCTACAATAATCCATAATTCAGATATCATAGTCATCTATTTTGTTCATCCAATGATCTTCTACTACATCTTCATGAACAATTTATTTTCCTGCCAAAAGTTGAACTCTGCCAATATTGTCAAAATATGGATGAGGGGAGTCATAATATTCCAAGGGATATTGATCCCATTCTACATCAAAGGTCATGATATCTTGTTTCTATTTAACTTCAAATGGATCTATATCGATGGGTGATACCTAAGTCTTCTTATACTATTTCCTCACTTTGTCATGTGCAAATGTGAGTTGTCTCACAATCTCTAGTAAAATGAGCCTATTCGATGGATATCTAAGGAGTTTCTTCAGATTTGTAGTTGTACAAGCTACCCTTTGGTAGGTGAATGTCTTGAACTAGATGTGGTAGGCACCTATCTCTAAAATCCTTGTTGCTGCCTCTACTGAAATCCTCTTGGCATAATCATCCTCAATGAACTAGATGATTATAAAAATGAAGGCATCATTCACTATTCTCTATTCTTTTCTCTAATCTGAGAACTTCTTTTTTACTAGTTGGAGGTATACCATGTAAGGCCAGGCATTAACATCTCACATGCTTGCCCTCTTGAATAGTCTTGGATAATCAGTAGTCCTTGTGACCAATAAATACACCAAGTATGATGTCATATAAAACTTAGGGTTAGGCTTTATTCCTACTAGGTGCTCATCTAATTTTTCACTTAGTATTATAGCCGAATCAATTAATAGTTTAGCTATTCTGATGGTCTTGATGAAATGTACCATTCAAATGTTTAGGTGCCTAGCTGTTGGTAGACCCATAACCCTACTTTGAAGCACTGTGGAGTATCCGATGTTATCCTTAATGTATCCTTTAATCATTTCTACCTTGCCTACTCTTTGTGCCACCAACATTTTATCAATCAAGAATGATGATTGTATGATGATTGTAGCCTTCTACTTGTTATCCCTATACCATCTTTTTTCTTGATGTTAAGTAATCTTAACATATTGATCCACTCTTGGAAAATGGAAAACTTTATTAATGTTCCTTAGTCTTAAGTCTAGGACTATCTCCCCTATTATGCTCTTCACAACTCTTTCTCCTAACACATAGTTCTTTGCCAAGGCCATGACAAACTACAAAGATTGCGCTAATGTGGGATGTGAGGCTGCATTAACCAAGCTTGATCTGATAAATGTTGAAACCATTAGGGACCTTTTCTTAGACTTTTTGCAAAGTACTAGGAATGCGTTCCAATCTATATGTCCCAATTTTGTATGTTTGGTTTTTGAATGCCCATCTTGGAAGTGTAATTTCTTTCATGCACCTTGAAACTTGAAGACAATTGGTTTTTGAACAATCTTCTCTATAAGTGAGGATGAGGAAGAAGCCATTTTATCTTCACAAACCATAAACACATTAGTCTCAAGGGATGAAAATTAAACCCTCACAAAACCTTAAGTACTAAAAAACCAGGCCTAGAACCCTAAACCCTAGAAAAACTACTAAAAAACCCTCTTTTTAGCTCTAAAATTCATTTTAGCACACCTTATGCACTTTTATAGGTACACTAGGTGTACTAAATAACCTTCAAAGGTTATTGAGTGCATAATGGAACACTTGCGCATGTGCGTTGCTATGTAGATTGCATATGTGCTTTTGCTTAAGGGGGCTTAGTCAACTTTTCCAGGTTAAGGGTACACATATACACACCTTGATGCACATCCTTACTTGTATTTTAGGGTTAAGCTTTAAAAGTTGGTGCAAACATGCACACCTTGACAAGATGCACATGTGTGCACCATTACATTAGGTTCTTTTGTTTGTGTGGTAAAGGTGAACACATGCACACTTTTTCCTTAGGTTTATTTTAGGTTTCAAATGTGAATAAAGGTGTGCACATGTGAACCTTGGACATGTACCCCTTTATGTTTGTTAACTTTTCTCTTGGTGTGTGCAGGTAGGTGGAGTATAGAGCACCTCTAAGGGTGTAGAGGTGCACTCTCAAATGCCAGAGTGCATTGAATGAAGAAGAGATGGTGGGGGGGTCCCAAAATTTTATAGGCCCAAGATGAAGTGCACCTTTTTGGGGTGTGCATCTCCAAAATAGAAAAGTGTGTTCTTGCACACATAGTGCACTTGCATACTTTTATAGGGTGCACATATGCACTAGGTGTGCTAGTTACACTTTTTGCACTAAAATCACCTTTTCCTCGATCTCTTAATTCCAACACGTAAGTTTTTTCATGCAGAGGACTAGGTAGGACCCAAATTCTAGGTAGAGGCTCAAAAATGACTTAGAGCTCAGACTAGGGGTCTGGGAAAGAAAAACATTAACTAGGGGGTCCCCATTTCTAGGAGAAATGGGATGTGTGTTGTGAAACCACAATAGGTCCTTACCCTAAATATACTAGATATTTTAGAGAAATTATTGATGTAGGTAAACAGGGGTTTGAGGAAGAGGTTGGTAAAGAGGATATCCCTAATATTTCAAGGAAGAACAAAGATTTAAACCTTGCTAAAAGGAGTTCTGAATGATTACACAAGAGGAAGGAATTGAACTTGAGGGAGGACAAAAAAATTATTGAAGATGAAAGAATGGTATTTGAAGTAGAAAATGAGGCATCAGATTATATTGAGGACATGGAATCTAAGGATGAAGAGTATGCAAAAGAAGAGGGGGAGATCTATGATAGGGAGGAGGAAGATACTTAAATAGAATAGCATGAGGCATATATAGAGATTGGTTTGGGTATGGACACTTGAAGTAAGGTTAATCTCACCAAAGAAGAGGACCAATAATAATGAGGAGGAACCAGACAAGGGGAAAACCAATATGGAAATGTTACATGGCAAGGTTAATGAGATGGGAAATAACCTAGCCAAATGTATTGAGATTCTATAGAGTAAAGTTGCTTCTCTGGATACAATTTACTATGAGGAAATCAACAACATTGAATTGGGTGTTAGGGCCTCAAACTTGTATAAAATCCAATGTGAGATTTTGGAGAAGATGGTTCTTGGTCTCATCACTATCAAGAGCAAGGGAAGATAGCAAGGAAAAAAGAAAGAGGACTAGGGAGAGGGAGATATCAATGATTGGAAGAATGAGCTCTATCAACTAGAGAAGGACTAGAATGCTATCAAGAAGGCTTGATAGTTCTATCGTTAATTGGGTTATACTCTTTTGGGTGCTCTCTAGTTTAAGGCGTGTTTATGTTTTTAAGAAAAATTTGAACTTAAGTATTATTATGTTTGATAATTTTAACAATATTTTTAAATTCTTCTTAAACATTTTGATCCTTTATATTAAGTTTTGGTCTATTACCGTAGTAGCAATATTTTGGTTGGTCTAGATCTATGATGACCTTGAACCATTTTCTCTCTATATTTATTATGAAGGCTCATAGTATAGTTAAAATATTAAAGTTCTATGTTGTTTATGATAAATTTTTCTTGAAGGTATGGGTTGCTATGCTAGTTTATGGTGCTCTAGCTTTCTGCTTGGTTGTAATGGTCTAGGGAAGTACTAATAATATGTAATTTGTTTGTTCTTTAGGATCAAGGTCATTTCCTTGCTCATAGTATAGTATGAAGGCTCATAGTATAGTTAAAATATTAAAGTTCTATGTTGTTTATGATAAATTTTTCTTGAAGGTATGGGTTGCTATGCTAGTTTATGGTGCTCTAGCTTTCTGCTTGGTTGTAATGGTCTAGGGAAGTACTAATAATATGTAATTTGTTTGTTCTTTAGGATCAAGGTCATTTCTTTTTCATTATTAAAAAAATAAAGGCTATTAAAGAGGTACAAAAATGTGAATTCCCACAAGACTTTTGTAAACATAAGTAACTTCATATCAAAGAAAAGAGAATCTAGCATAGGGTTGAAAATGCATGATTGACATACCTTCATTAAGATAATTCATGTTATTGTGTATTTACTATATATTTGTAAATTTCTTGTAGTGTTCATTGTATTATGTTAGAAAATTATAAGATGATCAACTCAATTATTACAGTATGTGCTACCTCTCTCTCCCATACCAATTCGACAATAATGTCAAGCATGTCATATATGATCTTGAAAAATACATGAGGTAAGTAGTGATATTTGTTCAATTTTATGTATAGTTATATTATTTTCATTTTTTTTCTTTTCTTGTTATTTAATATATTGTATATTATTTTATAATGTTTTGTGCCTATACATATTCTATCTTGAATCTCTTGTAGGTGGTTTCCATCTAAAGAAATCGATAAAGAAGATATAAAATATTGGAAGAGAAAAAATTTCTCATTTAAAATGTGAAATGCAAAAGTGCCTACCTTGCACTTTTTCTAATGAACAAGAACACTACCTCATACACCAAGTTGAGGAGATTGAAACATGTGGACATATACGAACTAGGTCAAGGTGGGGTTGAGAGACACTTAAATTTTTTTTAAGGCTTTGGTTCAACAAAGAGCATGAACTGGGGGTTCTATGATGAAGGGATACATGGTATATCATACTACGGTGTATGTTACTAAATATCTTCATAAGATTTCAATAAAGATCATTATAGATCACATTTGGGATCCCAAATCCATTAACTAATTCAAAGGGGAGAACTTGATGGAGAAAGTTATATTTAGGAAAGGGAAAGGTAAATATAAGATGTTACTATAATTAATTAATTAATTATTGATCTATCTTTTTAAAAATTCATCTATTTATTTTTTGTATAGTTGGTTGAGAGTGAGATGCATTGTATTTTATCTTGTAAACAATATTTGATTGCATGATGGTATCAATTAAATGATGTTGACAATCTAATTGCATAGTAATAGGGAAAGTGTGTCTTCATTGGTTAAAAAATCTTATCATAATGGGGATTCCAATATTACACAAAAGGAAATTGATTTAGTATGTGGCTTAAGAGGTGATAAGGTATGTATAAATTTAATCATTGCCTTCATATTTATTAAGTCACAATGCAATTTTTTTACATGTTTGACATATTATTGTAGGTCAAACACCACAAGGCTCTATGGTATAATGGATATAAATTTTGCATCAAAAAGTTTGGTGACACGAAGAAAACTTGTGATTCTAGGATAACTGTTGTCTTTGAGGTGACTAATATTTTATTTAGAAATGACATACATCCTCGAGAGCTTCAAAATTAATACTATGACATTTTGGATGATATACTTGAGAGTGACTTCAATTCCTTAAAAATGGTTCTCTTCATCATAAAACACTACAAGGTATGACTTAATCAAAATGATTATGATAGAACTATTATTGAACATGATAATGTATTTATAATGGTTAATACAAGATCATTTAAGATAGATGGGGATGAGCCCTATATTCTTCCAAGCCAATGCAAGTAGGTATTTTACTCAAAGGTTCTACATAAATTGAGTTGGTTATTTTTTGTTAGACATGATCCAAGAGGAATGAAAATAAAGTATAATGTGATAGAAGATGAAGATGCTAAAGAAGTATAAGAGTATGTAGATGATGATAAATATTGACAATTTTTCGATGATGATCTTGAGATAGATGTTGATGATGAAGAAGAAGAAGATAATGATGATGATGATGACAACAATGACAATAATAATGACGATGGTGGTGATGGTGATGGTGATTATGACAATGAAAATGATAATGACAATGACAATACCAATGATGAGAATGATGGAGATGATTATCATGATGGAGATGTTGTAGAGTATCCATATTGTTCGTATTTTCTACTATGTAATTTTAAGTATATGTATCATGCAATTTTTAATTGAAACTGATATAGTAATTAACATAACCTTTTTTTATTAGTATTTTAGAGCATGTAGAAGCCAATGTTGAACAAGTGGACCATGACCCTCCTACAAGTGAAGTACCTCCATTTGATAAGGGGGATAATTTTTATTCCCTTAAATAAATTTAATTTTAATTGATGTAACCTTTTGTATCTTAACTCCCAAGGGTGCTTAATAAGATGAGGTTGAGGGTAGACAAAAATGATGTGGAAGATTATTTACCCCACTTAGGCAAAAAATAGAAAATTTATGATCCTTAAATTAATCAAAAACTTGTAACAATAGTAAAATTTTATTATAAATTTAGATCATTTCTTCTTATTGTACACGCCCCTTTGCAAGAGCAAGCTCGTCCTTTGACTAGGAATTCAATTAGGAAAAAAGAAGAGGAACACGATGAAGAAAGGGATGGTCCACTTATTGCTTTCACTAAGAATAGAAAGATTAAAAAATAATAATAATAATTTTAGCATTCTTTATTTGACAAGGATTGAGTCTTTTATGTGCCAATGTTAATGAATTTTATTTAATGTTATATGTTAATGCGTGTGATGTGATAATGAACAAATGTTATATTTCACTAATGATGAAATAATGAATAAATTTTAGATGTTAGCTTTGGATATTATGAGATTACTTTATGGATGCTAATAATTGTTTTTACTTCATGTGAGAATGAATGAGTGTTATATTTTAATTAATGGATGAAATAATGAATGAATATTAGATGTTAATGGGGAATTTAGAGTTATGTTGGGGGGGGGGGGGGGTGGGGTGGTGGTGGTGATGGGGCTAGTTGATATTTTTCCTTCATGTGGCTGGCCTCGTTAAGTAGAGAATAGTAAAATATTATTATCTAAATAAAGTGAAGATTGATAATATACTAGGCCAAACCATTCTCATTCTTAAACCTATTAATGCTCAAGTACTCCTAGGATCCACTATTTTCTATAAGTCAATCACCTTCTCAAACTCCGATTACATCTAGATCAAACTCTCTTATCATTGCTCATTTATTTTGAGACATGTCTGAAACAAACCTAATAGACTCTCCAATAGTCACAAAATCCTCAAAAGGATCATTCCACATCAGAGACAACATTACTCCACCTTTACATTCTACCTACCCTCTGTGAACATCATTTCAACATCATCTTGTATTCCAAGATCATTTGCCAACTTTCCTTCCAATATTTCTCCTCATCATGGATCATAATAGCTCTGATTACATCTTCAAGTTTTCTCACATTCTTCAATTTGATTGATTGCATATCCTTCATGCTAGTCACCCATTCCCTTAGACAACACCCACTCAATCAACAACCATCCTTACCACAAAAAATAATCCACTCCAATTATAGATACTGACATCTCCCATGTCCCTCAAGGCTACAATAATTCATAATATCAACTCAAATATTCCCTCAAATATTGAATTGTGACCATCTCTATTATACCTCTACAAAATACCGTTGTCTCGATTCTAGTCTTGAATAAACCCAACACTATGTACTTAACAATAAATCCTCACAATATAGAAACCCACTCTACAATTTGTTTATTCTACTAAGGATCCCAAGACCAAGTTCTTTTCCCTTCCATGTTTTGTTACTTGAGTCAACACTAAACTTGTTGACCATAGAGTAACATTTATCTCTCCTATCATTCACTAGGACAAACTAGTAATTAATAACAATTACCAAAAAATCTGTTTGATAGTCCCTTCAACACTTTTCTATTGGTGTACCACTTGAAATTAATTACAATGTATTTAAGGTTTTGTTCTTTATTCTTCCTCAATCATAGAATTATTCACAACCTCCTATGCAAATATATTTTCACAAACCATTTCTCCTTATAATATCACTATAAATCCTACACTGCCATTGATTATAAGATGTTTACAATTTTGTTGCACCAAGAAGAACTTCTAGGAAAATACATGAGAGTTAAATTTTTGTCTCAATGTTACTTAGAAAAATCAAATTTTGTTTGGGAGGTTTTGAAATAGAAATTCAATGGCAAGACATTAGTAGTCTTAATGAAACTTGTCCTCAAAATTAAGCTTAGCACTCTTGAAATTGAGGTAATATTTTGTAAAATAAATATAAATTTGAGTTTATAATCACCATTTCTAAAGTTTTTCTAACCCAATGAAAATTTTCAACTATTCATATGTAGTTTTCTAGGCCTCCCATATTTTTCGGTTATCCTAACTCTCAACCAAGAAAGCACACAATATGACAAGCTACCTCTAATTTTACTAGAGGTCAAACAACTCTTTACAAGTAAGTATTTTTCTATGTATAAATGAAGGGTTTAAATATTTAATGTAATTTACTTTGTAAATATGTCAAGTTACATTTATTGTGGATTAGTTCGAATCCAAATGTAGGACTTTCTATTTTCTATTAGAGTTCTTTATCAATTATATTATTGGCTCTTTTTTGACCAATACTTAAATATTTTATTTCAACTCTAACACCATATGATGAGTTAGACTCAAATATAAGACCTTTCATTTGTTACTAATGAAGGACTTGATGAGAAAAAATCCACAGATCTAGTAGAACACTTGTATACAAGAACTTATCGCAGAGAAGGGAAAGACAAGAGAAGACAAGGGTTTGGCTCTGAAAATATGGAGGAACATATTATCAAACTGAAAAAATGAATGAAAATACAATGGATCAATCCTAAAAAAGGTGATTGTAAAACCCTAATAGGGAAACCCTAAGAAGTAAATGACATTTGATAATTAATATTTAATTTTGAAATGGAAATGCATGTGCATAAAGTCAAATATTAAGAAGGGAATAAAGGCAATTTAATAAATGAAATAAAATTAATCCTTTTCTCTAATACCCCCCCTTAAGATGAGCAACGATGTAGCTACAAATAATGATGAAAGCAAAAATGGGTCCCAACAACATGGCCTGACAAGGTACCTAACACGACCAAATCTCTTAAAAATGGAGAAATAGGAAAAACCATAGGAGAAAATCTCCACCCCAAAAAGATATAGAAGAAGCTAAAAATTAATAAAAGAAGGAAGAACTCATCAATGACACCCCCCACAAAAAACTTCCTTCACCCCAAGAATAGAATGTAGCTAAAGACACCATTGGGATTCAAAAGGTTTAGTGAGGATGCCTATAACTTTCTCAATAGTGGGAATGTTCCCCAAGCTAAGAGAGCCATCTTGGATTAGATGCCTATTGTTCTTGGTCCTTTGATGCTGAATTGGTTTGCAAGAAATGTGTAAATCACTCTGATTGTCACACTAAAGAAAGGTGGAACTATTAGGAGAAAATCCAAACTTTGTCAGCTATCAAAGCCATACAACCACTAGCTATCAGAACTACCTTGTACTTTTCCTTTGTGGATGATAATGCATGAGCATGGTACTTCTTGCAAGACCATGTGATAAGATTAGAACCAAGATAGAAAAAATATAGAAGTATACTTTTGATCATCGATATCACCATCCCAATTTGAGTCTATATAACCAAAAATGTGAGGATCCCCTAATGTGTAGTGAATGCCATAACATGTAGTACCCTAGATGTAGCTCAAGATATGTTTGTAATGTTTCTAATGACTCTCATGTGGATCATGAAAAAATTTAGGTACAAGTCCAACTACAAAGGAAATATTAGGATGTGCATGTTTTAGGTACAACAAACTACCCACAATCTATTTGAATAAAGTGGAATCCACTATAAGAGTAGGGAAAGTGGTAGATAAAAAAATAATTGATAAAAAAAGTGTGGGAGTAGGCTTGCCATCAAGCATGCCAAATCTCTAAATCATATCAAGAGCATAATTATGATGGCGTATGGCTATCCCATCCAAAGAGTGAACAACTTGTAGGCCCCAAAAAATAGCGCATAAGTCCAAGGTTTGTCATCTCAAACTACTCTCTCAATGGTCACCAAAAACTCTAAATCACAGAGGATGAGATACCTATAATGATGAGATCATATACATATAGAACAAGTATAAATAAATCAGCCCCATGATGCTGAATTTACACTAGGATCATAATGACACAGACTGAATATTGAAACAATAAAGATAGAATCTATCTTCTCATACCAAGCCCGAGGGACTTGCTTGAGACCATATAAAGACCTCAAAATCTTGCTTACCAAAAAAGAGTCCTACATAAAACCATGAGGTTGCTCCATATAGACCTCCTCATGTAGGTATCCATTGAAAAAGGAACTCTACATGTCCATCTCAAATACTATCCATCCATGAGAAGTTACAAGAGAGAGTACAAGGATAATAGAATTCATCTTGGCAACAAGAGAAAAGGTCTCAAAGTGATCAATACCCTCAATCTATGAAAATCCCTTTGCAACAAGATGTGCCTTGTACCTATTGATAGAACCATTTGTAACATACTTGGTATGGTACACCCACCGACATTGAACCAACTTTCTTCCTTTTAGAAGAGGACAAAGATCCCATGTGTGTTTCTTCATCAAATAAGAGTACTCCTCATCCATAAGCCTATGCCACTCTAAGTGTCTTGTCACCTATGAAAATATTTGTGGATCATCTAAAATTGCATGAATCAAAATTTTAGTACTAGATGTCTAAGCATGAGTGCGATAAGAATATGAAGGATCTCCTAGCATAGGTCCTACTATATCAACAATATCACGAGCCCACTTGGGTACTCATTGATCATCTAATGGAGGTGGTGAAGGGATATCAATATCAAGATCTTCCTTAGAGGATACATAATTCTATATAGGAGAAGAGGAAGTACTAGGTAGTGTGGGAGAAGTTGGTGATGTAGGCTCCATCTAAAGATAATGCTCATCAAACTAGACATCTAATCAAAAAAAGACTCTCTAGAATTAGGATCAAACAAATTGAATGCCTTTACACCCTCACTATATCCAAAAAATATGGTTGTTGACTTTTCCTCTCCATGGATTTTTCCTGAGCATCTATAATAAATGCCCAATCCTCACTACGAAAAAATGTGGAATGTAGAAACATCAGTCTTGACATGAGTCCAAGCCTCCTCAAGAGTCAAACATAGCAATACCTTGTGAGGAATCTAATTCTAAATATAGTTGACATAATTGATAGCCTCAAACCAAAAAGAAAAACATAAATCTTAAGATTGTATCATACCATTGGCCATCTCTCGTAATGTCCTATTCTTTCTCTATGCAACCCCATTCTACTGAGGGGTATGGAAAAATTTGAACTAATGTTGTAAACCATGCTTAGTGCCAAAATATCCAAAAGATTGGTTCACATATTCATTTCCATTATCAGTGTGTATATGCCTAATAAAAAGGCTATGCTACTTCTCCAAAAATTTCTTAAAGATTCAAAATGAATCAAAGACATTAGACTTGTACTTCAAAAAGTACACCCACACGAAGGTAAGAACATATCAAGCACCTAAAAAGGATGGAGTGGGGAATGACATAAAATCACTATATATCAACTCCAATGGTGCCTTAGCACATGTGGATCTATCCACTAAAAATGGATCTTTGTGATGTTTGCCAAGTGCACACACTATCAGTACAAGAAATTTGAGGTAGCCCAATCACTAGCTCATGTGTAATTATCTACTATAGATATTTGTAGTTGACATGGCCAAAATGCTCATGCAAAATTTTTCTCACCATGTCTTCATGATAAATACGAGAAACACCTATAGAATTAGAGCTCTCAAACCCATCAATTTGATATAAATTAGGTTGACAATCAACACTCTTAGTAGCAAAAACCAAGTTAGGATCATGGAGATATCAAATAACCACATCATGTGGTGAGATATCTATTGTCTTACCAGTGTAGTACCCCAAAATTGGCACATTGCCATGCTAAACCAATTCTGGTCTATTTAATCAATCCTAAGTCCTATTTTACTAGGAAATTGATTTTGATTATCTCTACTTGACCTAAGTGTCAAATGCAGAAAACCCTAATTTGTATTTATTATATTCTTTATTTAATTCCTAAGTATTGACTCAAATTAGCTACATTAAACCTATTAATTAAGTTTAATTTGATTATAAGTCTTCATACTTTAATTAAATTAGAATTATCTATTTAGCTAATGTACAAAGGAATTCAATGTATTTGATTTAATAAGATTATATCCTCATTTTAATTTATTGAATTTAATTATTCAATTAATTAAAGATTATGCATTTATGAGATCATTTATATTTTATTAAATTAAATATCTTCTCTGAAATCTTCTCTTCAGTTCAGAAATGAAAATTCTAAGTGAACTAGAACTTGAAATGAAATTAACATAGTTAACTCTCTCACACTCAAAAGAGAATCATTTAACTTTGTATGCCACTCACATTTAAAATAGTTAACTTCATCTGCACAAGGAAATTTCTATTCCAATTGAATCTCATTTGCAATCTCAACCATATATTCTACTTGATCTTGATTGTTGATCAATTTTTGGAATTCCATTTAAGAGGCCTTCAATTCTTCATAAAAAAGGTGGAATTTATTTTGCATCAAACTTATGCTGAAATATCTATTCATTTCTCTTGTATTCTTAGCTTAAATTTCTTACATAACAATATCATTCTAGTTTAAAATGCACACATTGAGAATAATATGTTCTTTTTATTCTTAGCTTAATATATATATTTCATTTAGATTAATTTTCATTCTCATATAGCTTAATTAAATCCTTTATACTAGAGGTCTGGTTGCTAGCTTCTCATTCTGAGAGCAATAACATAATCCATCTAGTTACAAGGCAATAGATTGGTTTGCTAAATTGTTTTGGGTGAATGACTCAATGTTTATTTCAAGATGATTCCACATATAAGGATCATGTTGAAGTGTGTGTGAAGAGAAAGGCCCACATTTATCACATACATTTTTGGCACCCATTGTGGGGCTGAGAAATCAAGTTTCTAGCCTCATTTGTTCTATTTTTCTACATTTTTTAATATTCTATCGCTATCATGCATACATTGTTCGAGATTATCACAAGAAAAATCTCATTTTTGCATGAATAAATTGAGATTTCACCCCTTTCACTACACTTCCTCATGTGAAAAAGTGTATAATTGCATGACTTATCACGTGGTACACACCATTTTCTCATGCGGGCTTGTGTAGGATTTCATGCAAAATTCCACATCAATAAATGTAAAATGTAGTTTTTAGAATTTAGTTTTATCATGTTTTAACTAACAAGTTGTTTTTGAAGCAATTTCATTTTTGAATTCTGATTTTCAATAGCTTAACAGTGGTTTGTAGGACACTCATTGAAGATATCTTATCAGAAACACTTGAAACAATATTGATTGTTTGATTGCAGGACATTTGTTGAAGATACGCATGTCAAAGAAATCATTTTAAACCCAATTAAACATTGTGTTTTCTTTTACTTTTTTCTTACACATAGTATAAATAGGGCTTATGAACTTCATAGGATGCAAGATAAGCGAATGGGGGAGTATACTCTTTACTACTTGGAAGTGATGCCCAAGAGTAATTCAGAAACCTAGACGCCTTTGAAAGATGGTACCCGAGTAAGGAAAGAAAGTTAGTGGTTCTCTTGTGTGAGTCTTTTCTATAAAGAGATGATGATTTCCTTTTAGAAGATCAAAATATTAAGAAAGGACAAGTTAGGATCCATAAGCTAACTTGGTGATGAATATGTCTTGCATATTTGGGCAAGGTGATGAGGTAGAGGAGTATGCTCTTTCCCTTTGAGGGAAATTAGAAACTTGGACCCTTAGATATGCACCATTAGTTTGAGTCAACCTTTAGAGGGCCTACTAGAGTGATCTAACCTTTGAGAATGACCCAAGTGAGCACACTCCTTTTGCTAGAGATTCCAAATCACTATAATAAAGAAGCTTTATTGAGTAAAAGACTCCAAAGCCTTATTAATTTCCTCTTCTTCATTTTGATATCATATATCAAGAAGAGGCTTTGTCTATTACACTGGTTAGTGCTGGCCCCAGTCTTGCTAGTCAAGTATGTGTACTTTCAGATGTTGGTGTGGGTTGTTGGCCTCAACTTTGTTCACAAAGCCACTAGGGGTTAATGTGAATGGAAGCCAAGTAAAAACCTCTTAGTTAGTTGCTACTTAGTTCACCTTCAAAGGAGGCATAATCTTTGTGCAAGGAGTGGGAAGAATCTCTCCTATAGATACTCAGCATAGGCATGTACTTGGACACTAGAAGGTGGTCTATACACTTGACCCTTTCCACAAGGGTGCTTAGTCAGTGTATATGTTATTGAGTCCTTGGAATACACCAAAAACATGGGCACCCTCTAGTGGGGTGACACAACTATGTGAGCTGAAAAAATGCACATAAGTTGTGAGACAAAGGTTTTGCTTCCTCTAACATAGTTGGTTATAGGGATAAAGTGTATTTTTTGAGTCTTTAAACTTGTCCAAATTTGTCAAACAAGTGAAAGGTCAAGACTCCCTCATCTCTTTGAGTTTCTTTATCCTTGGTTGGATTATTTGTGACTACTACTTGCTTCCTGCATTTGAAACCAACTATCTTTTTGAAAACCAAAATGCTGTCCAAAACTTGAAAACTATGTTGCTCTGTATCCAAAACTTGTAAACACAATCAACCTTCAATTTAGAATTGTCAAAAAAATTGAAAAATCTCTTTAAGTTCAATAAAAAATGTTAGTTTTCCCCTTTTCTCATGCCCAATTTTGCAAATTTTCACATGAGAAAACTTTTTATCAACACTTCTTTTTGCACCTTTGTGCAAGTGCTTGCGTGACTCCTTGTGAATCTCTACACGAGATTTTGAAAAATAGTGTCTTTTTATGCCAAAATTCTACATTTTTGGTCAAACTATCAAATCCTCATGTTGCTCTATGTAAGTCCTCATGCAAAAAAATTGGTCAAAATTTTCTGTTCTAAGGCTTTGCCTACTTCATTGTACTTTCTTGCATGGTTCTCTATGGATCCTCATGTGGGATCTTGTCTTGAAACTATCAAACTATTTTGTTAGAGTTATCTGCACTCCAAGTTTGATCTATGTGTGCAAAAATTGATCACTTCTCTATCTACAAATAGTGTCAAACAATGACTTCTTGCTTAGCTAACAACTTGTAATCTACACATGAACTAGTCTCCTCACTTAGCTATCTTATTCTATCAATTTGTGTTTGTCATAATTTATGTCATGATAGTCATAAATCTTGGCTATTCTAGCCATTACTTAGACAACTTTTACCTAAGTATACATTACTCTTATCTCACTTTTTGAGGCTATGTTCTAGTGTGGTCCTTGTCTAGGCTTTTTCTCTTTGTCATTGTCTATGACTATTGCAACTAAAGGTGGAAGAGAGTTCTTTTTTTGCTTCACATAAACCATAGTACATCAAAATGACTAGAAATAAATACATTGTCTAACATTCCTAGTGAGGAAGAAGGGATTCTAATTACAAATATGAAGAAACAAATTGAAACAATAAGTGCTCAACTTTAGAGACTAAAAGAAGAAGAAGACACATCATTGAACACATTATCCTTGCAAATTTATTCTAGTTCCTCTAAAGAAAATGAACCATCAACTTCTTACGATGTTGAAACCAAACCCTTGAAAAATAATGTACCCAAGAAATCTAAAAGTATCTTTGAAAGAAAACCTTGGGAATTTAAACCAAATCACGATTCGTGCACCTTTGGGAAAATCTTATGAATTAACCTTGGAAGAAATTCTTGAAGAAAAACTCATTATTTTTCCTAAGGTCACTTTGGTGGGAGTTTCATTTATGAGTAACTATTGTGCCTATCATAGACATAATTTACATAAAACTTGACATTGTAAGGAGCTGAAAAACAAGATCCAAGATCTCTTTGATAATGGTATAATTCAAATTCTAAGCTCTCATCTACAAGAGATTATACTCTCAAGAAGGATCACCGTCATGAAATCAAGTCTAGTAATGGTTCAAATGCAACTTCTACTTCTTCCAACATGCCATCACCTTCTACAGTGTCCAATCTTTCCAACACATATTCACCAAACAAAGAACTTGCTACTCCCCCTATTGACTTTGTGTACCCTCAAGGACTACCTTTGAAAGAAACTCAAGCTAATAAATTTTGGGTTACAAGTCTTTTCACTACCTTAACAAATCATGCATCTTCATGCCCTATTATGCCTATGAATTCCACTTGAAGTAATTTTCCTTTTGAACTTCAAGAGCCTATTATGAAGACTCCAAAAATAAATTCAAATATAGATTTAGATACTCCCTCATCCTTGGAATTGGTTTCATGTCAAAAGGAATACTTAAATGATGAAGAAAAAAGTGTTGATCAAGACTAGAATTCCTTCATCCACTTTCAAATCTTCCAAGATCTTGTGCCTCCATCTCCCATGTCATGCACCTCTACTAAGAAAGATCAAGATATTCCTTCCACCATCCCTAAGGAGATTATTAAAGACCAAGAGAAGGATACTTTTCCTATGCTACCTAAAATTCATTTTGAAGAGAAAAGTGTTCTCTCACCGTCTTGTTCTACCTTGCTAAATTCACTTCAAAACTATGCTCAAGCTTTAAATACTCCTATCAAAGGTATTTCTCCTATAATAGTTATTCATAAATCTATTGATGGCTTTGGTCATGTTACTCTCTCTAAAGATGTTGATATCCCTACTCATGGTCCATTTATGTTTTCTAAATCTATCCTTGGTCCCTATCCATCTAAGGTAAAACCTTCAAGTCTTCCATCCATATTAGGACCTTATGTTCCTCTATCTCCTAATTCCACTCTTAGATCATTAAAAATTCCTCCTACCCTACCCCAAGATCAAGAAAGATACACATACTTGAACTCTTTACATTCACTTTTCCATCTAAACTAGTCATATTGGCCTCATTCATCCATAAATATTAAGTCCTTTGGGATGATCAACTCAAATAGAAGTGCATGAATCAATCTTCAAAAGTTCACATGTCTCCTCTAATTGACATGTGAATGTAAAGAAGGAAAATATGCAAAAGAGACCTCAAAGGTCCACTATTCAAAGAGCTCAACCAAAGAAAGTGTGGGTTCTTAAATCTGTTATTGAAGAAAATGTGTTCCAAAGCATCTAATAAAAAATAAAAAGCTATATGAATTCCCAAGTATCTTTTGAAGGACTTGAATATTGAAAACAAATCAAACTTGACATTCAAGCTTCCAAAGGCTTCCACTCGATCTTCTTCCCAACATCTTCCTAAAAAGGTTTTAAAACCTTCTACTCCACCTTCCTCCAAAATGGCTCTACTACCTCATATATCTAATCCTCAATATATTTTTTCCATAATTTCCCCATCATTCCATCACCCTTCAAGGTGTGTGTCAATGTTGATCTTGCCTAATATCTCATCCACCCTCATGAAATCCTCTAAATCTTATGCCTACTTGCTATCCTTTCTTGTTTTAGTCTTCCAAAACCAACAACCTTATCCTCCATCTACCTCTTATTTTCCTATCATTTCCCTTCCATTACCTTATCAACATATTTGAGTATACCTTTCTATGGCCTTGGCTTATCATAACTTATCTTTCTTATAGGCATGCTATCTAAATTGATAAAGCTTGAGCTCTTTCCAAAAAAAAATCCAAGAAAAAATAAAGAAAAAAATTGAAAAAATGAAAAAGGCCTTGGTGAAAACCACTTCTTGTGGCACCTTGGTAGAAAAAGTAAAATAAAAATAAATCCATCCTATGGTGAAAACCACTTCTTGTGGCACCTTGGATAAATACTATGATGAAAACTTGGTAAATAGGTGTCATGCATAATTCTTCCATCCATGACATCCTATCATGATCTTTCTTATCCTTCGGATGTCCTCATTCCAAAAGTCATTCACTCATAACCTTGATAACAAACTTTTCCATCCTATTCTAGTTAACCCCTTGGTCTTGATCAATGAAACAAAAGAAGAAAACTCAATTCTTAGCAATCTCTTGACATGGTCATTTTCTCAAATTACTTACGTGATATTCTTCATTACAACAAGAGCTTACATTACTATATCCCTTTTCTCTAGCTTGGGCAATCTTGTGAAGACTTTCCTTGAGGGTAACACTCATTGCTTCATATTCCTTACCTATCTAGCTCTACTTATCCACCAACTTGCTAGTACATCTCATCCTACACCTTGCTAGACACTAGATCAAAATCAATGTAATCCTTCTTGAGAGCTAGTAATCCCTAAAAAAAGTTCTAAAATTTTGAAAATATCCTAAAAAAGTCTAAAAATTGCTTAAATATCTAGACAAATCATTATCCTAGATGAAACCTAGAAATAGGCACCTTGGTAATACCAAAAAAAATTTGAAAAATAAAAAATACAAAAATATCAAAAAGAGAAAAAAATAAAATGAAACACCAAAAAAAAGTGCCATTGATGAAAACTTGGCAAACATGCATCATGTTAGCAAAAAAATCTCTGTCAAGAAGGTGAAAACTTGGTAAATAGGTGCCTTTTATTTCAAATGCTACATCTTACAGTGCATCCTTTGGATTCTTGTACACTTTCTTTCCTACTTTAGTTTTCTGCTTTTGCTTATGCATCCATGGATTAAATCTTGTCATAACTCAGGGGCAACACCCTAAAGTGTCTTAGGAATCTCTAATGACTGTCACCAATTGTTCTAATTGTGTCTACCTATTGTTGCTCATGTCATTTTAGAGATTCCTCTGATTTAAAATCTCTCATGATAGTCACTAGTTATTCTAACTACATCTACCTACTGTCGCTAATGTCACTATTGAGGTTCCTCTCATGGAAAATATCTTAAGCTTTAGTCACTAGTTATTCAAACTGTGGCTGCCTACTATCACTTATGTTAATTTTGAGATTCCTCTTATAGAAGATCTCTCTTGCATTAGTCATCAGTTTTCCTAACTGTATCTGTCTACTATAGCTCAATTTTCTACTAAGGTTCTCCTTATTGAAGATTCCTCTTTGACTTCAGTCACCACTTGTTCTAATAGTGTCTATCTATTATTGTCACCCTAATGAAGAGATTTTTTTTATACATGTTCTGAATATTGACACTTGACATCAATCTTATAAAAAAAAACTAAACTCAAAATGATGAACTTGTTTTGGATATGCTGAACTTTTCTTTCTTTGTTTTTCTTTTTCTTTATCATGTTCCTTGAGCAACTCAATGATGTCTCTTTTCACTAGGGAAGTGAGGAATGTGGGCATGATCTTTTCTTTGCTTTCTATTTGATGGTCTAGCTCTAATGATTTGAAACATCTATATAAATGGGGTGTCCACTGTAAGAGCCTATATCTCGTATTGGGTGGCCATGTGTACCTTGACTCCTTTTATATGGATAAATTAATGAGGTTGGTTCTTTCCCTTGCTTGTTTGAGTGAACTCTCTATGCTATGCTAAATGTTATCATAGAGGTTTGCACCCTTGTCCAAAGTTTTTACCTAAGGACAACCTTGTGAAACATGGAAACAACCTCCAAGCTGTGGGACTTGAACTGTGAGGTTGAGTCTCCGAAGAAGGTTGGATTCCTTTACTATCAAGGTGCACCTAACTACTCTTGGAGAGGAAAAGGGAGAAGAAATGCATAAAAAACAAATCTACCTATTCTAACCTAAGGGGGTGATGCACCAAAATAGAGCGTTCAACCAATCCCTGCCCATATATGCACTATTGAACCATCATGACACCAAAGGATATACACATTTAGACTTGTTTTAACTTAGCAACCACATGTAGATCAGAAAACCCAGATGAATGACACAAGGA